>VZTY01025332.1:12270-52722 GCA_013400935.1 Turnix velox
TTTGAGGTCCCTTCCAACCCAAACTATTCTATGATTCTATGATTCTAAGCTTTGCTTGAGTCTGCCAAGTGATGTATAAACTCAGACCTACACTCACTGACCGGTTAACCTTGGTTGCCTGATTGACAGAGGTTAGGGAGCACTTGTGTGGCACCTTCTGCTGTCATGCCTGTGGCAGAAACTCTGAACAACCTCATCATGAGCTGCCTCACAGCTGGACCCAAGGAGGTCTTCTCAGCCACAACTTCGTTTTTTACTGAAAAATGCACAGAGAGTTCAAAGGAGGCATTTCTGGAATTTGTGTTGATTTTGGACAAATAGTTCTGATGGAAACATTCAACTCTTCGAATAACAGTGGGGCAAAAAAAAAAATGCAATGTCTCTATTGAGTCTTTCTAACCAGAATGTTTCAACTTTGGATTTGAAGTAAAGTTCTCTTTCAAAATTTATGTTCAGTTTTATTTTTAATAAAAACTTTTAATAAGCTCAAGAAGGAAACAAGGCATTTCATTTTGAGCCTGGTGATGGACTGTGTTCGACCCTACTGTGACACTTTTATGGCTCTTTGGTTTGCTGAAAATTTTAAAATATTTCTGTTTCTGTCTGACCAGAGGCAAATCTCTTTTCCAGTTTCTCAGATCTGCCTGCAAACTGAGAAATCAGAGATCTGCAGAAAATAACAACACCGGCTGGCTCTGCTCAGCACCAGCAGGATCATAACAAAACCAAAGGCTATTCTTGCTTAGTATTGGCATCTACCACTCTGCAGTGAGACAGCAATTCTTTCTGCATGACAGCAGGAAGGGATTGATCCAGCACCCAAAAAGGTCAGTTGACTCACTGTCTTGAGCTGGGCTTTGCCCTGAGAGGGGAGCTCCAAAGATGTGCTCTTTGGTAGATTATTAATGTTGTTACTGGATTGGGGTCCAGTTTATTAACTCTGAGTCAAATTAAAAAAAAAAATCCACAGTACAGAAGTGTTTGGGTTTTGCACATGTCTGAGGAATGGCTTAATCCCACCTCTTTAACTTTATAGAATGAGTATGCAGCAGCAGAACTGGTTTTTGTTTCTGATGGATGTGGCCATGAGAACTCACTAGAATCCAAGTCATTTGTCCCTCTCACAAGATGGTGCTTAGGACTATTGTTTCATTAAGCACCCCAGGGTCTCCAAACCAGTCTGGTTTGCTGTCTTAAAGGCCATGGGAGCTGCTGCTTATAAGGAATGCTTTAACTGTGCATAGTCCCTCAGTTTCCTCCAACACTCTTGTGTTTCTCCAAGCCTATATGGAAAATACACGATGGGTTTGTACTTCAAGTAATCTTCCAGCAACCCCAATCAGAGGTGACCACAGGATGCAGCAGCTTCCTCCTATCTCACCTACAACCACAAATTCTGGGGTGTAATAAGCAAGTGGGGAGAGGTGTGAATGCTCAGATCCCACCCTGTCAGTGAGCCAAAAAGAGGCCAGTGCACAAATGCCTGCTCTGGAGCTCTGAACTTTTGCCAGCTAAAGTGATTCAGATGCCATTTCTGAGAATGAGGTAGATTTGAGCAAGCAGTGAGCTTCAGTTGTCTTTAAATTGCTAAACAGTAAAACTGTTAAACAGTAAAAAGATGGAAGGAGAGACATTGGAAGCAAGTCAGAACAGACACCAGGTTGGAAATCAGCTAAAAAGAGAACTTTTTTTTTAAAAAAAAAGGCCCACAAACCCTTGCAGCCTGAGTTTTCTATGGAAACTGTAAAAACTCCAAGGAGTCCCCAAGCAATAATTGCTTTGTCTGCTGTTGCATTTCAGAAACATGTCTTGGAAAGTCTACTGTCTCCTAATAGCTCACTGGCTACTAAATGTAAATGGCTAAGATTTATTTGGGGTGAGGGAGATGAAAGGGAGTCAAGTTTATAGTCTCTCTTTGCATTTTAGGTTGTTACAATCCCAGGCTCAGGCAGAAGAAACTGCCTGCAGAGACTATCCCACTGTGGAGAAATTTGCAAAGCCAGAAGCACAGTGGCAAAGGGCAGCATTTGGTTCTCTTGACACCATTTACTAACGCTGTCAAGTGTTCATCTGTCTGCTCTTACAGCCCTTAGTGCTGTCGTGTTTGAGTGTCTCTCAAACACCAATTAGAGGAATGAATCCTCCAGCCACTGTGCAGAGCTGTCAGCTGTGGTAGATGAATGCTGGCTTGGCCCAAGGGATGCTTATGCTGTTTGTTAAGCTGCTCATTGTATCCAAGCTTCAGCCCTTACTTGGAAATGATCTGAACTACCAAGACTCCTGCCTTCCCCTGACACCTTCTTGGAGTGTGCTTGCAAGTCCTTGAGGAGCTGGATGCTACCATTGCTTGAGCTTTCCCGTAAATGTAGTTTGGACTGCAAACCATGTGGAAATTCCCAGAACTAGCAGCAGTGATTTAGGTTTCTCAGGTTGCCTTTGTGCTGGAGCAGGGAAGGTGTGCTCCTTATGTACAGAAGATGGGTGTCCCTTCTTGTTCTTTAGCTCTTCTAGGCTGTCTTCACTGAGCACAGTAAGTCACGAAGCTTAGTGGAGTTGCAGCCTCCAACCAAGTAATTGGTCAATGTAAAAACACCATTGGACCATAAGCTAGACGGAGGAAGGCCCTCACAGCAAAATAAGATGGATAGATGAACCCCTCTCAGAACAAAATGCATGCCAGGCCCTGACCATTGCCTCCTGAGAGGTTGAAAGATGTGTTGATATCTCTCCACAGTAAAGCAACTTGTGGGAGAATGATAATTTTATTTTAAAGTAGAAAACTGTCTTCTGGATTTTCTCCTTTCTGGTGGTCATTAAATCAAATATCCATACAACTCCTTACTAGTTGCAGAGAGAAAAAAGGGTGATGTGAATCCCACCCAGAGTCTGAAAGATAACTTTTGATTTAATGCTCCAAGTGCTCAAAAGCCCAGGGTGTCTTGAGGCAGACCGTTTCAGCAGTTAATTCCCCTCATTGTCAGAAAACTTCCATTTCATTTCAGGCCTGAATTTGCCTCCTTCTGACTTTTGACTCTTGGATTTCATTATGTAGTCATCAGCTGGCTGATTAAAGAGCTGTCTGCTATCAAAAATCTCTTCCCTCTGCAGGTACTTGTGGGCTGTGATCAAGCCACCTCTTAACCTTCTCCTGGATAAGCTATTAGCTTAAGATACTTATGGCAGGTTTCCCAGACCTCAGACTGTACTTATAGCTCTTTCCTGAACCATTTCCAATTTCATCTTTTATTTTTTTTTTTTCCCCTAATGTCTTTTCTGAAATGTGGACACCAGAATGCAACGTTCTCTCTGTTCAGCTCTCATGAATACCCCACGTAAAGAATATGCCATCTTTTTTTCTTGTCACTTGTGAATACCACTCAAGGGCTGACTATGGGTCCCATCTCATCATCTGTGATCTCAAACATGTCTTGGGATTTCAGAGTCTCTGGGAATGTACTTGCTAAATGTGACCTACTTTTTCTTGTTCCTGGAATTGCAGCACTGTAAGAAGAGAAAGTTAGCCTGTGGTTGGGACAGACAATTAGGGCTTGATGTGACCCAGGTTCAGCCCTTGGCCTGTCAGAGGCTCTGGGAGAAAGCCCAACTGAGCCCTCTGGAGCCTGAACACTGAGGTATTCACATGGGTTTGGCATGTATGTTTCCATTTTGGGGCAGCCATGAACCTCCTGAGGTGCCTTCAAGCTCAATTACTTTTAATCTCTCATACTCCCTTGTTTGTTGGCTGTTTGAAAGGGTGATTCAAAATAACATGTATGCAACACAGTTGCTGGTGAGAAGGGAACAGGATCCACTGCCTTAGCCACAGGTAGTGGATATTAAGTGGTGATAAACATCCTTTTTTATAGTTTAGGTGGAAAATGCCAGGAGAGTAATGCAGCATATTTTTCCCCACCTTTTTGTTTTAAATGGCAATAATTTTGTATTTTCATGGCAATGATCTTTAATGGCAATAATTTCATATTTTCTTGTGCATGAATGATAAAAATATTGAGTGATGTTATTAGATCAAGTGCAGATTCCCTTTTGAGATCACAGCACATGGCATAACCACTTCCCAGTTGCAATTATGGTGGGGTAGAAATCACTTAACTGGTAGTGTTGTTTGTTTTCAATCAGAATGGCAAGCATGCAAAAGTGTTCCTCAGGCAAAAGTTTAACATTAGTGCTGTTGGCTTTCAGTCTTCTTTGTGGTTTTATAAAAAATAACCCTCATTCACATAAAATGTTATCTAATAGGCAATAGCTGATATTATATGTAATTAATATGATATATTTCTGCAGTCTTGACAAGACTTGTGGTCCAGAAATCTGTTAAATATTATGATTTATGCAATGCAGTATGCTGTTCTCCCATGCTTTTACAGAGGGGCTAGGGAATAGTAGGAGAAAGGAAAAAAGCTATTGTTCAGCAATTGCTGTCTAGAGGGTAGTTGAGTGAATTGTAAATTATTATAATTGCATATTTAAATGTTTTCAAGGTTGCATAAAACCACAGCTTCAGAAGAACAGAGCTGGGTAATAATTCTGGTGAGAGCTAAATCCATCCGGAAAAATACTGTTTTGGAACTCAGTAGAATTATATCAGGTGGAAATGAGAGATGGGCATGTGGCTTTCTAAGAATTACAAAGAAGAAAAAAAAGAAATAAAGCGATTATACTGATAGAACAAGGGTAACAGTTTTAAACTGAAAGAGGAGAGATTTAGGTTACATATTAGGATGAAATTCTTTACTCCAGGAGTGGTAACCACCCTTTACTCCAAGGGTGGTTCAACACTGCTATAGGTTGCTCAGAGAAGTTGTGGATATCCCTTACTGGGAAGTGTTCAAGGCCAGACTGGACCACACTTTGAACAATCTGGCCTAGAGGGAAATGTCTCTGCAAAGGGCAGGGGCGTTGGAACTGGAAGATCTTCAAGGGACCATTCTTTGATTCTGTAAATTCTATGATCCTACACAGGATCACCTGTTCTGGGTCCTGTGTTTAATGTTAGTTGGAAAGGAGGCCCCAGCTAAAGCTGGAACATGACAACCAAATCCTGGGTTGCATCAAGAGGAGTGTGACCAGCAGGTCAAGAGAGGTGATTTTACCCCTCTACTCGGCACTGGGGAGACCCCACCTGGAGTATTGCGTCCAGTTCTGGAGCCCTCAACACAGGAAGGACATTGAGCTGTTGGAGAGGGTCCAGAGAAGGGCCACGAAGATGATCAAAGGGCTGGAGCAACGCCCTATGAGGACAGGCTGAAGGAGTTGGGGTTGTTCAGCCTGGAGAAGAGAAGGCTCAGAGGGGACCTCAGAGTAACTTCTCAGTACCTGAGGGGGTCCTACAGAAAGGCAGGGGAAGGAATTTTTAACATAATATCGGATGGGAGGACTAGAAACAATGGATATAAATTAGAGGGGGATAGATTTAGACTAGACATAAGAAAGAAATTCTTTACAGTGAGGGTGGTGAAATACTGGAACAGGTTGCCCAGAGAGGTTGTGGATGCCCCCTCTCTGGAGGTGTTCAAGACTAGGCTGCACAGGGCACTGAGCAGCCTGATCTAGTGGGAGGTGTCCCTGCCTATGGCAGGGGGGTTGGAACTCAATGATCTTTAAGGTCCCTTCCAACCCAAACTATTCTATGATTCTATGATTCTATGACAATAGCTCTACAGTAGTGAAGATGTCAGCACTGTGGACAGTAGTGTATTGCTTAGTGGGGTCTAATCAGGTTATAATGGTGAGGCAATATGAAGATAAAAATGTGAAATCAGTGAAATCTGTTTGACTTGGAAATGTCCTCAGGGGGAGGACATGAGAGGGAGAGTGGATGATGATGTATGCATATAAGTTGCATTGGCTGCAGCTTTTAATGCTGAAATCTACATTAGCTGAGAGGTAGAAGGAGTGATCCAATAGATGTATGTGGTTCTCTAAACCCGGGAGTTATGGCAAACAACTAGTGGAAATCTTATTCTGAGGCTTTTGAAACTAGGCTGCTGGAAAATCTTTCAATTTTCACTCTTTCCCCCTCTTTTTTCATGTGCAAATGCTTGAGATAATTCTAATACAAAGCATACACATTTTTGGGTGATGACTGCAATTGAAAAACTAAACTTTGATTTCAGCACCATCCACTGGAGAGAAAAAAAACTCACAACAGCTGTCATCTCAGCTCCTCCTACATTCCAGATGAAAGCATCTCTTTAATGCTTGGTGGGGAAATAATCACAACAGAAATGACCTTAATTCCCTTCTGAAAGACCAATGGTGCTAAGGTCAGAGAGATAGCTTTATAGACTAGGAGGATTTTGATCCAGTAAGTGATTATGCACTCAAAAATCTTGCATCTCTTTTCTTCTGGTTATTCTTTTGTGTAATTGGACAGGTGTGTTGGATTTTGAACATATTTTTTCCATTATCTGCAGGGGTAGCTTCAACTTATCACTGAGATTCTTAGGAACTGGATGGCTTTTGCAAAGGAGTTTCTGGATGGAACACATTAACTGCAGACTGGAGTTACTGCCAGTGGCCTCCCCATGAACTTGTAATCCTGGCCTTTGAGTAACAACTGTGAAAAATCAATGACGATCACTTCCATTTTTCTTGCCACTGCTGCTGGCTTGTAAGATCCATTTTTTCCTTTCCTTTCTTTCTTCTTGTTTTCTTAGTAGTGAGGCAAAAAATGAGGCTCAGGACTTAAACTGTAATCTGTCCTTGAAAAGATACATAGCTGGGGTTCCCCTTAGGAGGCCTTTTTTATATCATGCTAAGCTGAGGAAGGCTCTCTATGCAAATACTTGCATGATATTGAAGGTGGGTTTGTTCAGAACTCAGTGACAGTTTGCATGACCAAATGGGGAACAATCTGCTGTGATGGGAGGTCGATGGAATTAGTCTAGATTAATGGCTCCTCAAGGTTGTGTTGAATTAGGGATGGTTAATTGAATTTTTTTCCATGCTGGCTTTCATTTCATCACTGGTACCATGCAATTCCAGGAGTGGTTTCTCAACTGTCAAACTCAGCAAAGGTCCCATGGCTTACTTTTCCACCTTTTGTATCTTCATGCTTATGTGGGCAGTGGCATGTGTCAGCAGCAATGGTCAGTGATCCTACAACCATGAAAATCCAACCTACTTTGTAGACTTCTGAGGAAAATGTTACATGCTTAGCAGATGTTGAAACTGAGTATGAGATGAAACCTTTGTTCTGAAGGACCTCAATACTGGGTAATTCTTGATGCAATTTTAGATCCAGGCTCAAAAGACAAGCTGAACACCTAGAAAGCAGCTGATGGAGGGAGGAGCTGCACAACTTTTAAATCTATCTTGTCCATAAAAAAAGCATATTTAAAATAATCTTTGCTGTTTTAGTAAGAAGGAAATATCTTGGAGACTGCTGTCAGTGTTAGAAGTAGCTCCATCAACCACTCACTGACAGAGCAGCTCCTGGATAGCACTTTGATCCTTGAAGTTTTGACAACTCTGAAGGCTTTCTCCCACTGCCTCATGATCTTTTTCCCTCTCTGAGATATTCCAAGCAAAAATGTTGATGTATTTCAGCCCTTAGAGATGATTGAGGGACTGGCACATAGATTATAGACCCAAAAAATGAGGTCATTCCATGAACATTTTCTGTGGTTCAGAGAAGTTCATTCTTCCCCCTCTCCCCTCCACCATCCTTTTTTGTGGCTTCTTTGGTGTTTCCTGGCTCCAGCTGAGATCAAAAGCAGAAAAGCAGGGTATTGTAAGGCTGGCTATTTTAGCAGAAACACTGGGCCTACAGAAAGAAGAATGGAAAACATGGGCTTGGTTTGGTTTTGTAAATATCAGTCAATCCTTCCCCTCACAAAATCAAAACCAGTGATGTTTTGGAGTAAATGATCTTTATACTAAACTGTTGTTTGGGAAAGGTCCAGAAATACAACAAAACCATACTGCTCATTGATGAACTTGTACTTAATGGGGGAATGTTGTCTTAATCTGTTCCAGACTAACTTAAATAACAGACCTGTAGGATAGGATTCAGTTCTAGCAGTACTGATGAATCTGTGGGGTCCTGACCTATTTTAAGTGCATTACCTAAAAATAAAATAGTCAAGATTTTTAAGCAGGGTATGAAACAGATCCCATTAATGTCAAAATTCATGTTGCTCTCAACATGCAACAAGGAAAATTTGGAAGATGGTGATGTTCTCAGCAATAGAAAAGAAAATGACCATTTCATTTGGCCTTTGATCTTTGTGTTGGACATGCAGCTCTGCTTTAGCTGAAATGCTGAGAGTGATAATGACAAGGAAAAGGCTGCTCAGGGAAGTGGCTAAAGCACCATTCCTGGGGGTATTTAAGAGATGGGTTGACATAGTGCTTAGAGATATGATTTAGTGATGGTTTTTGTCAGAGTTAGGTTGATGACTCAACTTGATAATCTGAAATATCCCTTCCAACTCAGGCAGTTCTGTGATTGTATAATTCTGTAATCTTTGACTTGTAGCTGTATGCAGGGAGCTCTTTCTGCGGGGAAGCATAGCTGAGGCTGATGTCTTGTCTAGATTTATACACATCAGAGTTATTTAGAAATGCTATAACAGAAAGAATTTATTCTCAGAAAATGCAGTTCAATCTTAAATACTTTATGAAACTGATTTTTCAAAATACTGATATCAGAAAAGCTGGAATAAATTTTTTTCGGTTAAGTGCTTTTTTTTCTAAAGTGCTTCTGACTTCTGATTTCTGCCCTTGTCACTGAAGACAGAGGCATACTTCTGGAGACATTTTCCATGAACAACCTGCACATCCAACTTGGAATGCCTTGAATAGCACTTTCTATACATTACACACACCTTCCTGATAAAGGGAGCCCAAGCTGTGAGTTTAGATTGAATAACTGGCATGGAGGTTGGAAGTCAGGTGAGGTGAATATCACACAATAAATACAAAGCATTTTCATTAACAAAGAGAGCTTTTTGTTTCCACTGGATGCCTCATTATAGGGTGGAAGGATTTCTTCTTTCTGTGTCAAAAGATGGATCGTTCAATGCTATTCACCATCTCAGGACAGGATGTTTCTCACGGCTCTCAAGGTCTATTAAGTATCTGCAGTTCTCTGGAGGAGGAGCTACTGACCAGCCTTTGCTAGGGTGGAGATGATGCTAAAGGCATGGGAGCATGAAGTGGCTTCCTCACAGCATATCACACTCAGACTATATTTGTTCATACCAACCTACTCAGTTGTTTTCCTCTCTACACATCTCCCTTTCCTTCATATTTTTATACTCTCTAACTCTCTTTTTATATTCTCTTTCTCTCCAGTTTGGGTTTTATTCAGTACCTTGAACCGAGTCAGGAAGTGCTACAAGACTATCCAGCCTTGGCTGCTCTCAGTATATGCTCACAAATTCTTGCATCAGCAATGTCCACTTTGGTTGNACATCTCCCTTTCCTTCATATTTTTATACTCTCTAACTCTCTTTTTATATTCTCTTTCTCTCCTTTCTCTGAGTTATTCAGTACCTTGAACCGAGTCAGGAAGTGCTACAAGACTATCCAGCCTTGGCTGCTCTCAGTATATGCTCACAAATTCTTGCATCAGCAATGTCCACTTTAGCATTTCCTTGCTCCTGGATTCTCACTTACTCTGTCACTTGCTGGGCCAGGTGGCAGTAAAAGCCATTGCCAGGGTGGGGATGTCCTTGGAGGAAAAGGTGGGTAGGAGGACTTGGAAAGTTATAAATGTGAAGTTAACGAGCCAAAACTAATAATATTTCCAGGGATGCAAGTGCTGGGACCTGGGAGCCCAACCCTGTCTTCATCACATGCTCCTTGGCGATGATGATCACTAAGATTTCCCATCATAAGTGAGTGATTGTTGTAGACTACTCCCTGGCTCTTCTGGATGTCCTGTCTGCACTGGTGGGGCAAAGCAAATACTAGACATAACAGAAAATCTCCCAACAGGGTTGATGCAGGTTAATTAGTAAGGTAATAAGTAAATAATATTGATATAGCATAGAATCATAGAATAGTTTGGGTTGGAAGGGACCTTAAAGATCATCGAGTTCCAACCCCCCTGCCATAGGCAGGGACACATTTAGACTTTTTAAAGATCTCAGCAAAGAGGCAATTAAAAACCCTGCAACATTTAGTATCTCTGTCTAGTCTTGATATTCCTTTCACTCATATCCAGTGTCTAGCTTATTTTTTGTACTTCTGTGTATTCTTGCTCTTTTCAACATATGGTAATTAGGTCCACTGTATGATAATGCTTCCACTGTCTGATAAGCCTGTGTGAGGAGGGAGCATTTTTCTTCAGTTTTCTTTCACTTTTAGTTTAAATGCTGAGAACTAAACTGAACAGCAACCTGCTTTACTCTTTCTCTAAACAGAAGAAGAGAGCAAAACCCTCAAATGAAGTTTGCATATTAGCCTGTGCAGGTGAAAAGTGATTGCAAAATATTGCATAGCAACCCTTTGGTATGTCTGAATAGATGAATAAAGAATTGCTTCTCTGTGCATATGATACAGATATGGACAGTGGGATCGAGTGCACCCTCAGCAAGTTTGCAGATGACACCAAGCTGTGTGGTGCAGTTGATACACCTGAAGGAAGGGATGCCATCCAGAGGGACCTTGACAGGCTTGAGAGGTGGGCCCNAGTTTAAATGCTGAGAACTAAACTGAACAGCAACCTGCTGCCTTCTTTCTCTAAACAGAAGAAGAGAGCAAAACCCTCAAATGAAGTTTGCATATTAGCCTGTGCAGGTGAAAAGTGATTGCAAAATATTGCATAGCAACCCTTTGGTATGTCTGAATAGATGAATAAAGAATTGCTTCTCTGTTTCTATGATACTCTACCAAGGTTTTTGGTGAAGTACTGCAATTTCTTCATGGATTTTTCCAAAGAAAATGTTAAGCAGTTATTTGAAGATAACATAGCTACCTTCAATCAAGAGGGAACATTTGAATAACGAAGTCTGATGAAGCAACTGAGAAGAACTGTTGAAAAACACCTTTATTTAGCTTCAGCTGAAATATTTGCTGTAAATTTCCCTCTGCTCTAGACAGTAAAGATGGAACTATGATTGCCCTGACTGCCACCTATGTAATTTACAGACTTCTCCAAACTTTTTAAGAGGAATGTGGAGAAGGGGGAGAGTCTTTAATCTTTGTTTCTAGGTTTCTTTTATTTTCTTTCCAGACTTCTTATGAAAAACTCTCTATGCATGGTTAGACAATAGGAATCAGCACATTTCAAGAATATTACAGTCCTGGTCAGTCTGTGCAGCTACCTGCCAGAAGATGTGCCTGTACTTGAAAACATGGTGGCTGAGAACCTACTTGGCAATACTGGCTTTCATCTGAGATAAGTATGCCAGGGCAGCTGTGTTTAATATCTTCATCTGGCCCTTTCCACTCTAGTTCCAGACAAAGCTTGGTGTAAAATAAAGAATGGACCCAGACCAAAGAATTGATCAGTCTCAATTCCAAAGATGGTCTCATCCTTGTAAATCAGAGTTAAAAATTCTCTGGGGTCATTGGGCTGGGGTTCCTGTTGTTGAGGGATGCTGGATTACATTGCAGTGAAACCATCCAGCACTGTTACAACTCTGTGAGTGTTTTGGCCCTTCTCTCCTACTTTAAAACATTGCTTCAGAGTCTTCTTGTCTCACTGACTGGAAATTGCTGGTAATTCTCTGCCTAAAATGACTAATGGGTGATTTATACCTATTCTTCCTTAAAGAAGGGTGGTTATTCTCTGTCTTGGTCCTTGTCTCTTCAGTCCAGATCTCATATCCTTAAAGCCCACTTTTTTCAGCAGAAGACAGGTGATAGTTTTTAAGTATATAGATTCCTTATGATATCAAGCTATGTTACAGCTTGTGCAGAGTGAAAGAGCACTCTGCAGCAGTATGGCTGCTTCCACTTTGGGAAAAATGGGAAAAAGTAGATGAAGAACTCTTAAATCTACAACGGTGATGCCTCTACCTCAGCTTTTGCTTGTATTCTGTGGAAAGAAGATTATGACTTCTCCCAGTCTCTTTTTCAGTTACTGGATCAATAAATTACAGCATCAGAGTTACCAGAGGCTAGATGTTTGCTACACTTTCTCAAAGACATGCATCCATACAACGAGTAACCTATGACCCCCCCACCCTGTCTCTCTTCAGAGTATTTTC
The DNA here is from genome assembly GCA_013400935.1 of Turnix velox. Classification (NCBI taxonomy): domain Eukaryota; kingdom Metazoa; phylum Chordata; class Aves; order Charadriiformes; family Turnicidae; genus Turnix; species Turnix velox. Next base: position 24,453 of record VZTY01025332.1, read on the forward strand.
TCCTACAGTAGTAAATCTCTATTTTCCCCTTCTCTTTGCTTCTGTTCCATATGAGGAGATCATTTGATAATATCTGTAGGGTCTAGATTTTATGACTACTCTCTTCATAACGGGATCTTGGATTCACTCTTCCCCTTCTTCTACTTCCAATAACAGTGAAGCCAGTAAGCATATGCTTTTTTTTTCCCCCTGAAAAAAACTCTTCAGCTTTCCTGTGCCAAGGCTTACACTCTCCTCCTTAGTCTGTTGTTTCCTAGGATTCTTGTTTTTCAGTATGACCCTTCTCCCTTCAGTCATGATATGATGGAGAGCAGGTGGGTTGAGGTTACCCTTGAGGGTCTGTCTCTTCAGCAGTACCACTCTTCACAAGGCAGGAGAATCACAGAATATTTTGGGTTGGAAAATTCAAAGGTCATTTAGTTCAAAATCAATAAGGAAGAAAATAATTGTTTGCATCAAGTTGCTCAAAGCTCCATCCAATTTGATGTTAAAAGTTTCCAGGTCTTAGAGATCCACAGCCTCTTTGGGCAACCTGTCTCAGGGTTTCACCAGTCTCATCGTAAAAAAACATAGACAAGTCCTCCTCTAGGAGTACCCTATGTGCCCAGGGGCATAAACGAAGCTTTCAGAGGAGCAGAAACACATCAGGGACCTTTCAGAGACCCATGTCCTTCCACCATTGCCTCTCTCAAGAAGGCATCCATGCAAAATTAATGACATTTAAAATCTCTTCTGCAGACCATAAAAAGAGCTGTAAGCAATCCTCAATGCTGTACACAGACAATGAGAAAAGGCAGTGCATAAATAATTGACTGTAGGTTCCATTAATTTAACGTTGTCAGAAGTAAAACCAAATGACGTGCCTTGGCTGGGAGACATCCCTCTTTTAAATTCTACATCAATGTTAATTAAGAGTCCCTTACATGACCTTGCAAATGATGGTTTTCCCCTTTCCAAATTGTATTTAATGAAAAAGCCTGGCTTGCCAGGTGGGTGACTTTTCCCAGGATCTTGCAGTGCTTAGATTTGTAGTGATGAAAACCTCTTAAGCTTCCTGAGAATTTAGATCCAAGCAGTGTTTTTTCTTTAATTTCCTATGATTTTCCATTCCGAGAATTATCCTTTTGAACATATTTATTCCAGCTTGCACAGTTCAAGGGCCCACAGTTTGACACAACTTCTTCTACCTTCCAGATGCTTGTCAGAAAGGGGTTGCTATTCCACCTCCTGAGGGTTGAATTTTACAGCACAGGGTGTGTCTCTCAGTAAAATTTACATCAGCAATAATTAGGGGAGACTGCGAGTTCTGAATGTACCAAGGCAGGGGAAAAAGGGCTGTCCTTGGCCTTTACTTTCTGAAACGATACATTTTTCCCACCAACCAGTGCTTGAATTCTCAGTCTTTCTCTATGGAGTGTTTGGAATCAGGGGAAGAAAGAGGAAATTGAATGATATGTTGAGTCGCCATGAAAGTTATCCAATGTCTGCGCCCTACCTAAAATGAACAGTCTTGAAAGTGCAATGCCAAATCCGCCTTCTTCCTGCCTCTGCCACTTTTGCTGTTTAAGATGGCTTGGCTGGGAGACAAATTTCCTTGCAGTTAGGGAAGAAAAAAATCAGAAACAGAAGTACTGAGCCATTACCCCATGAATTACATGGACGTGCGGTGGGAGACAGAGTGCTCATCCTTGGGACTCCGCAGTGGCTGAGGTCTGCCCCAAGATGTATGGAGCCTCAGTCTGTCACCAGGAGATCTTCAAAGGCTCCTAAAATTTCTGTGAATCTGTGGTAGAGTCATTGGCTGTTTACACTGGTTGGAGACAAGCCCAACAGGAGAGGAATTCTTTAAAAACAAGAGCTGCAAAATACCCTGTGCTTCAGATCTGTGTCTCCTTTGCTGAACTGTAATACATACTAGACATTCTCCGCAAGCAAATGTCTTCTAGACTCTACCATGTCCCAAAGCCCCAGTAAACCAAAATTCAATCACAGAATCACAGAATGACCCGGGTTGGAAGGGACCCCAAGGATCATGTAACTCCAACCCCCCTGTCTAGCAGGGCCACCTAACAAACACATCTACTAGATGAGGTTGCCCAGGGACTCGTCCAGCCTGGTCTTGAACACCCCCAAGGACGGGGCATCCACAACCTCCCTCGGCAGCCTGTTCCAGGACCTAACCACTCTCCTAGTAAAGAACTTCCCCCTAACATCCAACCTAAATCTTCCCTCCTTCAACTTGTATCCATTTCAATGTTTTAGAATAGAACAGTTCAGTTGTTCTCTTTCCAAAGTGTTGCACATTATTTGAGTTTTAGGTAAGATTTCCTTGATAAATGAATTTTAGATGGTCACGCCCTATCTGCATGTCCATGATTTCGCATTCTGAACTTTGATATCCATGGATGATTGTAACCATAGTAGACTTGGGGTTGCAGTGTGAAAGTTATGAGGCTTTGGTCTACTTTAGGCAATAAAAGAAAGCTTTGTGATAAATTACATATATAAATGTAACAACTGAGGAAGCTAGATGTGATGTAGAAGTTCACATATTATTATTAGTCAGACTGTCTACCAGTTAGTCAGAAACTATAGTCAGGAAAATCTAGGGTTGAAGACAGCTTTGTGGTAGAGAAGCAGCTTTGTGGTAGAGGGTTTGGTGGTCCCAGCAAGCCTGAGGTCCTAGCAGAAAAGGTGTCAAACAGAATCATGGACTGTACTGACACTAGCACAGATAGAAGCATGAGAAGAGCAAGTATCCATCTCTAAAGAGTGCTTGCTGTATCACTAGAAGAGTCTACCTCCAGCTTTGGTGATGAGCTTTGCATGGCGTCAGAGTAAAAAAGGATCTTCCCTCCAATGTGTAGGACACAGACCTGGGGGATCTATGTGCTCTTGAGAGTTGCTTCCCCAGTCATGAACCAATCACTTCTTCCCTCTTTTTCTTATCACGTTAAATAATTGGGTTTTTTTTCAACTGCTCTGTGATTCTTTTTGCCCAAGATTTCAGATCCAAGAAAGGAGCTTGGAAGTTGCTTCTTTGATCATGGCTTTGACAGGCAAGTTGGAGTTGCTGATTGAATACAGCACTGCTCCCTTGCTTCTTCCATAGCACCTATTCTACATATCTGACCTAACCTAGTGTTTTAAAAAGAAAATAAGCTTTTAAAAGTAGGAAGAATGATTTGGCTTACACCTGTGTATGTTGTTCAGTGTTGAGAGAGACTGATAGCCCAAAAGCCAGGATACTTGTTTGCTCCTAGTCAGACTGAAGCAGCTTTTTGTCCCCATCCTCACAAATATGTCCTTTGTCAGGCCACTAAACCTCACTGTCTACCAGTCCTTTGTGAGTCATTGTGCTGCCTTAACTCCCAGGAAGTTTGTGTTTGTAGAGATAGGGCCTAAATAAACATTTCAAATGGCAGTAAATGATACATTCCTTCACTTTTACTGTACAGTATTTTGAATTGCACAGACAAGCAATTCAGACTTTCTTTCTCCATGTCTGGCCAGTATTGAGGATTGCCAAAGAGATACCTCCAAGAGAATTAATTCCTGGATTGATCTAAGGCCTTGTGCACCATGGAAAGGGCTTAATGGAGAGATTTACTATGAGCAAGTCCATTCCTTCCTCTCAATGCCAATTTAACAGTTTTAATACTGAAAAGTCAACTTTGATCTAAATTCCTTGGAGCTCATCACTGAATTGCCACTGCAATGGCTTTACTCCTTTTAACAGCCAATGGCTAGGAGTGTTTGGAGAGTGAGAAGCACAGATTTCAGGCCCAGAAATCTTCTGGCAACAAAATGACCACCAGAAACAACTGAAACTGAAAAATTAATACTGCTAGGAAAAAAATCCTTCATGTTTTAAGACCAGGTTGGGCTGTTCGAACTACAACTTTGATCTAAATAGAAAAAAATCCCTAAACCAACCCAGTTTTCGAAAAGTGAATAATCCCAGACAGAAGTGCCATCCATCTCTGTGTCTTCTAAGAACTGTCAGTTAGTGGTCCATCACCTCTTCTTTCTTCTTGAAGGTGGACATCTCAGCTACTCTATCTTTCTGAGCTGCCAGAAAACATCAGAGTAGTGGTGTGACTGTGGAGCTTTTTGGACAGCCGTAGCCTGGCTGAGGAACCAGATTTATGGGGGATTAAAGCACCCATTGAGCACCACAGCTGTGTTTCTGAACCAAAAATTGCAAATATGAGCTGGGAATGGTTTTGGCTTCTCATTGCAAACCAGCATTATTTAAGCATCTATAAACTACAAAGTGCCTCCTGAGCTTACAGAGCTGGGATGTTCGCTCTTGCAGCTTGGAAAACAAATGGGATCCTGGGCTCCATCAGGCGAAGGGTGGTCAGCAGGGATAGGGAGGTGATTGTCCCACTCTACTCGGCTCTTGTGAGGCCCCATCTGGAGTACTGTGTCCAGGTGTGGAGCCCTCAGTACAAAAAAGACATAGAGATTTTGGAAAGGGTCCAGAGGAGAGCCACGAAGATGATCAGGGGGCTGGAGCACCTCCCCTATGAGGACAGGCTGAGGGAGTTGGGCTTGTTCAGCCTGGAGAGGAGAAGGCTGCGGGGTGACCTCATTGCAGCCTTTCAATACCTGAAGGGGACCTACACCCAGGAAGGGAGTAAACTCTTTGAAAGGGCTGACAATAGCAGGACTAGGGGAAATGGATACAAGTTGAAGGAGGGAAGATTTAGGTTGGATGTTAGGGGGAAGTTCTTTACTAGGAGAGTGGTTAGGTCCTGGAACAGGCTGCCGAGGGAGGTTGTGGATGCCCCGTCCTTGGAGGTGTTCAAGGCCAGGTTGGATGGGGCCCTGGGCAACCTGATCTAGTAAATGTGTTTGTTTGGTGGCCCTGCTAGGCAGGGGGGTTGGAGCTACATGATCCTTGAGGTCCCTTCCAACCCGGGTCATTCTGTGATTGCAAACCAGTATTATTTAAGCATCTATAAACTACAAAGTGCCTCCTGAGCTTACAGAGCTGGGATGTTACTGGTTGTGAAGAGATGTGAGTTATAGAACAGCAGGTACAAAACCAGGTGCATCCAGTTTGGACCACCTCCATTGATATGGGGTGACAACAGTCATGCAGCATTCAATGCACTCTGTGGAGTGGAAGCGGCTGCAAGAGGTCGGGTGGAGTGCAGAAGGCAGAGTATTTATCCTCCCCAGTGGGAAAACTTTCAGGAGGAGGAGGAGGTTAACACATCTCCCTTGGAAAGAAAAAGCAAAGCAAAGCAAAACACAGGCCTGCCAGAGCCTTCTGAAGGCTGGAGCTGGGACAATGCCCTTTTCTGTCCTCCTCTCTGCCGGCGCAGCGCCCTCTAGTACGGCGGGGGATGGAAACCTGCCACCCATTGAGTCACCGACGCCACCTCCCACATCACTTTCCAATGTGCCTGTCTCTTAATTAGCCAATAAATTCACAAGCACTTTTCTGTCATCCCAGGGCAGCTCCAGCGGCCGCTCGCTGGTAACATTTCAATTGTGTGTCTATGTGTGTGCTGGCCTTGCCAGCTTCTGGGGCTCAGGGCAGGCAACGGCGTCCAGCCAAAACCACAGAAAGGCTTTAGTGAAAAAGAATATGCTCTGAGTACGAGCAAATTGGTGTATTCCATTTGAGGTGATATTAACTGCTTTCTGCACAGTGGCTTCTGAGGCACAGTGCCTGGGCCCTGGAAAAAGGAGTGTTTTTCAAGTGAAAAGGTTGCAAGCCCCATGGCACACAAATGCTGCACTGTGCCGAGCCCAGACCACTTCGTGCTTGATTGGTTGTGGGAGTCCAGGATGCCTCAGGAGCTACTCTGGGGTTTTAACCTTGAACAAAGACAAAAAGCTGAGGCTGGTGTCTCTCTTCACCCCTGATCCTTGCTGCCTGATGGCTAAAGCTCAGACATGCTCCCCCTTTCAAGAATCCTCTCTACCCTGCCAAAAAGACATTCAGTGCCTTGAGTATGTCATAACTTGGCTGTGCTTTAAATAGTCAGAGACTCCTTTTGTAAGACAGCTGTGATTGATAGCAGTTGGTCCCATTGATTGCTGCCACTGGAGCTGGATTAAATACCTAAGCAGCAAAGGCAGCCTCCAAATGGCATGAGAGCTTTAGAGTTGAAGTTAGAAAGTATCATAAGAGGAGACACTATCCAGTGAAGATTTTCTTCAGCATATCTGGTTGCTCAGTGGATGCCCTCCTGCAGAGGATGGACTGAAATGTGGTGCTGATGCTGAGTGCTTGCTCTTGCACTCACTCGCAGAAGGCCAGTAGTATGAATTTTCAGGCACACGTACCTTGGAAACTAAAGGAGAATGGGGTTTTGTTGACAAAGAAGAGGCTGTGTGTGTTCAATTATGTGAATATGGGCTCATCTACATCAACAAAGTAGAACCCACATCCAGCCAACCCTAGGACTATGAGATAGTCCTAGGGATCCCTGTGGGTGGGGTAAAATCCCTCACTGTGAATCAAGGCAAAGTGATTTCCAAAGCACCTCACACCCTAAGGAGTTGCAGTGGAAGAACTCTGATAAGTTTAGCATATAACATGACTTTTAGGGGACAAACCGAAGGTGGGCAATGAGAGAGATCATGTGGTTTGGGGAGGGACAAGTGTGCGGAAAATAGAGTGATAAAGGGATAAAAAGATCTGGTTGTGTGTAAACAAGTATTGAGTTGGCATAAAGCTGGCCATGCCCTGCTCCTGATCCTTTAAACTCCAGTTCTAGCTAGTTTCTTGGCTCTTTCCTCTGTGTGAATGTGTGTGCACAGAAGACTACGTACCAGAAACAGGAATGGCATGATGGCTCACAGGTTACTGGAAAAACTGTGGGGTCTAAGGCTTTGCTGCTAGTAAGGGCCTAAGTGTGAAACAGGTGGAAGGGAGAGATCTGTTTGTGTTGTCATGTTTGTACATGAAGCAATGGGAAGATCAGGGATCTGGGGCCAGCTACTGTGCTAAACCAGCAGAGATCCATACTGCTTAGAAATGTATGTGTTTTCCACCCCAATGTTTTCATCCTGTTTGCTGAACACTACTTAGCAACCCTAAGGGTGCTACATCTCCAGAAGTCACATCCCAGAGTGAGGTGTTTAGCCACCATAATGGAGTGTGGGCTAAAAATATCTGGAAGTGCTGAGTGAAGGTGAGGTGAAACCCTAAAACCCTAGTGCTAAACAATTTCTGCAGTAAAATGCCAGATGCTCCCCAAAAAGAAGAACATGGCCTTCCCATTTCCCCGCCTCTTGCAATTTTATTTAATCTGAAAACATTTATGGTAGGAACATTTCTTTTTATAAACTCTTCCATCAGCTGGATGCTCCTTAGCAGGGCATGTTGACACATCAAATTAGACTGTGGTTTGGGTGGCAGCTGCCATGGGCCTAAGGATGTGAAGATGCAAGTGGGAACACTGCAGAAGGGAAGAAGGAAGATTCCTAATAGCTAAAACCCCACGGCCAAGAGCTGGCTCTCAGCAGAATTACCTTCATCAAAGCTGAACCATCCTTTCTGCTGAGCAAGGCCCTGGGAGCCTCAATCTGCATGTCCCCACTGTCCCCTGTGCACAGACAGGAGGGTGGTGGGGATGTTCAGAGGTGGCCCAATGTTTCAGCCCAGGTCTCATCCCACACTGACCTGTCTTTGTGGGTTTTCTGAGACATTTGTTTGCTTACTTGTTCAGACTGGAAGCACTAAAATCCATGCCAGGAAAGGCTTGTTTTCATGGCATCTTGCAGCTGGCTAGCCCAACTGTGTGAGATTCCCACTTCTGTCCAAGAGCTTGTCCTACTTTCAGGCCAGCCTGAGAAGATAACTGATGGTATAAAACACCTTCTCCCTCCCTTCCTGCCATGGGGACTTGGGCTCTCTGCCGCTCCCACTTCTCCATTTGAGGGACTCCCTTTTCTGATGCTCCACAAATCCTCTCACCCTGCTCAACACATTCTTAGCTGGGGCTCAATGAGACAGTGATGGCAATGAGGCATGGCTGGGGAAGAGAACAGAGGGCATTTGGGAGGGCTGGGCACAGCAAAAGACCTTAATGGGTTGAAATCTTTTTGGGCTCAGCCTTTCAGCACAACACTGGTGTGGACTGAAGCTCCCTGAACTTCAGTCAGATTGTCATCCCTAGATGTACTTAAAAGACTTGTAGGTGTGGTGCTAAGGGATATGGTTTATGGTGGACTTGGCAGTGTTAGGTTATTTGGTTGGGTTTGATGATCTTCAAGGTCTTTTCCAACCTAAATAATCCTGTGATTCCATGTGCTTGATGTAAGCAACTCATCCATCTGGGTTCTGTGTCCTACCTCTCCTCAACCCATTTTTGCAGTTTCTTCCCTGTCTTTGAAGCCAAGAAGAAGCTCATGGGCTTGCAGGGCCATAGTGTTGAGGATGCACAGCATTTGTGTACTTGACTCTAGCTGCAGCCTCTCGGGCTGTTTTCTTCCCTGACACTTACTTGGATGTGTAGAAGACAAGCTCTGCTTCCATGGCAAGACAGTGAGTAGTGTATGGCTTTTGTCTCAAAACCCTGATGCAAGGATGTCTGCCATCAACCATCTGATGTTGATGAAACCACAAATATCCATGATACTTTTTTCCTGTCTATGGACTAAGAAAAATACATCTGTTTGCTAGGAGGAGGTTCTTAAAATCTGTGGCTGGAAAGAGCAATCTCCAAGAGTGGGACCACACCTTGCAAGCAGCCTTGCTACTGCCAGCTACCCCAACCCCAAGCAGATGAGAATGCCTGAGGCCATCCCTAGTAAAGCACTGATGTTTCCTAATGAAGAGGAAGATATGCTTTCCAGGCAGCCTGCATTTCAAACACTGTGATCTCTTATATACTATGAATACTGGCAGCTGGAGCTGCAGGCTTATTCTCAGGAGCAGTATGGGCACATAGAACTAGGGAAGGAAGTATTCAGAATTTTACTTACACAATGAATTGGCTTCCTTCCTACAGCAAGGAGGTAAGTTGCTCTCTGGAAGAATCCAGGTTAAAGATAAGTAATAGAGACAACGCAGAACTGGCTTATAAATACATCTACTCCCACTTCTTTCTTTCTTGAGACATGATTTAACTGGTGATTTTAGATTTGCAGTGCCCCCAAAACTGAAGAACAGCCCCAAACCACTACATAAATTCCATTGCTAAGGATAAAAAATTAGCTTTGTTCCTGCAGGCTTGCTGAAATCCATATCTGTAGCTGACCAGCAATTCTTAGCTGCTCTGCAAAAATAAAGAAAGAAAGGCAAAAATAAAGAAAGAAACTGAGATCCTGTGGCTAAGAATTGCATGAAAGTTGGTGGTTCTGCCAAAAAGAAAACTGCAGGTTATATATGGCAGATACCTCATCACATGTGCAACCTTGTAAGATGAACCAGATCACTTCTTTCTGTGTTGACGGATGCTTTGGAGAGTCCAACAGAAAAAGAGGACAATGAATAATTAGTTCTTCAAAGACAGGAATATAACAGTTTCTCCAAGACAAAACAGAAGGGAAAAGGCTATGTGGTGAAATGTGGTGGTGAGCTGGCGCTGCTGTCAGTTAGAGTGTCCTCTACCCATCAGAAAACGGCTTAGAAAAGACAAAAGAAAATCTGAAATTAATTGATAGACTAAAGGAATCCCACTGGACATTAATCACTTGAAATGCAGCCTTTCAGAGGGGAAAACAATACAGCTCCTGTAGCAAATTCATCGAATGTAAGACAAAAAGAGATCTCTGACCTCCCACATAAATCTCTATGCCCGTTCCAGAGTTCCCTGAATTGTAACTCACAAGGGAGTTCATGAATGTGTTTTAGAAAAACACCCCATCTTGATTTCAAAGGAAGAACCCATACCAGCCTTAGGTAAGTTGTTCCTGTAGTCAATTATCATATTGAAAGAGAAAGAAGTGTACTTTATTCCAGACTGAATTTGTCTGGCTTAGGTTTCCAGCCATTGGATCTTGTTAAACTGTTGTCTGCTAGATTAAAGAGCCCTCTCCTGAATACAAATTGGCAATCTAGAAATGAGAAGCTCCAGGGCCAAGCTCTGTTCTTTGTTAGGTTCACGCAGCCTAGCTAAAACAAGGAGTGCAACACTGGGGGCTTCAGAGCACTGGGCTGGGTCAATGAAGACACACATTCCTCTGCCATATCCTCTTGGTTATGCCAGTTGTGATGACTGTCCAGGATTTGGTTGCTAGGTCAAGATAGTGCCATCAGATATAAGGGAAGAGAAAATGCAAACAGGCCTTTGTCCCAACCCCCCCTTCTATACCCCCTACCCCTTTTATTTGCTGTAGACTAAGCAAGCTCAGAGGAAGACAAACAATGCTTAGTGCTGCAGCATGTGGTTGTTTTGCAGAGCCAAGCTATGCTTTAGATTAATTGTGTTGGGTTGCACTCTTGGGTCCTAGAGGAGAAATATGTGGGCCACGGATGGAGTCAGGCTGCATGAATGTTATTCTACCCACCTGGCATGAAGACTGCCAAACTGGAAGATCTTCCACTGTCTTTGACAGTAAGAAAAAAAAAAGATTGCCATCTTAGAAAAAGAAATCAAGATAATAGGTACAAACAAAGTCCCAGTTAATGTGAAACAGATCAACCCAGTTCTCCTGATGGTTACTGCTCGCTGTGCAAAGCAAGAGGTGTTGGAGGAGAAGCTTGTCCTTGGGGTGCTGCTATAAGATACTGAACAGGACATGGTGCTGTGATTTCCTCTGCAGGCACTGCCTCCAGCAAATCTAAAACTGCCTCTAGAGGGAAGGCAGAGAGGAGACACATCCAGAAGGAACCTGGAAAGAAGGAGGCCAAGGTCAGAGTAAAAGGTCTCAAATTGAAAGGCAAAAAATTTAAAAGGTTTCAAATTGAAAGGCAAAAAAATTAACAGCTGTCCCTCTCTGCCCTCATTTCCCTCCTCCTCCTCCTTGGCTGATGCTAAGTACAATCTTCCACTCCCACAAAATAAAGGCTTTGATGACAGGCTGCTTTCTCCAGAACAGAGTGTTGAGTTGAAATCTGGCCTTGAGGAGTTGTGGTGGCTCAGGGCAAAAGTCAGAACAAACAAACATATTTCCCAGTGCCAACATCGATGCAACCCTGAAGAGGAGCTAGAGAACCAGAGTTAACAAGCAGGAGAGATTTTTGTTGGCATGTGCCAGGGACCACGGAGGATGGCCAAGAAAGCAACAGGTAAACTGTGGCTTTCCTTCAAGCTGCTGAGACAGGAGGCTTGCTTCTTCACCTTCTGGAGGAAACTGATTTAGTGATTTCTTTCCAGTGGCAACATTGGTGCTTTTCTTCTCATCTTCCCTTGAAATCGCTTTTCGCCAGGCAGATCCAGTGGCAGCCAGATCCTGCAGGCTGTGCCAAGAGGTGTCAACGCTGGAATAGCCTGGGTAGGGAGGTGTCTATGCCAAATGTCTACGTGTGTCCATGCACAGCACTAGAGCTGTCTTTGGGGTGAGGCATGAGGATATGAGTGCAGATTTTGTAGTAAGGCAGAGCCAAAACTGTATTTAACTAAAACAGGATGGAGTATAAATGGCTATTCCCAAGCGGCTGGTCAAATGTTGCTTCTGACAGTTATTCCCAGCACCAAATGAGGTCTATGAGTTTTTGAACTCTTCAGATATGCTGTTCTCCTGTAGTTTTTTTAGCTGAACTGTTTTACAATGGTAAATGAGAGGTAACACTTACCCTATTGCACCATTGTGAAAAGAAGAGCTATAAACCATCCCTTCACCCTCCATGGAGAACAGTCTCATATGCTTTGGAAACCATGTGGGGAAAATGACATTCAGAGACCCTCAGGGAGAGCTCAGAGTTGTTGAGGTTTGCTCAGATGTCAGCCAGAGCTGGTAAGTAATGGTTGCTTTAGAACATCTTTATCGTGCTCAGATGTGGGGTGAGGACAGGGGCAAAAGAAGCCTTTAGATTTGAATAATTCATAACCAGACACCGATGAATGGACTCAAGCTGTGACATTCATTGTCAGCATTACAACCTCCAGGAGAGGTTGGGTGATGGAGGAACAGTCTGCTGAATTGCCATGTTTCACAGGAGCTCAACTGTGGATGTCTGTGCTGTAAAACAAAATGCTTAAACGGAGCAAGAAGAAGACATTGTAGTTTCACTCTCCATCGCAATACAAGACATGAACCTGCTTAGCAGTCAGTCACAGAGAGTATGCAACACTTTAGCCATGTGCAGAGCTATTTAGAATCTCAGTAATCACAGTAAGTCACACAATTAATCCTAAGAATATCAAACATAGTAACCAAGGTTCGTGTGGAATATTTATCTCTGGAGTTCTTTAGGGAAGGAAATAGAAGCTGACTCCTACTAGACACCTCCTCAAACTTAGACTTTGCAAAGCTCTTTGTTAAAATGCAGTTTGGAAGCATGGAAAGAGGCTTTTCTGTGTAATCAAGTGATTAATATAAACCATGTGGTCTAATGATCTGACTCCTAAGATGTTGTTCAGTGTCACTTCAGATGCTGTGGTTTGAATAAGCACCAAGCAGAGTTCAGTTCCCCCTTTTCTTAAGTTTACACAGTTTTGCTGGCTAATACATTTTAGTGGGTTTGTGCCATGCAAGCAGTGACAGATGAGAAGATGTGAGATCTTGTAATAACAAGCAGTGTCTACATGGCTCATCCAGCTCCTATGGCAGTTACTCCATGAAACAGAAAAAAGAAAAGGCTTTCCTCATTTCTCTCCTTTCATTGTCACGGAGGGTTCTGCTCATGTGGCAGTTTGCTTGGGCATTACATAAAAGAAGAAAAGGTCCTTTGAAATGCCTTTATTTCTATTTTTTTTCCCTTATTCTGACATGGTACGTACTGCCACAGTACCTGAGCTCCTCAGTGAATTAATTATGCATTTCTCCTCAAGAGTAAAGGAACATAAATAGGCACTGTGCCCAAAATGCAAAAATATCTGCCTATCCGCACAGTGACCTCCTCCCTGATCCCAGCTCTTCTTTCAGCAAGCCACCTGCCTTATTCAGCCATGAGTTCTTCTCCTGATATCTACTGAAACTGAAGTTTCTTCTTCCTCTTGTGAATGCTTCAGACTATGGGCAGAGAACAGAAATGTCTTTGAAGATCTGAAAGATATTAGGTACTCCTCAATTTGCACTGGGGAATACTTCTAATAGTTTTTCAGGTTTTGAGAAGAAACAAATTTCTCTTCTGTGAATCATCCACAAAAATCACTAAGATTTTACAGCTGGATATTGGGTGGATTGTACCTTGGGACTGATCTGGCTTGACATCTCCTTCTATTCTTCCCAGTCAGGAGTGATCAGGAGATACACATGATTCCTCCACCAATGACCTCAACTATCTGGCCAAGGAAAGGTCAAGAAGGTTCAATGTTTTCTGTGGAGAGGGAGACAGGTTATCTTCCTCAGAGCAGGATGCAAAGTGTTCAGCATCTCTCTGTCCCTTCTCAGACCCCAAATCAAGAAGACCTGCAGCAGCATCCCTGAGCCCAGTCCCCACAACTTTATACCACATAGTCATATATTTAGCATTTAAAACACTATATTTTATCCTGAACTTTAAATTGTGCTCCTTCTTCTCACTGTTTCTGTCCTTTCCCATCAGTGACAGTTGTAGTCTATTTGATAGAGGCCAGGTTACTGAACCATGACCGTGTAATTATGGTTGGAGCCACAGAGCTATTTTTATGCCCTGCCAGAGATTATTCACTTATCAGGAATGTATAGTTAAGTGGCAGCCTCTGAACTGTCTACTATAAATAGGCAAACCCAGTGCCCTCTATGTTTTCTTTCAACTCTGTCATCTATCACGCCTTCAATTTCCACAACCACATCAATGTCTGTGCAGAGCAGGACAATTCAGACTGGATGGGAGCAGCTGGTGACCTCACTGAAAAAAAAAAAAAAAAGGAAAAGAAAGGGAACATGTAACACCATCTTTGCTTGAGTGTGATGACAGCTTGGAAATGGAAGAAGGGCTGTTGTGCTATGTGCTGGGGTTAACTTTCTTTTCAGCATGATTATTCCTTGATACCAGGGTCTTTGTGCTTCTTTGCAGCTCTTCATGGCAGCTTCTCCCCATGAGCAATCATTGGCCAAAGGATGGCATGAGGATCTCAGTGCTTTGATAGACATTGCAGGATCTGTCTCAAAGTATCTTTCTCTGCAAGTCCTCATATGGTAAAAAGTGATATGAAAAATGCAAGAAAAGAGTGCTTTTCAAACAATGTTGAAGAGGTTTGTTTAGGTTTAGTATCAATGCCCCATCTAGAGTGCTGTCTACTCCATTTAAATACCTGTACAGTGTCATGTGTATCCAAGAGTGGATACAACCTCTTCATGGAGTGGTCCTCACATATCAGTAATTTCTCATAAGTGACAGGCATCACTTGTTAGATCTCTTGGGATGTTCCCACTGGCATCACAGATACTTCACAATGGGGAGGACTCCTGCATATTGGCATGAAATCTCAATGGTTTTTTGTGTCTTTCAGACCACAAGCCTGTTTACTTTTTTGGTTTGTTCTGATCAGGAGAAGGGACATTGTCTGCCAATCTGACAGGGGTCTGTGGACAGGGGAAGAGGTTTTTCCTACAGCATTTGCCAGATTAGGCTAGAGCAGATGTCAAAATCACTTTTTAGAACAAGATACCAGGTTGGCAACTTCAGGACTGGATGGAGCCCTTGTCTGTCCTCAAAGTGTGCTTTGTACCTTGGAGTATGGGAGTCTTAACCCTTGGATAAAACTGACCCTAGTGGGACCAGTCATTCTCCTCATCGCCTCTCCAGCACTGCCTTAGGACATGTTTCTATGTAGAAACTTTAGCACCTTGGGGAAAAAATCCTGACTATCTTTGTTCATCTTGGAGAATATCTGATTAGCAAATTATATACAATTTTGGGACTTTTCTTCTGATCTCTGAGTAAAGCAGAGAGTTGATATCCACATGAAATACGAATTACTTTCAGTTCTTCTCATTTTTCTCATTGCATGCTACTCTCTGTGACCAAATGAAGGGGCTGGGTACCAGTTGCATCTGGACCATCTTCCTTTCAAGAACAGGGATGTTGAGTTTGGCAGAATCTCTTCACAGAATACAAACCCCCAAATCTAAACACCATTAACATCTGACATCTAGCTTTGCTATTCAAAGGAATCAGTGCCTACATAGTGACTCCAGCATACAGTCTACATAGAAAGACTCCAGCAGTCTCCAGCTTGCTGTAACCCTGTAGTCTGCTCACTCTGCTTTGCTGTGGAATTTTAGAAAAGCTTGATGAACCAGGGATTTTGATGAACCTTGACTTCTAGAGAACTGGGATCTTCCTGGTGCTTCAGCTGGAAGACAGAGAGGCAGAGCACAACCAGAGGATGGAGCTGCTGCTGTCCCATCCCTGGGTTAAACCACATCCTCGGGGCTGAACTCACACAAACTGCACCAACAGCACCTTGAGCTGAAACACAAAGCTAAAACACAAGTCTCCTGCTTTCCTGCTAAGCCTTTCTCTGACCTCAAGCAAACCCTACAGAGCATTAAGGCAAGAGATGAGAACACAAGTCCATCAACGTCCATCCCACCCCCTGCCTAACCANTTTGGGGGAAAATGGGCTGGTAAAGGGTTGGCAGAGGCAGGAGGTGGGGGAAAAAAGAGGTATGTGGAATCTGCCTAGAGGTAAACTGGGGGGAAAATGGAAGCATTTGAGTGTTCACCATGAGAGAGTGAGACACTGGAATGGGTTGCCCAGAGAGGTGGTAGAGGCCCCATCCCTGGAGACATCCAAGTCCAGGCTGGATGAGACATCAAGCAACCTGACCTACTGCAGGATGTCCCTACCCATGGCAGGGGGGTTGGAACTAGATGATCTTTAAGGTCCCTTCCAACCCAAATCATTCTATGATTCTATGATAGTGAAGGACACGGCAAGAATCGAGACAGTCTCCTTAGATACTCAGATTTAGCAATGCAGACCAGTTCTTCAACGTGCAGATTTACTCAAGCTGACAAAACATGCTTCCTCCTGTCCTTTGCATAGCACATTGCATCCCTCCTGTCTTTCTCAGAATTTCTGGCTACACATTCATTGGACTTGCTGCTCAGTCCCCTTTTAGCACAGCTGATACTGTACAGCAAACCCTGGTATTCTTTCCATTCCAGACTTCTCCAAGTGCCAACAGCACCTGTGGTTTTATGCAGACCATTGCAATTTTGCTGTTCTTAAAAAGAGAAAAAAAAAAGAGAAAGAATGGATGAAAAAAAGGACCATTTGTATCATCACTGAGATAACTTCCCTATTTCTGATTAGGTATTTCTCAGTGCTGGTAAGAATGATAGTGTGGTGCATTCCCGTGGAACTTCCCATGGCTTTGCATTTTGGCATTGCAGAAGAGAGGAACAGCTGGGGAGATTTTTCCTTGTGTTTTCCCTGCAGATTTTCCCCAAGGAACAGTTAGGTCAAAAACAGAAGTCTCAATAAAGCATACATCAAAGGTGTGAACTTGGAATCTGTTTCAGTTGCTGCAGCACAGCCATCTCTACTTGATGATGATGAAATTTCTGGCATCTGGTGGCAAAGGCCAGTGATTTCCTTTCACTGTGAGCACACCTTGCTGTCTGGGCAGAAGCCAAACTCCTCTAAATAGCCATTTGCATAATGATGTATACTGTATACAACCTGTATATCTCTATAAGCTTTGCTTTGTGACATCCCACTTTCACAGTCTGCACATTGAGCACTTCTTGCTGGCACTACCTCTATTTTTCATCCCACGTCTTGACTTTGTTATTGTGCTGTCATTTCTGTTTTGAGAGGACCTATCCAGACAGCAGTCCCAGGATACCTTGCTGTTTTCTGTCTTTATTCTCATCAAGCCCTTAGATGTAAACTACACTTTTCTAATCTGTCAGTTTTATGGGAGTTGTATGCATTCACATTGGATTCTGTCCAAGACATCTCTTTCTGGAGATATTTCTAAGCTACTACTGCTGTTCTGTGTTGCTTGGCTACTTTCCTATGCTTTTAAGTTATACACTCTGCCTCTCAAAAATACCACTATCAGGATTTTGTCACAGTCCTTTCTTCTGATGTCACCTTACTGATGGGGATTTCTGACACATGCCTATGTTCCTGCAAGGGTTTCCTGGGCCAATTCTCTTTCAAAAGGGACATTTTTTTTACAATAAATTCCAAAGAGAATGCTGAAAATAATGAGCTTGATGCTGCTTTTCTTGTCCTGGAGATGCTGATATATGGATGAGCAACGATGTTTCATCTGTGGATGCCCCCTCTCTGGAGGTGCTCAAGACCAGGCTGGACAAGGCACTGAGCAGCCTGATCTAGTGGGAGGTGTCCCTGCCTATGGCAGGGGGGTTGGAACTCGATGATCTTTAAGGTCCCTTCCAACCCAAACTATTCTATGATTCTAAGTTTGACTAAGAAGGATACAAATTAATCTAACTTCAGACAGATTTCTTGTTTGTGCCAAACACTGTGGGTCTCTGGTCAATGAAAACAACGTGATATTTATAGAACTTGTTACATCAATCCAGAGGTAGCTGTGTTGGAGAAGTGGATAAGGATGTCTACAAGCTTCTTTATACAGCATCCATTTAAACAGGTTGTTAAGATTAAGGTATCATCCTACATGTAGATTAAGAGACCAAAATTCAGGAGTCTTGACCCATGGGCTGTAATCGGTGGCTAAACAGAAACATTTATTGCCTTTTAAGATACACTAGGAAATCTTTCCCTGCCTGTAGCAGTCATTGCAGAACACTCATTACCTTGTGTTTTATCTGTCAACCCTATATATCAGAAAATCTATAATAATATTAGACATCTGCTTTTATGCAAATGAACCATTCTGTTGATCTTTATTGATGAGAAAGGAAGGTAAAAGAGCCTGCTTATCTGTAGAAACTTACATGTTCTAGATTTGAATATCTCAGTCTACAAATTGGTACCATGCTCAGATTTCAGGTTAATTAGTAAATAATGTCTCAGAGGGGACCTCATCATAACTTATCAGTACCTGAGGGGGTCCTACAGAAAGGCAGGGGAAGGAATTTTTAACATAATATCAGATGGGAGGACTAGAAACAATGGATGTAAATTGGGGGGGGGTAGATTTAGACTTGACATAAGAAAGAAATTCTTTACAGTGAGGCTGNATACACAAGAAAACAAGCAAACACATAAAACAGATAAACTGATTTACCATGGTAGATGAATAAGATTCTGGACTATGTGTCTACCTTTGGTCTCTAAAGTGCTCACAGACTTGTATGCCTGTGAGATCTCCAGTGTGAATTCTTCTAGTGGATGCAATTAGTTAAGAGAATACATCAAATTCCTTAATATACAGGGCACTTCTTTTGGTTCAACCACTACAAGAAATGTCATTTTTACAAGTGATTTACATCAACTCTTCCTGTTTCTTGGGATAACAAATGTTCCTTCACAACTGAGCATCAGCTCCGAGCTGGGTGTGGGTAGATCAGGTATATGTTTTATAACTTTACAGGATGTGATGGGGCAGAGCTCAGATGGGGCAGAGCAACCCATTCACTTTCACATGCAGTAGAATTAGGAGTCAAGTTGTATGTTATTTTCCTTGGCTGACAACTTGAAATAAGTTGAAACATTTCTTCTTTCCTGCAGAGATGAAGGGAATGACTTGTGATGGAGAAGCAGCTGCACATCTGCCAAAGGGGAGGAAAAGGTTGTGACTGCAGCGCCATTCCCTCTGCAATTCTGTATTCCCTCTTTGCAGAGGATGTGTCGATCTCTTAAGTGATGTGTTAATGTGAAGAGCACTGCCAGGTTGTGAAGTGGCACATGGCTGGCAGGCTGCCATGCCTACACAAACTACATCTGTATCTCAGCTCATCTAGGCACCACTGGGAAGAATTCCAAGAGAGCTGGCACAAACATGAAGGATCATGGAAATCCCATTCTTGTGTGGTCTGAATTTTGGGTAATTTCTCTTTAGCAAGGGGAATTTCACCACGTCTGCTCAGTCTTTCTGCTACATGTTTACAGCATCTCAAGATGTGTTGTAGTGGGTGTACTCTCCAGGCTTATAATGATACGAGACAGTAAAAAGAGGTTGTGATTAGTCCTGTGTCTCCCAGGAAGACATATTTAGGAGCTCAGTTTCTATCTGTAAAGACACTCTCTTGTCCTTTTGCACCCAGACAGCGCTTCCTCTGAGACCAGACCACTGGAAGCTGCCCTAAATTTTACCAGATGATCACTTCTTGAAAGCTTAACTGGGATTGTATGTCTTGAGCAAGTTCCAGGAGATTTTGTGAGATGGAAAGGTCCAGTTGATGACATAACAGCAACTAAGGCTCCTTTTTCCCCCTATTAAAATAAAATAACAGTTTTGCAGGATTTTTCTCAAACTTCTGACTGCTTCCTAGCAAACAAAGATTATTCCTCTTGACAAATAGCAGGGTGACCTAGTGACAGCTAGGCTGACTAAGGAGGTAACATCTAAACTCACTTTAACATATCATGTCTTTAACCAGCACTGTCAAAATCTTCCCCTCCAAAACACACATTCACTCACATAAGAAAATAACACGAGCAAGGGAACAATAAACCCTGTGTTGCCCAGATGCATTTATGTTGGCTCACTTAAGCCCAAGCACAAACATTGAGAGAAGTACATAATTTTTTCTTTCTTGCCTTCCTAAAACACACCAGCTTTTCCCACTGGAGTTACAGGAAATAGTCCTATTAGCACAGGACTAAGATTTTGCTTAGAGGTAGCATAGCAAAGTCCTTCTGTTTTCAGTAACAGAAGATTCTAAAAACTTACACACTCTTGGGCTTTTTTATTGTATCAATAGGAGACACGAACCTTTTCTGCTTTCCTTTGAAAAACTGTGTGCAACCCAGGAAGAAGACCTCTTTTCCATTTATATCAGTAGGCAGATAGAAATAATTCATACAGAAACTCAAAGAGTTGCAGTCAATGGCTCATTGTCCAAGTGGAAACCAGTGAGGAGTGGTGTTCCCCAAGGATCAGTACTGGGACCAGTGCTATTGAACATCTTCGTAGGAGATATGGACAGTGGGATCGAGTGCACCCTCAGCAAGTTTGCAGATGACACCAAGCTGTGTGGTGCAGTTGATACACCTGAAGGTAGGGATGCCATCCAGAGGGACCTTGACAGGCTTGAGAGGTGGGCCCAAGCCAACCTCATGAAGTTCAACAAGGCCAAGTGCAAGGTCCTGCACCTGGGTGGAAGCAATCCCAAGCACAGACACAGGCTGGGTGGAGAGTGGCTTGAGTGCAGCTCCGTAGAGAAAGACTTGGGGGTGTCAGTTGATGACAAACTCAACATGAGCCAGCAGTGTGCACTCGCAGCCAAGAAGGCACCAACCAAATCCTGGGTTGCATCAAGAGGAGTGTGACCAGCAGGTCCAGAGAGGGGATTTTACCCCTCTACTCAGCACTGGTGAGACCCCACCTGGAGTTACTGTGTCCAGTTCTGGAGCCCTCAACACAGGAAGGACATTGAGCTGTTGGAGAGGGTCCAGAGAAGGGCCACGAAGATGATCAAAGGGTTGGAGCAACTGCCCTATGAGGACAGGCTGAAGGAGTTGGGGTTGTTCAGCCTGGAGAAGAGAAGGCTCAGAGGGGACCTCATAGTGACTTCTCAGTACCTGAGGGGGTCCTACAGAAAGGCAGGGGAAGGAATTTTTAACATAATATCAGATGGGAGGACTAGAAACAATGGATATAAATTAGAGGGGGATAGATTTAGACTAGACATAAGAAAGAAATTCTTTACAGTGAGGGTGGTGAAATACTGGAACAGGTTGCCCAGAGAGGTTGTGGATGCCCCCTCTCTGGAGGTGTTCAAGACCAGGCTGGACAAGGCACTGAGCAGCCTGATCTAGTGGGAGGTGTCCCTGCCTATGGCAGGGGGGTTGGAACTCGATGATCTTTAAGGTCCCTTCCAACCCAAACTATTCTATGATTGTATGATTCTATGAAACAAATGACAGTGTTACAGCATCAATGTTAACTGTGTCTAGAGATGAAAGATCAGATGAAGGTCTGGAATGTATTCTTTATAGAGCTCATGAAGTCTCCAAATAAGAAGAAATAGATGAAAGAAGGAAAGCTCCCAAAAAGACTGGGCCAAGGTTTGATTCATTTGCAGATGAACCATGTCTTCATGAAAAAAAAACCTCAAAAACACAAACCAACATACAATCTACTGGGAATATAATAGAAATGTCATGCCTGAGCTGTGTCAACTAGAAAAATTTTGGGCAGCTTCAGCAATGCAAGTGTGTGCTGAAAGAGCATTTTCAGTCTGCAGATTTACAATTTGTTGCAAACACACAGTACAACAGAGGATATATTAGATGTTATTTTATTTCACTGAAACAAATGGTCTTAAAAAAAACTTCTTTTATTTGACAACACCAAAAAAAAAACCCATGGAAAATTTTTCTCTTTAAAGTCAGAAAATAAACAAATAGTCAGAAAACAAGAGTTTTAATTTTGAATTTCAACACTCTGTTTTATGGGTGTTGGTTCTGACTGGTTTGTTCTGGTAACATTTGAGGGTTTTTTTTTGTGATGTCTTGAACTGTATTTGAACCCAGACTGGATACAACTGCACCAACCTCTAAATTAATGGAACAACTGTCCATCTTTGAAAGATCTGCTGAATGCCCTTACATATACTGGAACAGGTTGCCCAGGGAGGTTGTGGATGCCCCCTCTCTGGCGGTGTTCAAGACCAGGCTGGACAGGGCACTGGGCAGCCTGATCTAGTGGGAGGTGTCCCTGCCTATGGCAGGGGGGTTGGAACTTGATGATCTTTAAGGTCCCTTCCAACCCAAACTATTCTATGATTCTATGATTCTATATACAGTATTCTCTTAGTCCATAAGAATGACTTCCAGACTGACTCCTCATCCAACAGTGCACAGAAATATGCTGATGGGCAGAGAGTTTGAAAAAGAAAATAAATCTGGAGACTCATCTGCCAATGTGTGAGACCTTACCTTGCTTACACCTTCCTTACTAGAATAGGTAATAACCAGGTAGTCTAACCTCTGTGCAGGAGAAGAAAATGCTCAGAAATAATCTGTCTAGATACAGAAGGGCTAAGAATCCCTGAGCATGGTCAGCCTCTGTCTCTCCTGAGAGTCTGAACTTGTTCTAGACTGTGCAAACATGCAGAACTGATGGGGAACGGGTGCAGCCCATGGGTCATGTCAATGTAGAGACACACTGTAAGGGCAGAGGCTCAGAACACCTTTGAACAATTTGCCTTTCTGGGAAGATACAGCAGTGGAAATGCAGCCCATCTAGTCAAGAAGTATTCCCTGTGGCAAGGAAGTGTGGAAGCCATTTTACAGAAGGTGGCAGGTCTGCAGATGAATTGCCCCAGCATGACTCTATCAAAATCAATGCAAAATAATTCTCTGAGGTCAATGCAGTAACATCTGGGATGAATTTGGTTTACTGGAGCTGTCTGTATTAAAAATAAGCAAACAAACAAAGGTGCCAATTAACCCTACTGCCCCTCTCAACAGAAGTATGTGTTGCAGGGTTTACTTTATGGCTGACTTTATTTAAGGCTAAAAGATCAATCTGCTAACCCCAAGCAAAGGCTAGTTCTGCATTTAAGAACCAAGCCAGGAAGAAGATGATTGGCTTAGATTCTTCCTGATCCCTGTCCAGAAGTCCTGTCTTAGTTTATTAAGATTTAGAGGTTTAGGCTTGATGACTAGCATGGGCTCCAGAATTTCCTTCAGAGATTATCTATATGCACACATTTTCACATATAGTTAAAAAAGAACTGTCTCCATATTTTATGGCAACTACTCTTGATTTTATGAACAAGAGGGAAATATGTCAGAGGCTGCCAGAAAAATGCTCAAATATTTTAATCTAACTTAAAGTTCATGGGGTTTTTTTGGTTTTGATTTCATGGGATGACAAATTAAATATCCTCATTCAAAAGAATACTGCTCATCAGCCCCTTGTATTTGTCTCCTCATTGAAACATCTTCCCAGTCCTTTCTACCAGGTCTCCTCTCCATTGAGTGACTTACTTAGTACTGGGAATCTAAATCTTAAGCCCTACCTAAGACTGAACATTGAAACAAGGCAATTTATGCACAGAGTATCATGCTGTTTTTCATACTGTCTTCTCTGCATCATTATCTATCTTGATGAGAAAGGATGTGATAGGTGAGCAACAACAATATGTAATAAAACTGTTCTCCCAAAATGGATTCCCCCACAAGCACACACACACATTAATGATACGTGCAATGAATAAATTCTCCTACTTTGATGTGAGATAGAAAGAACAGTATTCTGACCAAAAAAGGTTCTCCTCGAGTTGAGTTGCTTTCAACTCAATTATGCAGCATTAGGAAGTCAAAAGAAGCACTGAAATACTGGTTATCCATCTAAATTGAATATACAGATATTCCTGCCTGGTTAAAATGCACTTCACTGAGCTGTGATAGAAGGGCTAATAGGAAAGTAATTTAAAATATGAAAAAGTTACAATGAGATAGTTTTTTCCCTGCAAGCAATATTTTCCCCCCATAAACTTGTGAAACAAAATGGACCAGGACTTACTTATAATTCAGACTGAATTATTTTTACATATCCCAGTGCAATGAATATAAAAAAATCTTAGATAAATCAAGGTGGATAAATCCATCTGTGGTTATTAAGCATGATAGACCAGATGTAAATTTAATCTTAGTAAATTCCAAAACTGTTGATTCCCAGAGCATGGGCTAGTACAACCCCAGAGGACTGTTCTAATCTCACTCAGGTACTTTTCCAAAGTTATCTGGTCACTGTCAGTAATGGGATAAAACAGTTCTCATGGTCTCAAACTAGTACTACAGCTGCAAATGATGCAACCTCAACATGGCTTCAGCACACACTGAGAAAAACAGGCATTTTTCTAGCATTGGTTGTTTTAGATAAACAATTATGCAAGGCTTGGAGGAAGAGGTAATGCTTTTTATTGAATCTAATTATGTATTTTGAAAAATAAAAAAGAAAACAACTAAACAAAGCATTCATGGACAAGTTCATTTTCAGTTTTGAAGCAAAAGCAGCAATTGTCTCAGAGCTGGAAGAATGTTAAGAATAGTCACTTGCAAATGGGTTGATCAGGTTAATCAGAGCATCTAAGAGTAGAAATGTCTGGTCCTTGTAACAAAGAAGGACTGTGAAGGAGGTGAAATGTATCTATAAAAAGATATGTTAGTTATGGAGGGGAAACATAAAAAACCTGTAAATCTATGTTTGAATCCATTCCTTTCACACCATTTTTACTGGCTGAACAATCATTTTTAATAACAGGTTTTAAAATGCCTCCCTATAACCCAGATTATTACTGAAACTTTTTTGAAAATCAGATTTCCTTCCCAGGGGAAATGCCAGCATTTCTACTTCTGTTTTTTATTCCAAATTGGAACAAAGAAGTGAAAATATGAAACTTCATGTGAACTGGCATTTCCAAAAGAACTCTAGTTGGAAATACTACAATATTTCTTGTCAATAGCATCAATTGGTTGCTTTTCTGTCTCACAGGATTATTTCTGATAGTATATGATTGCTTCATATTAACAATGCTGAAGATCTCATTTCAACAAATCACAACTGCTTTATGTCTATGGCAGGGGGGTTGGAACTCAATGATCTTTAAGGTCCCTTCCAACCCAAACTATTCTATGATTCCATGATTCTATGTGCAGGTATTTCTTAAATTTGGGAGTCTCTTACAGCTGAGAAAGGTGAAAACAGCACAGTGATGCTCAGAGCCAGAGATGACCTCCATATACAAAGGTCTAATATCAAAATATTAAGCTATTACTGAATGCAGTTCAAAAAGTAAAATATACAACTATACAAAGCAGCAATGATCACACACACAGTGTGCTTTGCCATGTAAGATAAAGTGCATTGGCAGTCCTAGAGAAAAGGAGAAAGTTGAAAAGTCAAATTCAAAGTCCCAGTGATGAGAGTAAGCAGTTTTGGACAGGTTTTGTCAAGAATTTGATGGAAATTGAGCTACATCCACCAAATATTTGAATTTCATTGACACAGCATTTGCCAATGGAAAATTTTTTCATCCAAAATTTTCTGCCAGGCCTGCTCTGAACGTGCCTTGGCCCAGCAGCCATGGGTAGGCAAGGAGCCAAATTTAAGAAACCTGGGGCCTGGTCCTGGCCTCACGTGGAAGTCCAACAGGGACCTCAGAAGGAAGTGTGATTAATATTAAACCACTTGGTCAGCCCAACTGTGCCAAAAAGCACAAAGTTAGCAGAGGCTGTTCTGTGCAAGTGTTCACCGTGGAGCAGAGCTGTGAAGTTACTATTGGCAAAGAACAACCTGATGAATGTGCTCATGTTGGGTATTGTCCTATGATACACAGCAGCACAGGCTGGGGCTATGCAATAAAGAGCAAAAGAATGCCCTTGTGCAATGTAAAGGTATATGGGTAAAAAGTTGGTCTGGTGAGTTGCTTGAATGGTTGTTTATCCCTTAAGAGAGGTGAGATTCAGGTTAGATATAAGAAAGTAATTCTTTATGGTGAGGTGTTTAAGGCCAGGCTGGATGAGGCACTGAGCGACCTGGTCTAGTGGGAGGTGCCCCTGGCTATGGCAGGGGGGTTGGAACCAGATGATCTTTTAAGGTCCCTTCCAACTCAAACCATTCTACGATTCTATGATTCTATTCAAGATCTAAATCCAGTATTTTCCTTTGGAGAGTAAGAATATGTTGCTAAAACTTTCCCAGTGCATGAACTCAGGAAGATTAATGAACACATGAAAGGACAGAGCAACCACTTCCAACCTACCCTTGTTCTTATTGCTAACAAGTAGATCAGACAGGTTTCCCTCAGTTCCCAAGATTCTTGGAAAGGGAGAAGAAGCAGGGGCAGAGGATAGGGCAGGCTAAGAGCTTTCTCCTCTTAATTCCACATGGAAGGACCAGTTTGACTGGGGAAGTGTGACACTGTTCTCACACCCCACAGGCTGTGGCTTCACATGTAGCAGCAGCTGAATTGAGAGGAGAGCAAGTTACAGTCCCTCCTGTGGGCAAGCAACACTTGCTCCAGAAGAATCACGGGAACAACTCCACTAAAAAACCCAGACAGATGGCCCTGTTAGCAGTAGACAAATCTTTAGGTGTGGCTGAAAACCAGACTCTGTCTGTTCCATTCCTGGAGACCCCAAGAGCCAACACTGTGAAGACATTCCCAGCAGATTTCCTGTTCCTGTTCAACCACATCACAGGAGAGCAGGGCTGGCAAGGCCCAGGAAAGCATTCATTGCACCCATTCAGCTGCTCTGGGGCACAATTAGTTGCTTCTAAGTAATTGCAAATGACATGTCTGTACATGTACCCTGAACCTGGCTCGGGGCTTTGGGAAGAGCAGCTCAATAGTCAAGAGCACTGAAGAGCCCCAAGCTCCTGTCCAGTGCAAAAACTGCACCTTCTCCACATGGGCTGTAAGGAGATCAATGCTGCTCAAAGTCCAAAAAAATAGAGAGGGAAGAAGCACAAAATGCCACAAACTGGTCTCGGTATCTCTTTCCAAGGAAGTTTGCTCTTGGCAGCATCAGAATGCATCACTGATCCCATGTTGCAGTTGAGAAGACCAAGCTTCCCAATTGCAGAGGCTCTCAAAGCCAGGCAGAGACTTCAAGGCCAGCACAGTCCTGGATTTACGTTTCTTTGAGGGCCCAATAAGTTTTCTTTCCTTCACTTCATCCCTGGAGACATGACTGTTCGGATTGTGACTGTCCTTAATTGTTGATGATATATGAGACCACATTGCAAAGGTTTATTATTGTTGGAAGAACCATGAAGGGGTCTTTTCCAGCAATGTGTCAGGGTTTAGTGCACAGAACTGTGCTGCTGTGGGCCACTTCTCAGATACAGAACTGTATTTCAGCTGGAGGCCATTTAGGTTGGCAGTACGTGTCTGCTAGACATAGAATCATAGAATAGTTTGGGTTGGAAGGGACCTCAAAGATCGTCGAGTTCCAACCCCCCTGCCATAGGCAGGGACACCTCCCACTAGACCAGGCTGCCCAGTGCCCTGTCCAGCCTAGTCTTGAACACTTCCAGAGAGGGGGCATCCACAACCTCTCTGGGCAACCTGTTCCAGTATTTCACCACCCTCACTGTAAAGAATTTCTTTCTTATGTCTAGTCTAAATCTATCCCCCTCCAATTTATATCCATTGTTTCTAGTCCTCCCATCCGATATTATGTTAAAAATTCCTTCCCCTGCCTTTCTTGGTCACTTGCATTCTACAGGGAGGAATACAAGTTTCAATATTTCAAGGAGGTACACAGGCATCTGCATTTTGCAGAAACTATGGGGAAGGGAAGTTGTGGATGTAAGTAATGGGTGCAAGCCATCCATCCTCATCCTCATTTCTCCTATTATCATTTCAACTAAAATGAGTGTACAACTAAAGGCAGGACAAAAATATGATCCCTTTTCAGAGGCAGTCTTCAATGTCTTCTTAAGGGTATCTCTGGGAAGGAAAGAGCTTGAGAGGAAATAAAAAGTAATTTTATACCTGCAAAGATCTGATTTGCAATCACACTGACTGCTGGAAGGTGATCATTACTTTATGGAGTACTGGTCACACACAGCAGCTCTGCCTCTGCTTGGCACAGAGACCTCCACAGCCCATTTCCCACACCAGGAATACTCCGTTCTCAAGCAGTTTGGCATTGTAGGTTGGTGCTGGTTTCTGTGTCCTTAGGTCCAAATGAATCTTCCTTCCTTCCTTCTCTGCTTGCCCAGTTACTTAACTACTGGAGCAAACTATTTTTGCAGCACCTTTTGAAAAACAGTGTCTTGTGTGGTAGCTCCAAGCCGGGATTCAGATGTTCTTTCAAAACAATACAATCCTACATCCTTCAGTTTTTATATGTGGGCTGCAGAAAGGTCAGTGCAGCAACTTTAGGGGTTATTTGCATTTTTCACTATTTTACAGTGGAGGTGAATGACACTGAATCAAATCAGATCTATTGGTGTTTCAATGCCTGGCACAACATACATAAATAGTGTGTGCATTTGCATTTCTGTGTAAACCTGGACGTGTAAATACACAGTGATGACAGATGTGTGTACAGGAAAGGATGAATAAACAGATAAATGGATAGAAGAGAATCCACAAGAAAGGATGACAGAATATGAACATATTTAAAGCTAGATT
>VZTY01025332.1:52865-82404 GCA_013400935.1 Turnix velox
CACCTCCCACTACATCAGGCTGCTCAGTGCCTCATCCAGCCTGGTCTTGAACACCTCCAGAGAGGGGGCATCCACAACCTCTCTGGGCAACCTGTTCCAGTATTTCACCACCCTCACTGTAAAGAATTTCTTTCTTATGTCTAGTCTAAATCTATCCCCCTCCAATTTATATCCATTGTTTCTAGTCCTCCCATCCGATATTATGTTAAAAATTCCTTCCCCTGCCTTTCTTGGTCACTTGCACTCTACAGGGAGGAATACAAGTTTCAATATTTCCAGGAGGTACACAGGCATCTGCATTTTGCAGAAACTATGGGGAAGGGAAGTTGTGGATGTAAGTAATGGGTGCAAGCCATCCATCCTCATCCTCATTTCTCCTATTATCATTTCAACTAAAATGAGTGTACAACTAAAGACAGGACAAAAATATGATCCCTTTTCAGAGGCAGTCTTCTTAAGGGTATCTCTGGGAAGGAAAGAGCTTGAGAGGAAATAAAAAGTAATTTTATACCTGCAAAGATCTGATTTGCAATCACACTGACTGCTGGAAGGTGATCATTACTTTATGGAGTACTGGTCACACACAGCAGCTCTGCCTCTGCTTGGCACAGAGACCTCCACAGCCCATTTCCCACACCAGGAATACTCCGTTCTCAAGCAGTTTGGCATTGTAGGTTGGTGCTGGTTTCTGTGTCCTTAGGTCCAAATGAATCTTCCTTCCTTTCTTCTCTGCTTGCCCAGTTACTTAACTACTGGAGCAAACTATTTTTGCAGCACCTTTTGAAAAACAGTGTCTTGTGTGGTAGCTCCAAGCCAGGATTCAGATGTGCTTTCAAAACAATACAATCCTACATCCTTCAGTTCTTATATGTGGGCTGCAGAAAGGTCAGTGCAGCAACTTTAGGGGTTATTTGCATTTTTCACTATTTTACAGTGGAGGTGAATGACACCGAATCAAATCAGATCTATTGGTGTTTCAATGCCTGGCACAACATACATAAATAATTTGCATTTCTGTGTAAACCTGGACGTGTAAATACACAGTGATGACAGATTTGTGTACAGGAAAGGATGAATAAACAGATAAATGGATAGAAGAGAATGCACAAGAAAGGATGACAGAATATGAACATATTTAAAGCTAGATTTTTATTTGGTCTCCAGTTTATACTATGTTACGTTATAAATAATGTCTTTGTTTTACTGATTTTTGGGAGGATAAGGAGAAGCTAATTGAGAATTTTCTGGAGGAAGGGAACATTTCAAGTAAATATCCCCTTTGGGATCATCATGACCAAAAGTGACTTTATCTACTGAGAACAGCATGGCAGGGCACATTGAAGAGCAGATCTACTTAAACTGCTCTTGTTGCCAGGTTTTCAATTGCATCCCCATGACACAGCCTCCTCTCACGATATCTGTCACTCCTGGATGCAATATAGATATCACAGCACTGTTGAATACCAATATTTTGGTGATGATTAATAACAAACAGATTTTTTTTTCCACCAGGGGAAAAAAACAAAACAACTCACAATAATTAGGATGGGTTTCCAGCCTGTGGGCGTTCACTGGGCCTGATGATCAGAAGTGTAAACAATACAAAAATAATGTTCCACTGCCACCTGGGGCTTTCTGTGGAACAGAGTGTCCAATTTGCTTGTGTCCAATTTTGGAATAGGGAAGAGGTGGTGGTGCTCCTTAGGATGAGGTGGAAAACAACAAGGGGAACCATATTATGAAAAAAAGACCATAGGAAGAAAAAGAAATGCAAACTAGAAAGTGATCAGATGTGAGGGGAAGAAGGGAAGTGATGTTTTGCCTCCAGCACCATTTATGAAGTAGAAGAGGATGTCTTAAAAGAGGAAACAGTGGCAGCGTGCTGGTCTGCACTTGCCCCCATACTGTCCCAGGCACCATAATGTTAGTGCTCTCAGTCAAGAGTGGGCTGGCTAGATACTGCCAATGTGCTGTCCTGCTTGTCTGGCAGGAGAACGTTATTGGCCTGTTTGCCACATTCTTCACAAGTGGGATTTCCATCTCCTACTAACACTGAACAATTTTTGCAGTTACTGTGGAGGTGACAAACCCCTTTCCTGAGTGTTAAATTAACAAGTGAGATAAGAAACTCTAGCTCTCTAGAAGCAATGGCAGCCACTTGTAAAATAAAAGCATTCAGGAGACTAGAGGTGGCTCAGAGAGCTTTGAAGAGATTAGCCTGGTTTATAGAATCATAGAATCATAGAATAGTTTGGGTTGGAAGGGACCTTAAAGATCATTGAGTTCCAACCCCCATGCCATAGGCAGGGACACCTCCCACTAGATCAGGCTGCCCAGTGCCCTGTCCAGCCTAGTCTTGAACACCTCCAGAGAGGGGGCATCCACAACCTCCCTGGGCAACCTGTTCCAGTGTTTCACCACCCTCACTGTAAAGAATTTCTTTCTTATTTCTAGTCTAAATCTATCCCCCTCTAATTTATATCCATTGTTTCTAGTCCTCCCATCCGATATTATGTTAAAAATTCCTTCCTCTGCCTTTCTGTAGGACCCCCTCAGGTACTGATAAGTTACTGTGAGGTCCCCTCTAAGCCTTCTCTTCTCCAGGCTGAACAACCCCAACTCCTTCAGCCTGTCCTCATAGGACAGTTGCTCCAACCCTTTGATCATCTTCGTGGCCCTTCTCTGGACCCTCTCCAATAGCTCAATGTCCTTCCTGTGTTGAGGGCTCCAGAACTGGACGCAATACTCCAGGTGGGGTCTCACCAGTGCCGAGTAGAGGGGTAAAATCACCTCTCTTGACCTGCTGGTCACACTCCTCTTGATGCAACCCAGGATTTGGTTGGCCTTCTTGGCTGCGAGTGCACACTGTTGGCTCATGTTGAGTTTGTCATCAACTGACACACGTAAGTCTTTCTCTACGGAGGTGCACTCAAGCCACTCTCCACCCAGACTGTATCTCTTCTTTGGATGAATTGAGGAAGCACATCAGATATTAAGCAGTTTCATGCCTGAAATAAGGAGGACCTTAGCTTGATCCTGTCGAGGCCTTGGATCGGGTTTTCTGCTCTACAAGTCACAGTCACCAACTGAAACAGTGGGGTCTCTCCCAAGGAAGATGATCTCCACAGCAATTTCCAGTTTATCATCAGGTAACAGTGACAGGGCTCACTCCATCTGACTCCAGCTCCATTCTCCAGCTTCCTGGAGACATGTAAATTAGGAATAACATCCTTTGGAGATGACTCTCTCACCAACAACCCTAGAAAAATTAACTTGACAAGATGTCCATCTGTATCAGCAAACATAGTTGATAAATGGGATCTGTTCTTACAAGGCAGATCCATGCTCACTCTTACTAAATATGTGGTAAAATTACATATTTCCAGGAACAAGGGCTATTTAGCAGTATTAGACTTAGGTAAACAGCTAGAAAAATTGAAAATATGAACTCTTCCATTGTATTCTTTTCTGGGCTTTGGCAAACAACCATGCAAACAAGAACCTGTATGATGTTTATTTAACCTCCTGGGTCTGTAGGTTTTCATTCTCTGTGAAATTACCAGTATTTTTTAACATCCATCTGGTCCAGGAATGCCCATGAGAGAAGAGGGTTCTTCTGTGGGTGGATTTTTGGAGGTTTTTTTTCAGTTTCTTTTTTTGTTTTTGTTCTCCAGAATTTTGGCTCTCAATGTTGGCCTGAACTGGAAAGTATTGAGGTGCAATGAAAATATTGAGCAGAGAAAGGTTATTCAAATTTTTAAGACCTCAAATGAAGTTCAGTTTGTGTTCATTTCATGTTATATGAAAGTTTGGCATGGGGATACTTCTTTTTCAATACAAAAACTCACCTCTTCTGGACACATTCTCCTCTGAAGGACCTAGCTGGACCTAGTTCATGAAGTTTTTGTTCTCAGGTTGGTAACTGTGAGAAACCTTTTTGGTACTTAAAGTCTACTCTATGGCTCAAGAACTCAGCAAGTGTCAACAGTGGTTTAGTCATCTATAATAGAGCAAAATTATTGAGAGTTAAAGTACCAAAAGTAACATGCAACAGTTTAGAAAGAAAATTGAATCTTTTTTAACTTGGAACACCTCACTGGCATCTGACTGAAAGCTGGAGAGAAGGAAGAAAGAGTAAATGGGAATGTTCTCCAAAAACAGGTGAAACTATTATTTTTTTTGTGAGAAGTTTCTCATTGTTTCCTTTAAAGTGTCTGGTCAGGACATCTCTGCAAGCAGACACTCCCATGGGATGAATCTATGATCTGATCCAACAGGGAACACAATGATCTTCTCCATATGACAGATGCTCAGACATATCCTGGACCAAAATAAGTTCTTTTTTCCCAGATTTTTATTGTAAGGTTTATTTTTCATCTTCTTCTTTTTTTTTTTAATGACTGGATTCCAAAACGTTGTGGTATTTTTAAAATAAAACTCCAGACTTAAGAAAGAAACTGATTTTGTGTGTGTTTTATTTTTTTCTATATTCCAGCTCAAAGATATTTCAGTGGCAGTCTTAAGCTAGCTCTTCTCCTTTCCCCTTCCTTATGTTAAGGGTTATTAGGCACTGCTACCTATTTCCAACACATCCAGGAGACATCTAAGGCATTTGCATGTTCACAGATCCATTTGTCAGAGCTCATTTGCTCATTTAAATTTTTTTTTTAATTTCTGTGCCTTGTAAAAGTTTTCCTGATACTGCAATTTATGGTTTTGTCTGCAACATGCAAGCCTTCTCCTTCATCTTCTGTTCCCCAAAGGTTTCAGTGCTCTGCTCTTCTCTTTTGTCTAACTTGAGCTAATAACTGACTTGAAGGCACCTTCTGAAATGCTCTGTGTTTCCAAAAAGGAAAAAAAAAAAGATCTCACCACCCAACCCAACAACCTAAGAAGCAAACTTCAGTGAAAATGCATTTATTCTAGTAAATTGTGTATTTCTTTACCTGCATTTTTTCCATGGGAGAAAATTAACAAAGAGACAACTTTTGACCAGACTCTAAATTTAAAGTAGGAATTGCTGCTTTGGCTAAAGATCATTCT
This sequence comes from Turnix velox, assembly GCA_013400935.1. NCBI lineage: Eukaryota > Metazoa > Chordata > Aves > Charadriiformes > Turnicidae > Turnix > Turnix velox. Next base: position 57,909 of record VZTY01025332.1, read on the forward strand.
CTCCCTATTTTGGTTAGGACTAGCCTAGACAACAAAACTACTTTATTTTTCACTATAAAGCATGAATTTCATTTGCCCCCTACTCCAAAACTTCCTCTTGCTTGATAGCTAAGGAAGAGCATTCCTTGCTTGATGTTACAAATAAGCAAGAGACACAAAGGGAATCCTAAAGGGCAGAGCAAATTTCTCTGAAGGGAGTCTTAGTGACTTCTTCAGAATTAAAATCTATGAATCTGAACCTGCAAGCTTCACTCCCTATTTTTAGACAAGTCAGCACAGTGTTGAAACTCTCACCAACCTCTTGTGACACTTTTTTCCCCTGAATTGTCCCAAAATTTCACAACTTTCACTTTCTCCTCAGGAATCTCACTGATGCCCCAACAGAGGGCTAAAAGACACTACATGTTTCAGAGAAACCGATATTTAGATCACATTAGTCTTAAGATCACATTAGTTTACAGTAAGAAATGGTTTCCTGGATTTGGCCATGAGTAACCAAAATCTACATCCGAAACAAAGCCTAAAAATATTCCTAAATACTGTTGTTAATTCCCTTGTCCTGATTAGCTGGGCAATTGTATGTCCCTTGAGATGCACTTACAGTATTAGAAAGGAACACATACAAGAAGTTGCTCCACTAGGTGAATAATGACTTTAGAATGGGAGAGAAAATGAGTTACTGGCTTGCTGTTTTCCCCACACATTTTCAGAATCTGGTGAAATTTTCTCCTCAGACGATTTGTGTCCAGCATATGTAATCACACCTTCCCATGAAAATGACTTTTTGAAGCCCTTGGCAATGGGACACCACCAAGTAAGTGTAAGTGCAAAGGTCTTCTCCAACTCTAATTGCTTGGAGGCCTTGAGTTATCCAGGATACAGAAGACAGGAAGGCTCTGTCAGAAGGAAATATTTCATCTTTTAAAGAGGAGGCCATAAGGAAAACACAATGCATTTACCTTATTAAATAAGTTGTAATTAACTGGAAGGAAATGTGAAAGGCGTTAAGAACAAAAAAGAAACCCTTTTTCCTGAGGTGGGAAGACCACCAATAGTCACCAAAGTGGAGAGAATTTATGGCAGAGTGTGGGAGAGTCTGTTTGGAGATACTTTAATGGTAATTTTTAGGAAGAATTTACAAGCATACTCTGCTACCGAGTGGAAAAATACATTGGCCACAAAGAAATTGCTGTTTGCCAAGCCTAATGATTCATTTCTGAGTCATAAATAATAGGTCCCTAATGACAAAGGGTATAAGAGTGGTAGCCTCTTGCCAACTATTTATTAGAAAATAGAGCTAAATCATTAGCTGGGAGCTCTCTTACCGGAAAGCTGAAACCACATTTCTCTATGAAAGGTCATAAGCTATTTCCACAAGAATTTAGACAAAACATTATTGCATTTTAAATCTTTCATCTTTAGCACCAAAAAAAAAATCGCGGGGGGGGGGGAGGGAAAGCAATTGGTTCACCAGAGAACTCCAATTTGTCATGGGGCATCCCTTGAGATGCAAAAGGGTAAGTAAAGAAAAGGGAGAGTTTGGAAACACCAGCAGCAATGTTTTTTGAAGGAATGAAAATCTCTAAGTAACACCTTCATTGGATACCTTCTTTATGTACCTTCTTTGGGGACTTTCCCCACCCTGCCCTCTGCAGCCCACTGGCATGCTGCAGCTCTGGAGGAAGATGCAGTTATTGGTAGACCAGGAGAAGACCATTGCCCAGCTTCTGGTCTGTGACCCCATGGATTGAACCATTTGTCACCAGAGCCACCATGGATCACCTTACATGCATTAGGAATAACAGTACTCCAGATTTTAAGGGCACGTTTCGGGCACTTTTCTCAAAGGATTTGTCTAGTATGAATGAATGAACAAGTTGTAGGTCCAGAGTAGTTCCTCGATGGCTACTTAACTCATGCAGACTTCAAAGAGATTTGGGGGAATGTTGGAAATTAAGCCCAATATTAGTGTGTTTTGCCAAAGCATGGTCTCTTGTCTTGTGGCAACATTCGAGGGGAAATTGTGAGTAAGTGTGCTCTTGGAAGAGAAGGGTAACTGAGGCACAGAAGGACATGAATCACTCACCATGACTTGAACAGATGAGCTGTTTATCCACAGATATGATGGCAGTTGAACACAGACTTGGCTTGAAGAAATCTCAAGTGTTTGTGTCAGAGGAGCAGTTATGGAGGGATTCACCTCATCTCCCTTCGGCTCTTCAAGCGTAACCTACCTGGGCTCCTCTATAGTCAATGAGGAAATGNCTCTTGGAAGAGAAGGGTAACTGAGGCACAGAAGGACATGAATCACTCACCATGACTTGAACAGATGAGCTGTTTATCCACAGATATGATGGCAGTTGAACACAGACTTGGCTTGAAGAAATCTCAAGTGTTTGTGTCAGAGGAGCAGTTATGGAGGGATTCACCTCATCTCCCTTCAGCTCTTCAAGTGTAACCTACAGATATTACCTGGGATCCTCTATAGTCAATGAGGAAATGTGTGTCCTTAATGATGAGTTGTTTCTCCTACTTCAGTGAATCATAGGCTCTCTGCTCACAGTAGAAAGAGTGGGGATGACTGAAACTAGGAACAGGCTAGAATGTACCTACATTTGGCTAAAATAATCTCTAAGTAACATGCCTGTCCTTAGAGGAAATGTCCCTGACTGTCCCAGATCCTGAATACCAACTATAACATATGACTGAAGTAAGCACTTCTGAAGGCCATGTCTCCCTGATTTTGGAGCAATCAGTATCTAGAGTGGTTGGTCAACTGCAACATTTAATTGTTTCCCACTCATCAGTTTCATTATCTGTAACTCAAATTAAGAATCATAGAATCATAGAATAGTTTGGCAGGGGGGTTGGAACTCAATGATCTTTGAGGTCCCTTCCAACCCCCTTCCATAGGCAGGGACACCTCCCACTAGACCAGGCTGCCCAGTGCCCTGTCCAGCCTAGTCTTGAACACCNCAGCTCAATGTCCTTCCTGTGTTGAGGGCTCCAGAACTGGATGCAATACTCCAGGTGGGGTCTCACCGAGTGCCGAGTAGAGGGGTAAAATCACCTCTCTTGACCTGCTGGTCACACTCCTCTTGATGCAACCCAGGATTTGGTTGGGCTTCTTGGCTGCGAGTGCACACTGCTGGCTCATGTTGAGTTTGTCTTGATTTCCACAATTATGAGAGAGAATGGTCCACTACACTTTCTTGATGACTGCATTTTCAGTTCAACAGTGTGCTGTCCATTGCTGAGTTAAATTTCAATCAAGATGTCAAATAGGAAGAACCAAAGTAAGATCTTACATGCCAGCAGAAAAGCTGAGTAGATTCAGTGCAAATTCAGCTTCAGCATAATCTCACAATACTTCATTTTTGGGATGAGAGCTATATAACTATATTTGATTGAGGTATGCAACCCTGCAAAAATCAATGGTTTAATTTTTGGGAGTAAAAACTGTCTGCTTTTCCTTCCAAATATTTGAAAGTATTTGTGAAATTCTGAAGCCCAAGTTTTTGAGGAAGGCCCTTCTAGCAATGCACATTAGGCATTTGCTGTCTCTGACCTTCTAAATCATTGAAAACCACTAAGAACTTCTTCCTTAGATTAGACCAATGCAGAAGGCAGGGAAGTAAGGTGGACAGAGAAATGCAGCTCTTAGTCAGGGCATGTATTTTCCTGTGCCTGTATCCCAACCACAGAATTTCTGGTCTGAATCAACTACAGTAAAACAACACTGATTCATACTGACACACACATGTATGTGTACCCACATTAATAATTTTAAAAATTTAAATTTAATTTGCAGAAAGAACTCTCCAGGACGACAGCTAACAAATTTTCAATGCTCTTCTCTAGCAACTTTCATTTGACTTCCTCTTTTACTGTGTTTCAAGACGGCCATGGTGTTTTCATTTCCAACTCTCACATATCCATCAGAAGTATCCAAGACATGATATCCTGTCCCAAATTACAGAGGAATGCATCCTTCACATAGCAGCTGCCCTACTGGGAAGTAACATCCCTCTTCTGTGAGCAGTCATTTCCAGGACCTCAAAGATACTTGCTTTCTGGATTGGCCCTGGGAACAACTAGAGAATCAGGTACCTGATCATCCTTGAGACCAGAGACTACTTTTCAACCAGCAGAGATCTCTGAAAGCAACAGCACTAAGAAGAGTCTCTTAAATTAAGCAGATCTCAGAAATTTTTTACTCCCAAACCTCTTGAGAAGATTGAGATAATCTCTCACCTCATCCATCTTGCATTTTCCTTTTCCAAGCACATGCATACACCTTTCTCAGACCTGTGGCTTTTCCACCTGGAGAGCAAAGTGCAAACTACATGGAATAAAATGTAATTGCTCCATTTGAAAACCACAGGAAACCCTGTAAATCTTTAAGGAACATTTCCCAATCAGCTGAGCTGTTTTATTCTGGTTAGCTCTGACTGTGCTGCAAGGAATTGAGGGATCTGCCAGAGGTTTATGATCATACAATCATAGGGTTGGAAGGGGCCTTTAAAGTCCATCTAGTCCAATCCCCCTTTAGTGAGCAGGGGCAAAAAGAAAGATTTCAGAAGAAAAAAGTCCAGCATGGCCCAGGTGTGAGAGGTTGCTCTGCTTTCCTCTTTCTAGAAATTGCTCTCTGCCTGTCCTGATAAGCTACCTTGATTCAGCTCTGCTTTGTGGAGCTGAAACCAAATCAATTTGCCATGGCATTTCACTGTATGGAGACACTAAACTCCCTGTGAACTCTGAGGTTTCAAAAAATCATAGGGTCATAATTCACTGGGAAGGTAAAAAGTGGAAGCTGGCTAGCATTACTGTGAGGTTTCTCCAGAACATTTGGGCATGAAGAGAAGAAAATGGCAGTGAATGTAGTGTCTTTTAGCCCTCAGTGGGGCTATTGGGGAGAATGTCACCCTGATAATGAATAAACCAACACATCAACTACTGGGCTGTTCAATCACCTGCTCTTGGCCATTGCTGGACATGGGGTTCTAGGTTAAGTCCTCCAGCTCAATGCAACCACTCTTCACTCTTCTCTTACCTTGAGATTCTTCTATCCACATACTTTGCACATACACAATTTACCTGTCTGTACTAATTTTTCTGATGGCTCTGCATCACTTTTTCATGTTAACATCTATTTAAAATCATAGAAGGGTTGGGGATGGAAAAGACCTTACAGATATCTCCCACTAGACCACATTGCTCATTGCCTCATCCAGCCTAGCCTTAAACACCTCCAGGGAGGGGGCATCCACAACCTCTCTGGGCAACCTGTTCGATTGTCTCACAAACCCCACAGTAAAGAATTTCTTGACCTAAATCTCTCCTATACCAATCTGCATCCATTACTCTGAGTACCCTGTTAAAAAGTCCTAGCCTGGCCTTTCTGCAGGCTCCCTTCAGGTATTGACAAGCCCCTGTGAGGTCCTTCCTGAGCCTTCTCTTCTCCAGGCTGAACAACCCCAACTCGTTGAGCCTGTCCTTATAAGGGAGGTGCTCCAGCCTNTCATTATTCTATTATTTTTCTGAGGTTTTTTTTCTTCTTTGTCTTTCTTTCATATTTTTTGTGTTTCCTTCCTTCCTACCTTGCTTCCTAGAGCATAACTATGATCAAAACTGATCTGGAGCCGAATCACTCCCACCACGAAAAAAAAACNACTGCTTCAATTCCTATCAAATCTATATCTTCCTCTGGTTACTTGAAAACCACTCATCATTCTGAACTAACCAGCAACTAAAACCTAATGAATGCCTGTGAGCAGGAGATAGAATCATAGAATCNCTAACCAGCTTTGACAATGTTGTTTATCCTCATGCTTCTCAGAGCAGCCAGGGAAACTGCTTTGCTGAGCCATGTGCAGCAATGCAGTAGTTCTGGTTTTGTGGGAGGTTGCAGCTGTTTCATACTGTCTGATGTTGTTGCCTAATGTAGGATCCATCTGCATTGCTTTTGACAGGGCAGAACTCCCAAGACACCTATGGCCCTCGTTCAGAAAAGCAGTTAAGCACATATCTAACTGCAGCATGAGTCAGGAAAGGACATGCGTGTGTCCCATTGACGTATGTGGGAATTAAGCATGTGCTTAAGTGCTTTTCTGGCCCATGATAAGGTTGTGGATGAGATGATATGACATGGTTTTTCCACCTCGCACCAAGATGCTCCTTTCAGCCCTATATTCCTGACACATTTCAGACAGGGATTCCTAAATAGGGGCTACTGCACATTGTTCCCCAATTTATCATGTTTAACCTTTAAATAAATGTGATGCAGTTGTTTAAAGATGCTGACTATGGGAAGATCCTTTTCACTTCAGTGTGGCAATGACTGATGGAGTGTGTCATCTCTGAATTTTAGACTGTATCTGTTTTGAGAGTAGGACTTTTCCTTGCTTTTCGCACACATTGTAAATTAAAGTTTGACTCGTGCCTACTGGAAGCCCAAGAAACACTGTGCTGCGAAAGAGAATGCAAGATATCAGGGTTCTTTGATTCTATTCTCATCAGTTTGAGCTTTATCATTTGTCTTCAGTGACAAGGTACTGGAATGTGCTGCGTGTTTCAGGTGTGTTCTCAGTGAAGCAGAAGAAGGACGCTCATTTACACGTTGCACCTGTAATATATGTAGGCTGGGCAGAGCTAGTGAACTGACAGGGAGTTTTCAATGGACTCCATAGGAAAGTGTGTGTTCTAATCTGATGGTCTGTGCTTCTTTGCACTTCCCTTGTCTGGGCCATTCCTTCTGCTAAAGAAACAGTACTAGATGCTTTGCACTCAGAGAGCTGGACCTGTAGGAAGATAGCCAGGATACACCCAAAAAATCACATTGTGGGAACATTCAAGGCTATGGCTGCCTCTCTCTATATGAGGCACCTTCACAAGGCAGTATTGTTTGGCATGAGAGACAGAAACCTATTTTATTAGATAAGGCTGATGTTTGTTCCTTATAACAATTTTAATTCCACCTGTTTCCAGATTAAAAGTAAAAAATCTTTGCTGGCTTTATTTCTTTCTCCTCTATGGTGTTGTAGTGAGACATTATATGAGATCTGGGTTGTATCAGGAGGGGTGTGACCAGCAGGTCCAGAGAGGTAATTTTGCCCCTCTACTCGGCACTGGTGAGACCACACCTGGAGTATTGTGTCCAGTTCTGGAGCCCTCAACACAAGAAGGACATTGAACTATTGGAGAGAGTCAAAGTGCTGGAGCAACTGCCCTATGAAGACAGGCTGAGGGAATTGGGGTTGTTCAGCCTGGAGAAGAGAAGGCTCAGAGGGGACCTCAGAGTAGCTTATCAGTACCTGAGGGGGTCCTACAGAAAGGCAGGGGAAGGAATTTTTAACATCATATCGGATGGGAGGACTAGAAACAATGGATGTAAATTGGAGGGGGGTAGGTTTAGACTAGACATAAGAAAGAAATTCTTTACAGTGAGGGTGGTGAAATACTGGAACAGGTTGCCCAGGGAGGTTGTGGATGCCCCCTCTCTGGAGGTGTTCAAGACTAGGCTGGACAGGGCACTGGGCAGCCTGGTCTAGTGGGAGGTGTCCCTGCCTATGGCAGGGGGGTTGGAACTCGATGATCTTTAAGGTCCCTTCCAACCCAAACTATTGTATGATTCTATGATTCTATGATTCTTCTCATGGCACGGGTCTTGGTCTCTGCAGAGTTCACCCTCCAAGAATGTATCTAGTTTCTTCGGACTCCAAAGACTGACCTAGAGTGGCGTTGGAAAAAGCTGCCTTCTGTTCATGAGAACCTTATGCCCAGCTCTGGCTTTATGGGAGAAAAAATACTGTTTCCTTGCCCTGGGTCAGCCAGGATACACAGATCATTGTCCCAGATCAGTCACTGTATGAAGCACCATCATCCATTTGATGTCCCTTTCAAGACCTTATGCAAGAAAGGTTTTATTTCTGGGACATTAGCTACCTAGATCCTCATCTAAAATACACAGTCTCCAAAATGACAGGCATAATAAGAAAATGGGTAATTTGAAACACTCAGATCAAACCTTTTTTTTTTTTATTCTTTGCAAGCATTTATAAAATTTTCTATTTTTCTTACCCTATTTGTAGTCAAACCACATTTCAGACACTCCAGCCCCATCCGGAATCAAACTTCTTGCCTTCACACAGACCTTTCTATTTCTTTGAAACCATCTGGACCACAGAATTAAGGACATGCTACATTGTTCCCTTGTATTTTATAAATAATCAGCATGATGGGAATCAGGAGCTCTTCAACACCTTATACATACAGAAGCAGATAGGTCTGCATTGGACTATATACACTGGAGAGTGGCAGCATCCATGTTTATCAAGGTATTGATCCATCTTGTTTTTTTGGAGTTTGTTTTTTTATGACTTGATCATACAGCTTTGAATGTCCTTGATCCTGAAAGCTCAGTGAAATTGCTACTGTCCAAGCTGGCTCTAACTGCTCAAAGACAGTCTATCTGAAGGTGTCCACTGAGAGCCCAGGAAAGGCACTCCTGAGCCCTGGATGTCCAGCATCTAAACAAACTCCCTAGAGACTTGAATAGAGGAGGACTTTGTGTCAGCCTTTTCCAAAGGATTTGAATCTAGAAATAAGGTTTTATTACTGGATAGAAAGTTAAAGGCAAAAAAAAAGGTTCTTTTCAAAAATTCTCTTCTACTTCACAGGAATGAGCAAAAGGGAGAGAAGAAACTGCAAAGTGTTCTCTTAAATTCAAGAGAAAATGTTGAACTCAGGATGAGCTCACTCATCCACTCCTGCTGGACTGATGACAACACCACTTTCAGCCCAGTAACTGGTGTCTCCTGGCATCTGTGTTATCATCAAAGCTGCTGCTAGGCAGATGCACCAGGTCTCCAGAGTCCAAAAATACAGTTCTGCTCCTCCCTGTAAAGGCAAAAATCCAAGTGAAGATTAAAATTGAGTGAAAAGACAAAAAATGCAGACTCTCTGAGTCCATTTCTGATTATGTTCACAAGAAAGGAAAGAAAGTGGAAAACACACATATAGAGATGGGAGGGCTTAGGAAAAGATGAAATAAATTTCCTTGTCTCTTTCTTTTAGCGACCTCACTGTACAAGACCCATTGCTTGTGAAGGGAATCATGGAGGCAGGGTGGTTGGTCAGATGAGACACCCATATATATAGGTGTGCTCCTATCAGTGTTATAGCCAAAAGGAGACCTCTCTTTTAAAATGCACAAGCCACCTGAGGAGTGATGGGTACCTCGGGGAGGGGTACCCCTCAATTTGCAGGACTGGGTCAAGAGCCCTGGGCAGGGAGCTGGAAGAGGAGCTGCATCTCTATGTATAGACTGGCCACTAGAAGGGGATGGAGAGCCGTGGGCTGAGAACATGGGCTAACACAGTGATGCTACACCAGATCCTTGCAGTTCACAGAGCGGTCCTGTTGCAGATGAAGGGCTGGCTGTGACGCTGATGGGACTGTGGGGTGGAGGAAGGATAAGAACAACTAGATTGATGTTAGGGGCAGCCTCAAGTGGATCTTTCTAGCGTCCTTTCATGGACATCTAGTCACCTGCTTGCCTTCCATTTCAGAGTGCCCATTATACCTCTCCCCTGACCTAGCCATATTGCTGTCCTTTTGTCTGGGAGAGAGATGTAGCCAAGAGGGCTGTCTGCAGACAGGTTGGAAGGAGAAGGCAGGCAGGGAAATAACACCTATTTTACTAGCCAATTACTTCAGTATGGCACAAACCTTGATCAGGGGGCTGGAGCACCTCCCCTATGAGGACAGGCTGAGGGAGTTGGGCTTGTTCAGCCTGGAGAAGAGAAGGCTGCGGGGTGACCTCATTGCAGCCTTTCAATACCTGAAGGGAACCTACACCCAGGAAGGAAGTAAACTCTTTGAAAGGGCTGACAATAGCAGGACTAGGGGAAATGGATCCAAGTTGAAGGAGGGGAGATTTAGGTTGGATGTTAGGGGGAAGTTCTTTACTAGGAGAGTGGTTAGGTCCTGGAACAAGCTGCTGAGGGAGGTTGTGGATGCCCCGTCCTTGGAGGTGTTCAAGGCCAGGTTGGACGGGGCCCTGGGCAACCTGATCTAGTAAATGTGTTTGTTTGGTGGCCCTGCTAGGCAGGAGGGTTGGAGCTACATGATCCTTGAGGTCCCTTCCAACCCGGGTCATTCTGTGATTCTGTGACTCTTAGCTACCCTATATACTCTGTTTTATTTTTGAAAACACCCCAGTGTTGTGATATAACAACCATCCCTCTGACCCCAGGAGTAACCTGCTCACTAGCTGCATATGTTTTGTTTTGTCAAAGTTCTCAATTTCCCCAACTTGTCATGTGGGACCAACAGAGACGCAAGGTAACATGACTTTCCAGAGATCACATTTTTGCAGTGGGCTCTGCTCATACTAATTTCTAACATTCCTGCCTGGCCACTGTAGCTTTCATGTGCCTTTGTCACTGCTGGTCTGGGAAACCAAAGTCCCTAATGGCAGCATCTACCCCTAGCCAAGGCTTTGTGACAGAGAAATAGGCAATGCAAGTCTTGCTCTGATTTTCACAGCCATGTACAAGGAATTAGTTTGAGAGCCTGAAAGCCACTACTGTATTCTTTGTCTCCAGGGTAGTAAAACATACCCTTCCTGTGGATGGTGCAGCCAGAGCTGTCTTACTTAACTGCTCTATTAACTTAAATAATTCCAGTCGTAGGACCCTGATAAAAAAAAGATGCATTTTGGATTTTAAGGGGGAACAGGCAAATGCACAATAACCCCATAAGATTTCTTAAGAGGAGATGGACAACAGCTTGGAAATGTCCTTGTAACAACAAATGAGTGGGAAGAGATGGTCTTGTCTCCTGCAAACCCTAATGTCATGTCAGGCAATGAATAGGAAAAATGGTGGTTTCCATTTAATTGTCCTGCAGGGCTGGTAGCACTAGGGTGTGTGTAGGTGCAGTGCATCCCAACATCAGAGCAGCATGATGTGTTCACATCCTTGGTTCACAGGACAGGTGTTCAAGCTGAGTTAATGGCAGAAGGAACTCCATGCTTCTGGCTTGTGCTGCACTTTAAGCAGGAGCAGGTGCAAAGTGCCACACATGCCATGTTAAAGCTGCACAAGGATGCTCTCATGCAAGGTTCAGGGGGATGACAGACATGCCTGATTGCTGTACCATGCCCTGATATTAACTTAGGAAAGATCCCTTCCCAGTTCTTGTGCCTCTGTGCACCAGGCACAGAAACACCCACTTTTTTATGCCATCCTGACCTCCCCTGCCTGCAGGTAAGGGCTTCAGTCTTCCATTATCCACCACTGCAATACACATCAATGATCTTCTCTCATACACTGCAACCTCAGGAGTGGCTTTAGCATTCATTGTGGCCAAATGCAAACTGTTAGTCTCAACAACTGAGTCTTTCACTCCAATTCCTATGTAGTACACATGTAGTATGTAAAGCACGCTGGTAGTACATGTGTCTATGTGCCTGTGTGTGAACACTTTATGGCTGCTACAAATGCAGTATTTTTTCTGCCAGAATTTTGATTGGATCTTAAAGATCTCCTCACCCTTCTTCCCAGTTGTCTGCTGTTCTTCTAACTGGCAGTCCAGGAGTGTAAACATCTGCAACCCCTGATCTGGCCCAAGGACTCACAGCTGCCCTGGGAACAATTATTTCTAGGGCTGCTGGCTAGGACCTGGCTGTAAGGAAGGGCTTAGCACCTTTTAGGCTTCCACAACATCAAGAGGAAAATCAGAGCTAACAGAGCTAACACCAGACCCCAGGTTCTGGCCCCTTTCACATGAGGGAAGTGAATGCATTTAGATTTGCAAAACTCATATTTTTCCTGTCCTGTGCATTTGAACGTTCCTTTGCACAGGTTAAACTGAGGTGGTCAGTGGTGGAGAGACTTGTTTAGAACTAAAGCTATATCCTTCCACAGGGCTATTTCATCTCTCCTGATGACCTCCTTTCTTGTAAAGCTAAAATTGAGATTTGAGGGGTCACTGTCACTGAATTGCTCCAGCCTGACTGGAAGAACATTAAATATTTCTGTCTCCTGCCCTCCTGCATGACCTTCTCCAGGCACTGCATGGAGACCTGTGTGCTGAAGTCAAACGTGACTGAAGACAAGGCTGAATTGTTTCCCTGTAAACAGCCTGCTCTCTGTCTGCAATGCCTCTGTGGATTCCAACCCTGATGCCTTGTGCCAAAGAGCAGTGGGATGGATGGGGGGGAGGGAAGGGAGTGCTCAGGGCATGTGCCTGGGTGTTCCTGGAAGCCACAGGAAGGTGGAAGACCTCCTCAGAGGGGATACTCTGCTCCTTTGCTGTAGGTATTTCTGTGTCAGAAATGGCCCTCTGGCTGCTCTGCAGCTCTTTAGTGTGCAGAGCTGGAGCAGGACTCTCGTAGTTCAGCTCCGGTGCTTGGCAGTCTGAGGTGGAGGAGAGCTGCTAGGGCATGGGTTGTGCCATGGTGTGAGTCAAGTGGATGGGTTTCAGTATGAATCAAGCTGACCAAAACTGAGAATGTGAAGTCAACTTCCCCACATTGTAGGAAGGAGTTTAATCCCCGGTCCACTTCTCCCACTCCCCCTACAACAGCCTTTTTGCTGGATTTACAGGAGGACAGAAGTACCAGCGATGGTGTTTGTAGAGGGCAAGGTCCTTTTCTGAGCACTGTCTCACGATTATTCACGTATGTCTATTGTCAGCACGTTTCCTGGCAAGGTTTTGACTCAAGTAAACAAGCACCATCAAAAGAAAACCAAACAGAGGCCAAGAGATACACAAAATCAGTGGACAGTTCACCAGTGGGAATTATCACAGCCACCCTGTTGGTGGGTACATGAACTTAAATATATGGCTTATATCCTGGGGTATATAGTGCACTCATATTGATGTAAACTATGCTTCTCTGGATTTCTAGTCCCAGAAACCACAACAGCATCCAAGTCTGCCATCTGTCCTTCAGGTGAGATCAAACTTCCTAGCTTTAGTGCTAGAAAATTAGGTTGCTCATTCAAGATGGTTTTCTAGGCTCCTTCACAGGACTACAGCTTGAATTTTAATCCTAATCAATGTAAAGTTTGTATGACTACATGTTGACACCTATAGTATAGGCTTCCCTCTCAGAGGTAAGCCCCATGCAGTATTTTGAGGCATAGGCCATTGCCTGCTCCATCACTGAGAACAAAGGGATCTCCTGGAGGTCAGTGTTTTGGCCAAGTGAAGACTGGGAGATTGCATCCTGCTCCTGATCAGCTTCAAGGAAATATGGCTCAGCAGGAACTAGTGAAAAACTTCTTAGTTCCCAACACTAAAATCCCATCTTCTTGCAATGTTTGCTTCAGCATTCCATGTTTCTGCTCACACTTCATCAGAGAGTTCAGGGCTTGCCTCTACACTTGGGGCTTGCCCTGTTTCTGCACCTTCAGATACCCAGAACAAGTAACTGAGGATTCCCAGAGCCTGCAGCCATGGTCACAGTTCCTGTTAGTGAACTCTATGGACAGAGTAGGAAGAGGAAACTCCCTCTGTGGTGTGTTTCTTCTTCAAAGTATAAGCCAGCAGCTGTGAGCAGAGTTATTATCATTTGCTACTAATTTATAGCTGAGGGTTGATCCCAAAATTCCTAAAAGCAAGGGGTTAAGATGATTTATTTGCTGGAAACAGATGCAGGCTTGCACTGAGAGCTTTTATCATAATTACAGGTGTAAAATGTCAGTGTCCATAATTTTTCATAGAAATTGTACAAGATTAGGTTACTCTTCAAAATACACCAAGCATTTTTCCACTGGGGGAAACCACACAGCAGACTGGGAATCCAAATACAGTGTGGCAGTGAGCTAAGCAGCTACTAGACCAGTGCTGAAGTGGGATTTCATCACTGAGAACTAAAGTATTCAGATCCTCAAGGGATCTACCTTGTGTCCTTTGAAAGAGATTTATGAATCAGGAACTAGCAGGGACTTAAAAACTCCATCAGAAGAAAAGGTCATGGGTCAAATCTAGCAATGCTCATATAAGTTTCCCAGCAGTACCTCACTTCAATCAAGAGATATATCACTGATTCCTTTTTGGCTATGAGTTACTTTGTCAAATGGCAGAGTGACCTATCTGATATGGTTCAACTTCCTTTGTCAGAGAACAGTCACCAGATAAAACTAGTCCCTCACTGAGGGAACAGAGTCACTCTTCTTCCCATCATCTGCACTGCTGGATGCAGGAAAGAGTGATAACAGAGCAGAGGGGAGCAAAATTTGAGATTTCTTCAGGGTGTTATGTATTCTGGGAGGCTGTTGTGGTGAAGCAGTGCTGGGGATTTGATTATCCATTACGTAAAGGTTGTGTCAGAGTAAAATTAAAGTTCACAAGTGATTCTACAGAGCATCTGGAGAAATAAAAACCTCTGCAGGGAAAATCAACAGCAGTTGTTCCCAGGGGAATGAGAAAGACTTTTCTCCCCATAGACCTTGGTGCTTGCTAATCTGCAAGCTACATTTGCAAAATGCTTTAACATAGCTTTTTGTTCTTTAGGTCTTTACAATATATTCACAAGTCTGAGGCTCTGAAGTCATGACTTTTTTAGACAATTCCTTAGCCAAACAGTAGTGATTCACAGTATCAGGAACTCTACCTCATCCTACCACTCTGACTGACTCAGGACTCAACAATGACATAATATGAGTGATTTGTGTCCTTCAGTTTGATATAGTGGCATGTATCTGAGGAGACATCAGCACAGCTTTAAGAGGGTTGAAATTCACCCATGTGGAGTATTGGGTAAGATCTTGGTTGAGACGTGAGGGGAAGGCCAAGAAAATTGGATTTTCTAGTTATTCCCATGTGGGAGGCTTGGAGAGCTCACAGTTTACTTGGGTTTTGGACATCCCTGGTCCCTGTCACACAGCAGCTCTTCTGCTGTAGATCTGTTGACTGTGCCACTCATTTTCCCACGCTTCAACTCACCAATAATCTGAGAAAATAGTGCATAAATAACAAACCACTTCCAGGAGGTTGATGAATTCATCTTGGTCTACAAAGGACTTTCAAATTCTCTGGAGTGGTTGGAAGGCTCAGTGATAGATGAGGGATGATTTTCATCACAGCTCTCCTCTGGGAAACTGGTGAAGTTCCTTATCCTCTTTTGCTACTGTTTCCTTCTAAAATTGGCTATTTCTCTACTTCACAGAATAAATATAAGAAAGTCACTGATTATATTCTGGAGCCATGTCTATGTTCATGGAAGATACCTATTCCACTCCTGGCTCTGTTAGCAAGACTTACAGTCTCATCTGCAGGAGTCCTGAAGTCATATGCAATCTCATAAAATAAAAATGTTAAAAGTGCCCAACAAAGCCCTTTATTTATTATTTGTGTGCAATTAGGACCTTGGCAGCACAACAAAAAGTATTACACCTCAGAAAATTACCTTGTGAAAACCAGGTTAAAACCAGACAACTTGCTGAGAGCTTTCAAATTCCATTTTCCATGACAAAGTATTTTCAATCTCACAACTCTGGAGCACTATCTCTTCTCTGTGACTGTGGGAACCATCGGAGTGCTAAACTGCGATTTATAGATCACAGAGTCACAGAATGACCCGGGTTGGAAGGGACCTCAAGGATTATGTAACTCCAACCCCCCTGCCTAGCAGGGCCACCAAACAAACACATTTACTAGATCAGGTTGCCCAGGGCCCCATCCAACCTGGCCTTGAACACCTCCAAGGACGGGGCATCCACAACCTCCCTCGGCAGCCTGTTCCAGGACCTAACCACTCTCCTAGTAAAGAACTTCCCCTAACATCCAACCTAAATCTTCCCTCCTTCAACTTGGATCCATTTCCCCTAGTCCTGTTATTGTCAGCCCTTTCAANCTGGACCCTTTCCAAAATCTCTATGTCCTTTTTGTACTGAGGGCTCCACACCTGGACATGACTGATGTATATAAGTCCTACATAAAATATTATGTTGCTTTAATTATAGGATTCTGGTTTGCAGGTTTTTGAATAGGGTAGTAAAGGATGACAGAACTAGGACTAGATGAGATCCCTTCCAATCCCTGACATTTTGTGATTCTGTGAAGCAAGTTGGAAAAGGGTAGAGTTAGGCTGGATATAAGAAAGAAGTTCTTTACTGAGAGGGTGGGGAGACACTGGAACAGGTTGCCCAGAGAAGTTGTGGATGCCCCCTCCTTGGAAGTGTTTAAGGCCAGGCTGGATGAGGCATTGAGCAACCTGGTCTAGTGCGAGGTGTTCCTGCCCATAGCAGGGGGGATGGAACTAGATGATCTTTAATGTCTCTTCCAACCCAAACTGTTCTATGATGGGTTAGAAATTTTTGGAATAATAACCTGTTAAATTGCCTGGTATTCTATAATTACAGTATTCTGTTAATAGTCAGTTATTAAGAAATGAAAATAAATTTAAAAAATAGCCCCAAAAACATGTCCAGTATTTTCCTTTTACAAGAGCAGCCAGTATTCCAAAGCAGATACTTCTCAGAATTGATTTAATGGAGTGACTTTCAACTGTTTCCACCCCAAAAGGTCATGCTGTAAAACAAAACAGAAATAAAAAAAGAAAATCTAAAAAAGGATGGAAATAAATAAAAACTTTTGGGAATCTTCTCCCATCCGTATTATGAAATCCTGTTCTCATCTGTCACTAGAGAAGAGTACAACTGGCTGGAAAAATGTCTGAGGCTCCTCTTTATCCTTGTACAATCTCAGCTTTTTGTTGTTAAAAACTTGTCAAAAATTGAGAGGAAAGCTTTTATTTTTCTGACAACAATTATTTCATTTTTCCAATGAAAAGAGACAACACAGTCCACAAACTATCCAACTTAATTAGACAATACATTTTTTTAAACGATTAACATAACTAATGGAAAATTTGATCAACTTAACAATCCTCCCAAACATTACATTTAGTGGGGTAATACACCACTTGCTGAGAACCTCTCATCAAATATAATCTAGGATCCTGCTGTGGAAACAGCTGCTCTCCAAACTATCATTTATTGGTGAAAAAGAACTTGGAGACATGAGGAGAAAAAAGGGTAGCTGGTACATCTTAATTATAGTCTAGATGAGTAGAAAAGTTTTACCCTTTTACAAAAGTTTTCAAGGTGTCCCTCACTCTGACAAAACCAAGATTTTAAAGTGCACACTATTTATACTGGGGCAAAACCCAGCTTTCCCATCACCTTCATGCCCTGCTGTTGCCAGTTTGTGACTAATGGCTCAAGTAGTTGGGCAGAACATTGCACTTATTCCAGAGAGCATCCTTGAAAAATTCCTTGGGCCATACCTGCTTCCTCTCTGTGTTCCAGGTCACGTCAGGTCCTGATGAGACATGACTCATCACCTGTCCAAGACTGTAAGGAGCTTTTGTGATGGACACGCAGCCAGTACTGGAGAATGACATCACTGATAGGAGCTGATAGGGAATAGGATGCAGAATACAAAATAACAAGTGATGTGGAGGAAGGCATCTAGTAAATACTCCCTTGTGGCAAGGGGGCAGAGGGTCAGCCAACAGAAGGGACCAAGGGAAGAAAATCACTTGCATTCAAAGTAATATAATTGGTCTCTGCAACTCAGAATGTTTGTTTCTGGGACTGAGAGCAGTTAAGAGGGGAAGGCTGTTCAGATAAGCATCAAGAATAACCAGTAAGTGCCAAACTCCTTCACAAATGAAGTCAAGTGGCATTCAGTATGATGTAGGACAGGTAACAGGTCTCTGCCATCCATCCACTCAAGGAATGAGTCTTGGATCGAACTTCCCAACATCACATCTTACTTCAAGGCACCAGATTATTAAAAGAACTGAAAAAAGCCAAAAATTAATGCATGATGAATAACTTCTCTCCTCAGATCCAGGGAGCTTCCTAATGTAATGGGAACATCATCTGTTTCCATAAAAATGCCAATAACCTCTTTGCTCTTTTCAGAACGAAGAAACTTTGCCCCTCTTTTGCCTGAGCCATCCTCGTCCCTGGAACATTCTTGTTTAGTCTCCTGAAATGTTATTAACAACCCCACAGCAGAGTCATAAATTCCTGCATCCTCCTGAACTTTAGTGCACTCCAAACTGTTTGGATATTCAGTATCAACAAATCATCCCAATAAATATGATTTCTTTGATGGCATTTCATCAAAATAGTTTACGGCTCTGACATTTTGAGCCTGGATTTATGGCAGCTGCATCTTGCCCAAGTCTGGCAGTCACCTTATTGAAATTCACCTATGAAAAAAAAAAAGGAAAAACAACCCCCCTGCAGCAGATTCTACTGTGCTAACTTTAATGAGATTTCTTTTTTTTTCCTTCACTCATTTTCCTGAATGAAGCAGAAGTTTTGGGATCAGCAAAACAAACATTAGCTGTGACTCATCCCAGTCAATGTAGTGATGCGTTGAGCCTCCAACTCCAAGTTCTCAAATACATGCAGGGAGAAACTTCCAGATTTTCATAGATTTACCTTTACCTTGGTGATGGCAAAAGGTGTTTCACCACTTTCTTCAATGGGAAAATGGCTCATCTAATTTGTATTTGTCTCTTGCTGTCCTGAACTGCTTCCTCACTGGGAAGATCTAAAACCACCTCGAAAATTTTGCATCAGAAGTGATTCTGCTAGAGAGAAGGATTTAGTGCTATTGGGGAAAAAAAAAAGCACAGATGATATCTCTAGAAAACGTGTAAAGTGTTAATGACCAATGTTTAAAACCAAGCCTGAGCAGGAAAGGTAAAAGCAGAAAAGTGGAGATACAGTCACAAAGGAAGAGATAAAAATGTGTCTTTGTTCAAACTTCCAAGCAGCAACTAAGAAGGTAATCTAAGGAGGAGAATAGCTATTAGGTCAAAGGAGAAAAGAACACTTGGAGTAGACTGGCTATGAACAAATCATGACAAGAGTGAGACCCTGGAATAGCCTCTCATCAGGAAATGCAGGAACAATAGAAGGACACCTGTTTGTTTGTGAAGAGTTTTAAATGGTTGCCTTAGTGAATTAGGCAGTGGCTGAATTTCATGATTCAAGTAGTCCCTGTCAAGTTTTAAAGTGTTCAGTTTTAAAAATGATTGGGCAAGGTTCCTCATGCCCAACTGAGATAAAACTGAGACACTGAGATGCACATCTTCAAAGAAAAAGACTTCATTTCAGATTCCAGATATTTTTGGGCAATCAGGTCACATTACATGGTGAAGACCATGTAAGTATCCATAATAATACCATCCAGAAATGAAGAGATGTGACCTTCAGAAATGTGAAGAGATGTGACCTTCAGAAATGTGCTGCTATCCAGAAAATTATCCTATTTGAAACAGGAGAACAAAATCTGGCAATAGACCTTCTCCCATGTTTCCATGAAATATGAATACTATTCATGCAGTTTGAGGGATGACTTGATCCATTAGTGTGACTCACCTTGACTATTATGTGAATACCTGGAGAACTTCCAAGCTGCAGCCCCACAAAGAGAAGCTTATATGTCTCAAGTCCTCGTGGGGCAAGAGATTCTTGCTATACTTTTCCATCACCTACAACAATTAAGTATCCTCTTGGTGTCCTTTCCCCTCATAACATGGTAAGATGAAATGTGTGAATGAGCCAGAGTAATTCTTTTCCTGCATAATTCTTGATCTTGATTGCTAAGACTTACCTAAAAGTTCTTGGAAAAGGTCAGTTTGGATGNTCTGCATAATTCTTGATCCTGATTGCTAAGACCTACATAAAAGTCTGATGCTGACAAAACACAAGATCTTGGAAAAGGTCAGTTTGGATGAAATAGTTATATTTAGGTTGCTTCTGAAATACAATAGTGTAGCACATAACACAGATAATTTTCAGGATTTAACTCTCTCAGATTTTTAATCCAGGTCATGACAATATTCTCTATTAGAATACCCTGGTTTTAACTTAGCCTTTACACCTAACATACTGAAATTTTATCATCTACACAAGATAAAAGTCTCTGGCACTCTGAGTGACTGCTCATAGATCTCCACTTACCCATTCCAAACTGCCATCTACACAAGATAAACTTCTCTGGCACTCTGAGTGAGAAGTCCATGAACCTGGGATGGGGAAATCCACTCAAGGGCTTTTTGACAGCTGCAGGCCTTTCCTTTATTGCAGTCAGTAGTAAAGAGCATATAAAATGTCACTATTGCTTTAGCATTCAGTATTCTAAATTTGCTTTATCCATCAACTACCATTTTGTTAATTTTCCCTTTACAGCACTGTGATTTGCTTGCTTATCAGAATTGTGCAGAAAGAAGGAGTAGGAATAAAAAAATGTATCTGACTGAAATAAAGACATCCAAATTTCAACAAAGGAAAAAAATCTTTTAAGGATCCAATGAGACTCTTTCAGGGTTTTCTTGAAAGTCCTTTCTAATCCAAACCATTCTATGATTCTATTTTATTTCCCAACTGGAGCTCAAACTGCTAGAGACAGCATTCAGCCATATCCCTGGATGTAGGGAATTAGGATGCATCTGTACTCACAGACAGTTGTGCTCGAGTTCAGACCAAGGCAAAGCCTAATAGAATCATAGAATCATAGAATAGTTTGGGTTGGAAGGGACCTTAAAGATCATCGAATTCCAAACCCCTGCCATAGGCTTGTCCTCACTGATTGTCTCCAGGCTCAGACAGGGAGGAGACTTGGGGGTGAGGATAGGAGGCAAAACATAGAAGGTGTATCAAAATGCACAACACGTCAGATGTTGTCACAGAATCAAGTGGTCTCAACACTGTGTGTTTGACTTTTGGACCAGAATTCGCCAGAAATTGGAATAAGCAGGGTACATGTGACATCATAAGCTAATACAGCTCATACAGAGAGTAACAGAAAAGCAGGTATCTGATACAGTTAGATCTGAATTCCCTAGTTCTGCACAATGCAAATTGGAATAGATGTCATGGTTTGATTATTATCTGACTTATTTGGCCTGAAGCCAAGAGAGATGGAGTAGCTTCACATATTGTTCAGCCTGAGTTCAAATGAGGTGATCCCATGATCCTTCTTGACCTTTCCCTCATCCTGCAGCTTTTTACTTGTTAAAAGAACAAGTGGCTCTTCCCTTTCATTTTAAAGTTGTTTCCCAGATATGAAGGTCTGTTTTTCTGTGAAAAACTCCATTGCATGTTCTAGGTGAGGGAGAAAATTACTCTTCCCTCCACAAGCTAAGTTAGGAGAGAGTGTGCTGATAGAAGCAGTAAAATATGGGATGTAATCTGTGCACCTGCTGCACTCTCCTCAGTCTCTGCCATTACAGGCAGCCTGGGCTCATGATTTATGGGCATGATTTATGTCTCCTTTCAGCGCCATGTCCTGCTTTTGCACTCTCCTTGAAGAAATCTAAGCTGGACACAATATGAAAAAGGAGAGACTGCATCATATTTCTGTCACACTGCTTGTCAGACCGAACCAAAAAAGCAAACTTTGGTGAGTTGAACTTTCTTTCTTTTTAATCCTTGGAGAGTTTCAGCTCAAAGTGCCTTTCTGTAACTCTCTCAAGGAAGGGCGAGGGTCAGTGAATCTCCTGACATAAGTACAGGGTCTGTGCTCTGTCTTAGAGGCCAGGAAATGAGTCTTTGCTTGTTTTACTTAGTTAAGATAGAGTTTGCAAAGGCAGAGTAGTTGGAGGTATGATGTGGCACTCTTCATGTCATAGTTCTGCCTCAGAAAGAGAAGTTTAATCTCACTTAGGAAAGCAAACCAGTCTTATTTCTGAGCTGTAGGTCTGTGGTGATAATAGAGAACTAAGATTGGGGTATCACCAAACATAAGAGTCGACATTACTTAAATCTTTGTAATCATTTCACCTTGAGTCAGAGGAGATGTAGGCCAATTGGTGTTGGATTGGTGATCCTTGTAGGGTTGGTGGCCCAGCTTTTGCACCCATTTTGGTGCAGGATCCTAGGCAGTACCAAAGAAGGTAAGACTAGGCTGGACAGGGCACTGGGCAGCCTGGTCTAGTGGGAGGTGTCCCTGCCTATGGCAGGGGGGTTGGAACTCGATGATCTTTAAGGTCCCTTCCAACCCAAACTATTCTATGATTCTATGATTCTATGATTCTAAGGTATGTTCATGGAAAGCAGCTGAAAGCATCTTTCTGCCTTGATCATGCTTTTGCCAGCAATGACAAAATCCTGCTCACTGTTTTTCAAAGAAGGCAGAGATGCCTTTGGATATTTGGGTAAGAAGAGAGTAGAAGTTTTAGAAAATATCAGTCAGAAAACTTCCCGTGAGCAGAAAAATTTGCCATGCTTCATACTCAACCAGACTTGATTGAATGTTCCTATATTTGTCATTTTATCAGACAGAGAGCAGAACTGGGTATCTCAAACATAATGTGAATTTTAAATTCATAATGATCACTCCATGAACAGAATAAGGTCTATAGCTCATTAAACAAGAACATGCAGGCAATTAATATTCATTTCAGTTGATGATTGTAACACAATGGCTGACTGAAACATGATAATCTGTCCTTAGGTAATAGTTCTCACTGATGCTTAATTAATGATAAACAGATCCTTTGTTGTTGCTGTTATTTTTAAAAAAAAATGGATGTCAGGAATTACTTCAGATTTTCCTTGCCACATGTGCAAAGTACTTATGAACCTTGATAACAAGGCACATGCCCATTGCTTCATCCTTTCATTCCAGTGGAATGAAATGGGAAGTGAAGCGTGGTGTGTGATCTTGTCATGGGAGCCTGGGAAGCATCCAGCCCAAGAGAAGCTGCTCCAAATGGGCTGGAAGAGAAACTCAGGCAAGCTTTGCGTGCTCTGCCCACAGTTTCAGAAGGAGTGCCAACATCTCCTGGAAACTCTTGACACAGATCATTGTTCTCTCTTTCTGATGCTTCATCATGTGTTTCCTGCATTGCTTTCCTTGATTGTCATTTAATTTCAACGAGGGACATGTGTCTGCAAATAAGTGCCCCAACAAGTCTTCCTTTTGCTCTTTTTATAGAATTCCAAATACATATACCCCAGTCCCTCTGCCAGCAATGTCCTCGTGCACCCAGTAAACTTTTTTCATGCCTGTATCTGAGTTTTCTCAAATTAGATTTCATCACATCACTATTATTGGTGTTCTAGATGACAGCAAACTATCTGTAGCTTTCATCTGTGTTCTGTATCACACCAACAGCCTTGCCACGCATCAGGACATTACAGGGAAGAGTATACTCAGGAAGCAGGTGCACATGGGGCCTTACCTCAAAGCCAATTTTAAGCATCCTCCACAGATAGAAAACTTTTGACTATTAATGCATATGGTTTTGAAACCAACTTAGAGACAACTTGTTGAAGTGAAGACTAGATTGTAGATTGGACTGATTTGAATCAAGTCTTGGTACCTTCTCTGTCCTTTGTGTCACAGCAACACAGCTTTCACCACCCAAACAGCACATGTTATGTTTGAAACAATCCTGTTTCTTGCTTCCCTGACTGGAAGAATTCCTTCTGGCACTCAAAGTGACCACCAGGGAAGGGAAGGGGCACGATGTGTGACACTAGGAGGTCAGTTCTGCAGTTCTCTGGATCCTGTGCCAAATCATACTACAAAGCTGAGGTTCTGGTTCCCTTTCCATCTGTGTTGGGCAGTCCCCTTCCTGGTGCATCCTTCCAGCTGTTTGGGAAAGGCTGAGAATTGNCCTTTCCATTTGTGTTGGGCAGTCCCCTTCCTGTTTGGGAAAGGCTGAGAATTGAATTTCTAGTTCAACAGTGGACAACTTCTCACCCACTGAGGTGCTCAAATGGCTGGCTGAGAACCGCTCCTTGGCTTGCTGGGCTGCCCAGATACACTGCGGATTTGATGCAGGTGTCCATCTCTGCACAGAAAACACTTTCTAAGTGTCATTAACTTTGTATTAGTACTTGATCCTCTGGTAAAACAAAGAACAGGTGACTGTTTATAAATGCATTTGTTCCTAATTGCTCTTGGTTGTCTTGCAGTGTAAGAGCACCAAGAGAAAATGGTCTTTGAATGCCACTGAACAGAAGCTGTGAACTGGAAGCAGATACAACTTCAACCCTTGACAAATTTTAAGTAGGAAGTAGAGCAATGATTTCTCAGGTAAAGAAATCCACAGAATCTGCCATTCTGTTCCTGACTCCATGTATGGCCTGATGATTTCCTTTCCTGTAGCTCATTTCCTCCACTGTGAAATGCAAATGTCGATGCTTGTTTATATTTGGGGATGACAGAGATAAAGTGCTGGAGTGGAGGTAGGCATACATGGGTTTGATTTCTGTTTTTCTCTTCCATGACAGAAGCAGACAACTTGCTCTGGATCCACAAGTTAAGCATGGGCCAGATTCTGCATAGCAGCTTATATCTACTCCTGTTCTCACTGTGTGCTGGTTTTCAGGATTTCCTTGATAAAAATCTCCTAACTGTAGTATGTAAGAAGGAGTGCTATGCTTCACTTTCAGTGGGAGAGTTTCAAGGTAGACAGGGAGGAAAACTTTCTAGCACAAGAGGT
>VZTY01025333.1:3536-18919 GCA_013400935.1 Turnix velox
TTCTTGGCTGCGAGTGCACACTGCTGGCTCATGTTGAGTTTGTTTGAGAGGATATTAAGACTGAGCAGTTCTTTCAAATCTATGAAGTTCTGCCATTTTCCTTTTTTATTTTTTTTCTGAACTGATCTGAATTCAATTTCAACAGCAATTAGCTTAATGACTCATTTCATATCTGACACTGAACAGCTCTCAGGTGATACAAAATTTCTGTGGTGACCCGTTGTGGAATCACTGCAATAAAGGCCATGACTGTCTTCCATTATAGCTTTCATGAATAACTGATTACTCTAAGGAGAAGCTCTGATTCTTTATTTATCAAATAACCCTTTACTAATGTTCTAGAAAAACGTGAACTATGGTGATGTGAGCACAGAAGAAGAGGTTTTTTCCTTCAAGACACGTAGAAATTATGCCGTGTGATTATCATAAAATATAGATGATTAGTTGTACTGTGTGTCATCAAAATCTGTGAATTTTTGATAATACAATTTCAAGACAAAAATCATCAGTGGCTTTACTAAGTTGATTTAAAGCTATTCCTAGATTTAAAAAGAGCTGTCAACTGCTCCTTGTGAAAACCAAATTTAAACAGGTTTGACCAGTGAATTTGGGGAAGTTGATTTCAATCACCTATGTAAAAAAAGTCTCTTGAATAGTTTTTGTGAAATTCTCTGCCAAAGTGATACATATTTTTCCCCTACAGAAAGGCAGGAGAAGGAATTTTTAACATAATATTGGATGGGAGGACTAGAAACAATGGATATAAATTAGAGGGGGATAGATTTAGACTAGACATAAGAAAGAAATTCTTTACAGTGAGGGTGGTGAAGCACTGGAACAGGTTGCCCAGGGAGGTTGTAGATGCCCCTTCTCTGGAGGTGTTGAATAGTTTCTTCTAAACAGCTTTAAAAATAATCTTTGGAGCATATTAATTCTTCACCAGTTGTGTAGAAGTTCTTTCATTAAAAGAAATGATTTATTGATCCCTGAGAATTTACTATTTTTTTCAATGTACTGAGATACTTTTTGTGTTATTCTGCAATTAGATGTGAATAATNGCCTCTGGCTTGCAGATATCAGTGGTCTATTAGGGATTAGTTTAATTTAAAATTCAAATTCATCCTCAAAGTAGGGTTTACTCAGAATTGTTTCTTCTAAACAGCTTTAAAAATAATCTTTGGAGCATATTAATTCTTCACCAGTTGTGTAGAAGTTCTTTCATTAAATGAAATGATTTATTGATCCCTGAGAATTTACTATTTTTTTCAATGTACTGAGATACTTTTTGTGTTATTCTGCAATTAGATGTGAGTAATATTCCTTGATTCACATTTCCATTGATGTATTCCTTAATAATTTTTTGTAAAATGTTGTTATTTCATTTAATCAAATATCTTCTTTTCCTCATATTAAAAAAAAACTAAATTGGTGTTTTGATAGGCTTTTTCAGCTTTTAGCATTCTTCAGTAAAAGATCATCTGTGAATATAGAATTGAACTAAGGATGTGTATTTCAAGATAATTTTTCTTTGGTTCTTTCTGTACTACCTATTTGTAAAACTGTTTGGAGAAGAAATACTTATTTTGGAAGGAACTCTGGGGTGTGGTATGGCATGGAATGGAATGGCATGGCATGAAGAAGAAACTGTTTTGAGACTATAGACTATACAGTGAAACATCAAAAGCTTTTATTTTTCTTTTTATTCTTTCTTTACAGATGGACCCAATTCAAAAAGCTGTAATAAATCATACATTTGGGGTTCCTCTTCCTCATCGAAGAAAGCAAATCATATCATGCAACATTTGCCAGCTGAGATTTAATTCTGATGTAAGTCAATAATTTTGTATCAGCTTCAAAATATGTACTTATCTCTTAGGATGTGCCATAATTTGCATAAATTGAACCTAAATGAAATGTCATGATTTCAGCTCAGCAGATGAAAAGGCTGTAAGATCTTCAAATAAGCACAATTATTTGCTAGTTTTTATACACCCGGACAGATTTTCCCTGCGGATATATTCCTGCAAGCTCATCAACTTTTACTGTGTGGCACAGAGTGGAAGCAGGAAAATGGATTGATCCATTGCTGCTAATCAGGGTGAAATATTTGCTGGGTCCCAGTTCTTCTACCAGTCATGGTTGTATTTGCCTTCCTTTTCTGTCTGTACTTGTAGTGAGTTACTCAGATAGACTTAGAGCCCCTGGAGAAGAGAAGGCTCAGGGGGAACCTCATAGTCACTTATCAGTACCTGAGGGGGTCCTACAGAAAGGCAGGGGAAGGACTTTTTAATAAGATATCTGATGGGAGGATCAGAAATGATGGGTTTAAATTGGTAGGGTTAGATTTAGACTTGACATAAGAAGGAAATTCGTTACAGTGAGGGTGGTGAAGCACTGGAACAGGTTGCCCAGAGAGGTTGTGGATGCCCCCTCTCTGGAGGTGTTTAAGGCCAGGCTGGACATGGCCCTGAGCAGCCTGATGTAGTGGGAGGTGTCCCTGCCTATGGCAGGGGGGTTGGAACTTGATGATCTGCAATGTCCCTTCCAACCCAAACTATTCTATGAGAGTTGTCAAAAGCAAAAAGAATACCTGTTCAGTCACAGAAAACCATCTTAGGATTTAACTCCTTTATCTCCTTCTCTGAGATCATAATGTGTGCAGTCAAAACTTGACATAGTACAATATAATTTACTCTGCTATTCTGGTCCCTCTAGGGAGTTTCTTGTCATGGGCATTGCTGTTGAAAGACTTCTCCTTGTAATATATTTCATTTATTACCTGTTTTACTTATTTAAAAATGGAAGCTACTTGTACCAGGATAAAATGTTTGAATTTAGGGTGTGGTCTAACCCAAAAACATCTATATTATTTATTTATCAAAACCAGAGTTGTCAAAAGCAAAATTGAACCTTGAAATGTTAGGATTGGACTCCTAGGGATTCAAGTAGTGCAGGTCTCTTAATTTCCCTCAGCTTTTTATTCCTTACCATCTTTATGTACTTTCTAGCAGTGGTTACTCCATGTTTCCTAGTTCATGGACTGGTTGAACACCTTCTTCTTTTAACATTGTCCCAATTCTCAAGTGGTGGTGCAAGGAATGGTTTGTTATGCATTGTCTGGAGCTGTCATTGTCCCTCACAGTTAAAAACAGAAGAGTCAAATTAGTGAATCCCCAGTGTTTCATAGTGATGAAGAGATTATCATCCAAAAACTGCCAGTTGATTCACATGGAGTGATCTCTTTCTCCCTTTTCCTTACCACACAAAAGAGATTTGTTGGAATCTTTCTGCTAGACCTTTCTCACTCCAGTATGTGTAGATATTAATACTGAAAAACACAGAGTGTTCTGCTAAAGCTTTTTGAGAAGTAGGATGTAGTCACAGTTCATCTTTTCTGCAGTGTGAATTCTTTGGGTAGTTCTGTATGTCCCATAGTTTTGCTGAGCTAAAGATTTAATGTTGAGAATGGAAAACTTACTCTGAAGAAAAAAACCTGTTAGGTAGCCCTTTTTTTGAGAACCCTACTGCGTAAATGGTAAGCACATATGTAATTTTTTATTTCAGTATTATGAAAAAGTTTCATTTATGTGATATTCTTGCTTTTCATTTTCATCGTACTTTGCTGGACATGATTTGAAACCATAACAACAATAAATAGCTTTTCTGTTCAGAAACCTAGAACTTTGTGGCTGTTCTGGCAATACATCTTTATTTTTAGATGCCAGAGATAGGATTTATCAGGGAGTAATGAATAGAAATTCTATTTACCTGCTGGACAACAGTATTATGAAAATGTTTACAATAAAGCTGGTCTGTGTGGTTTTTCATTTTTTCAGAGAATGTGGCATTTTCTCCCCTTTGATACAGATTTCTTTCAGAGCTGAAGAGCTTTTTTTCTCTGGTTATCTGCTATCAAAATTACATTCTAAAGAAAAGTGAGAAAAGGCAGTACAATAGTCTAAAATCATTTAGCTTCTTTCTAAAGGAGTTATCTATAAATCTTCATGGCAGCTGTGTGTTCAGTATTTCTTTTTTAAATAAATGTCCTCATACAAGGGAAGGGAGAAATTACTAAGTTACCAAAGCTTCTCCATACTGAGAAAAAAAATTGTAACAGCAGAGGTATCTTCTGTGGAGTTTTCAAGCTGTAATTTTTTTTTTTGCATTGAAAGAGATCTATTTGCAAAATTTAAATTCACATTGTACATCCAATACAGGGTGAAACGTTTAAGAATGTACTTAGCTGAAAGCATGTGACTTGCCACTCAGACTCTGGCAGCTGCAGAGATCTATTGCACCAGTTCAGAAGATCTGTTAAACGCATGCTTTGTAGTAAACATTAAACATCTGCTAAAAGCAGCTTGTAAAATGAAGTCCATCTGACTTCATTTGACAATTCTTGTGCCTCCAGATTGCTTAGGAGTAAATTCTCTGCTAACATGACCAATCTTTAAAAAGACCCCATGAAACAAACAAAACACCAATCCTATGGTTTGGAAAAAAGAGACCTTGCTGAATTTTACTTCATGACCAATCACTAAAAAGACCCCATGAAACAAACAAAACACCAATCCTATGGTTTGGAAAAAAGAGACCTTGCTGAATTTTACCTCTTTTTTTAAATCACCCACCTTGACTTTGTGATCTTCCTTTACCCTCATTTCCAGTGTCATCAATTAATCTATATGCAAGATCAATTCTTGCAAAGGATTTGTCTCTTTTCCCTCTGATTCACTGCAGATGGCTGAGTGATAATCCAGCTTGCCTTTAGAGCAAGAATGGGCAGTATTTTTATGTACTCACAGGACTTAAATTCCATTATGATACATTGTAAAAATATTTCCAAATATGTTACCCAGAAATTGTTTGACTTCAATTGCAACAGCAGTAATATTCTCCTGAATATCATGACCTGAATGCTCATCATGAAGTCCGTATTTGTTGAATTTTTATCTTGTTTTTTCTCCATCTTTGTAAAAGAAAAGTGAGCATTGTATCAATATGAAGTGCAACTGTATGAAGTCAGGATTCAGAAAGTATTGTTTCAGGGAAAGAATAGTGAAGGAGTTTTTGGAGAAAAAGAATGCAATATAGCTCCACAGTATTTTTCTGTGGTTCTAATGTTGATGGGGAAAGAATCAAGACTAGAAGATTTATGTCCTGCTTAGGTTATGCTTGGTATCTGGAAAAAAATATGAACGTAACAATTTGTGAGCACCTGGGGGATAATAAGGTGATTACAAACAGTCAACATGAATTTGTCAAGAGCAAATCATGTCAAACCAATCGAATTTTCTCCTTTGACAGGGTAATTGGCCTAATGAGTAACAGGGAATAAATAGGTGTGAAATATTTTGGCTTTAATAAGACTTGAAACAGTCCTATCTGACAGTCTTGTAAAGTCACTGGGGGAATATAGGCCAGGTGAAATTGTTACAAGTTGGTTGCACAACAGATTGAAAAACTGTACTGAGAGTAGTTGTTGATGGCTTCCTGTCAAAACAAAAGATCACTTCATGTCAGGATATGCAGCATTCTGTACTGTACTTGCTGTTACTCTAAATTTTCATTAGCAAAGTGTCTGACAGAATAGAAAGCACACATAGAAGGCTACTGGCTGGCACCTAGGAGGAGGGTTGCAGGCATTTGATGGAGAGTGGCAAATTCAGGATAACAGTCCAAAATCATCTGCACCAGCTGGGGAAAATATTCTGGAATTCTGACAAGTGCAATAAATAAAAGCACAAACTATTGAGCTAGGAGTGGAAAAATGAAATGCACAAGTAGCAAAATGATAAATGGCGAGCTTAATGGGCAAAAAAGAAACTCTAGTGAATCACTGAGTCACCAAATACACCCTAGCAGTTGCTAGTGTGGGGGAGGAAACAAACACACCTAACTAATAATCTTTTTTTTTCTGCAAAATTTGTAACATTTATCAACAGCCAGGTAAGAATCCCTCAGTATTTGAAATTGGCCATGCCTCACATGAAGAATTATTTACAGCAGTGCTTATTTCCCTGTAACAAAAGCATAATTAGTTGCAGGATTTAGAAGACATCCACTGGTATGACAAGGTGTGGAAAAATTTTACTCTGTTCAGCAAAGTATTTCTAAATACTATAAAATACTGAATATACTAAATAGATAGCATATAAAAGGGGTTTAATAAGTGAACAATGATAAATTGATCTTAGTGTTACTTAGTTTCGATAGAAGAGTAAATCTGATTTATTCTTTAGTGAAATTTCATGAAATTAAAGACATTTTTTGTTGGAATATTCAGTGAAACCATTGTAGCTATAATGGGATTGAAGTTCTGAAAGGAAACAGGGATGCTTGTGACCTCCCTGCTGGTAGAAAGGCTTAAGAAATTAGACACCTGTTTCTGAAGCGGAGTGGTAAATGCTGAGTGTGGATTCAGAGCTGAGAGAGCAATTATGCCACATCCTACTCAACTGACTTACAAACCTGCTTTTGTGGTTTGGAAGAGCTAACTGAGATGTTATTTCTTCTCTGTGCCAATTGATGGGCACACCTGACCTGTGGCCGCTGTGCAAAAAGAGAGGAATTTTTCCAAAGTTGGTCCATTAAGATGCTCAGCATCTCCTGAAAGTCAGTGTTACTCTGTTAGGGTGTAGCATTAATTGCAGCACTTGTATCTCACCAAGAATAAAGCTTCATCCAAAATTGGCTTATTTTTTATTTATACATATGAATTATTTTTGTATATAGAATTTAAATAGATGTATAGCTCCATAAATATATATATGTGCTACTTCTAGTGATGGACCATCTTTCCTGCACTATGGAAGTGAGTGTAAGGAGAAACAAATGATGATTTCAGTTGTGGAATTGCACATGCCATTCATTTGAGATCAGAAAGTGAGTCAGAATGGAAATACATTCATAGGTCAACAGCTTTCCAGAGAAACTGTTTTAAATATTCACTGAAAAAACTACAAAGTAATCACAGAAAGTGGCTAGTGCAGAGATCTCTATGGGATATCTGGCATTTGTATCAACACATTATGGAAACTGTAAAGAATTGCTAAAGAAAAAAAAATTCGAGATTGTTAGATTTTTGTAATAACAAAAAAAAAAATCACCTAAGTAGTACTTAAATTGCATCCATGGCAAAGTTGAAAACAACCTTGTATTATTTTACTCAGTTGGATATTTCATGGAGTCTATTTTCATAAGCACAGCCTCCACATTTTAAAAGTATTGCCTCCTAGATTGTAGTTCAAAAAGCTGCAGACTTTTCAATTCTGACTTTTTTTAGACTGTGTGCTGCATTTTGGAAAAAAACCCTGAAACACAAACACTTTAATTATTTAAATTTAATCTTAACTTCTGTTCTTGTTTTGTTCCTAGATGATTGTGAGTAACCTTTTCATATAGGGAATAATTAATTTATAATTTATGCTTTATTTACGAACCAATTTATATATAAAAAAATCCAGAATACTCTGTTGAACAAGTAATGAATTTTCATATAACCTATAGTTTCTTGTAGGATTTCTAAAGTGCTTAATAGAAAGTATAAATAACTTCCTTTTGTTGTATAAAGTGTTTTTCCCCATGATTTACACCTTCAACTTCTGTGCACCTATACAACCTTTAAGCAGAATATGGCTCAGCCCAGAGGGATAAAAAAAGCCAATAAGGAAACTTGCAAATTATTGATCTTTAAGAAAGCAAGCTCTTAATGACAACTGATCCCTTGATCTTTTGCTGTTGGGGAGAGATTAAATGTCCTGTATTCACACTTTACTCTCAAAATTCACTCTCTGGCCACATCCAGCATTGCTAGTTGAAGAAAGACTGTCTAAATCAGGTGTTGGATTAGGTTGCCTTGGAAAATGCTTGAGTCACCATCACTGGAAGTTTTTAATAGATGTGTGCTTAGGGACATGTAAGGTTAACAGTTGGATTCAAAGATCTTAAAGGGTCTTTCCCACCCTAAATAGTTCTAATCTATAAATACAGAAGACAGCAGTCCAATGCTTTTGCCTGTTGGTCCCTGCATGAGCAGAGGTTATGGAGCAATGTCCTAATACACATCAGCTGAAAACCACAGTCAGTATAGGAACATTAACCTGAATGATCAAAACATTCAGCTTAACATCAGATGTTGTGGTGTAAGTACTTTAAAAAGTTACACAAAACTTGGATTTTTAATTTTTTTTAATCACCTTCATCAGGTTTTGCTTCCTGCCTCTGCTCATACTGCCAGGTTATTTCATTTTCAAAGCACTCTTTTTTTTTTTTTTAATAAAGCAAGTCAATTGTGCAGAAGGTTTGACATCTCTTGAAAATTACTTGAATTTGCTAGAAATAATCTGTGAATAGGCAATGGCTCTCCCTCTGATAGTCCCATTTTTAATTTGCAAAAGATTAATGACCAGTATTATGACTGTGGAATACAGAGACGAATTGGTTTAATAGGTTTCAGCTTCTGGCATGAAAATAAATGATTGCAGTATTTGTCCTTTTGGGCCCTACTTTTAACTTCTGCTTGTTGTAGGTAATCTCAGAATTGCAAAGAACAGAAAGAGACAAAGGCAGAGGTGAGCCTAGTTAATGTGACATAAAATCTCCCTTCTGTGTTTGAACATGTCCATGCTTTTTATGGTCAGAAATCTTCCTTCTCTCAGAAATTATTGAATTAAACAATGAGAACATACCAGAAAACCAGAAAGCAAACCCAAAGCAAACCCTTTCAACAATCTTCAGTGTCAAAAGAGTGATTCATTTGGATTACCTGTCACAAACTAAGACAACTTCCAGGAAAATTGCTTAAGTATTTCTGGTGTTTTTAATTACTTTGATCCTGTAGCTACATCCCATGGATTACAATAGTGTCAGAAAAGTTTTGTGTCTGGTGGATGGTGAGGAACACAGAATCATAGAATAGTTTGGGTTGGAAGGGACCTTAAAGATAATTGAGTTCCAACCCCCAACATGATGAAACTAAAATGCTAAAACTGGGTAATTATTGTCTAATTGTAGTTTCTCTGAGGTCTGAGTCTATAATAGTGGAAATGAAGACAATGCTTAGCATTTTTTAACTGTATATTGGAAATTTTTGTTTTTTAACCAGAAAGTTGGTAAGACAAGGAAAAATTCAGCAAGTGTAACAAGGTGGGGGAAAAATCTCTGTGACAGAGATAGCAAGATCTGCATCAAATGAGTTAAATGATGTAAACCATATTTTTTTTCAAATAAAAATAATCCTTATTTACTCTAAAAATTCCTTAAAAGTAATGTTACCATTTTATTTGGCTTTAGTAGATTATACCATATTACATTAGCCTTTCAAATGTTATTGCACTATCTATGGACATTTTGGACCATTTTTTTTTTCTCTTTATGGACCCTAAAATTGTACTCCCTGAGATACTGTTGATATGTTCTTCTTCACTATTTCCGTGCATCCATCTCTTGTTGAAAATGCAATCTTTTCTTTTATAAAAACTAATATTAAACATAACTACCTCTGATATAAACAAACTCCACTTCAGAACCTCCAAACCTGACTTTTCCAGCTCCTTGGTTCTTTTATCACCCCTCACATGTCTTTTACAGTCTCTGGAGATACTGTTATATCACAGCCAACAGCTGGAAGTCTGATCCTCTGAAGGAGTGGAAGTGCAGCCCAATATCTGCTTTTAAAGGATTTAAATTGGAATGAAAAAGCACATATTTGAACCCTTGAGGGTGTACTGGCCCACTCATGTGCAAATTAATTTCTTTCAATCTCAATTGAAAATGAAGGCTTTAAAGGTCTAAAATGGCCAAAGGGCACTGACTTCTTTTCAGGAAAGAATCCAATATGGCACTTACACCTCACTCCCTCATGGCCTTTAAAAGCATAATTATGAATTCAAAACATGTATTGAGCTGGTAGACCACACAGG
This sequence comes from Turnix velox, assembly GCA_013400935.1. Taxonomy (NCBI): domain Eukaryota; kingdom Metazoa; phylum Chordata; class Aves; order Charadriiformes; family Turnicidae; genus Turnix; species Turnix velox. The sequence continues at coordinate 13,460 of VZTY01025333.1, forward strand.
TACTTTCTCACATCCGTAATTATTTGAGGACTTGCTCTCAAACTGTGATTTTAAAAATACAAGAGTTTATTGCATTTCTCAATATGTAAGTTTGATTGTATTGTGGTGGAATAAGTAGATAGAGATGCATAGTAAATGTATTGAATTAATTTCTCTTAACTTTTTTTTGGATGGGCATAAATGTTTCTTTTTATTCTTTATAAAAGAGGCTTTAGGAGGTAGTCTCTGAACAGGTTTTATCCTTATCCCAGTGTAGCCTATTTTCTCTGCATCAGTGGACTTGTCATGATAATCAACTTTTTTGTCCCAGCTGTCAATCAGTGCTGATTACAGCTGGGGAGAAGTTCTTTTTTGTTCATCAGCCCATCAGTGCACATAATGTTACACCTGGAGACAAATGAAAATCATGCCTCAGTGGGAGAATCACTCGCCTCCAAGATTTTTCTCTGAAGTATTTTGATTTACATTTAGAATCTTGTTGTGATTGTCAGTGCTTGCTTTGACTTTGTTATTTCTTCGACAAAAATAAGCTCAGTTGATCTTTTCCTGCATTGTTAGAAGAATGCTTTTACATTTCCAATAACATCTTACATTGTAACTCCTTCACTGCATTGTACAAATATTGCAATTATTATCTCTGTAGAAATTAAATTGCTATATTGTACTTCACTAGGAGGAACCTAGCATATACTAGCCCAGAATTTTCACAAAAGCTATTTTATTGGCTTTTAATTAGATAATTGTCTAGGTTAATATTTATTTCTAGTATTCAATTTGTATGGAGTGGCTGTGTAATTCCTAGCAATTAAATCATTAAAAATTAAAAGCAACTTTACTTTCTTTGAAGAAATATGCCTGATATTGTGATCATTACTGAGTAATACACTTCTGGAAATAAGGGCATGTTAAGAATATGCCTTTGTAATAAATCACAAGAATGATGAAACTTCAGTTTTAAAATTTGGTGATAACTTATGTCTGACTTTTAATTAGCTATAGGTATAATCAGATGTAGTTTAATTGAGTATTCTTTTTCCTCCTACTTATTTTAGGTACCTTTTACATTATCATTGTCACGAGTATATCCTTTCACAATGTCAAAAACACCAGCATATAGGAAGACTGTAAAACAGATAGTTCAAGGGCTACTACAGGAAGTGTAAATGAAGAAGAAAGTAGAATGTGATGGTGTGGGGTAATAGAGATTAGATTAACGATCGTGTTTTTACATAAAAAGTTTAATTAGCAGTAGCTCATTTTCCTATTCCTACTGGTCATTTTCAGGACAGTGATAAATTGCTTTTGTTGCAGTGAGTCATGGCACCAAACAGAAGGTGTTATGTTTTCATTATTTGCAGACACTTCAGCATCATTACCTCTCACCTCAGTCTACACAGCTGTACAAAACATGTACAGATGTCATCATTTAATAGGCAAATAATATATCCAGTAATTTTAAAACTAAAGGATATTTGTACAGATGCATTGTTTTATTTCTTCGTACATTGATGATAAAAGCACTAAATTGCAACTCAGATAATCACCCAAACCACCTCACTGCTTATATTCTGTCTGCTTGAGTGAATACAGAATTTTATCACTTCTGTAGAAGTTTTTCTTTCAAAGTGACAACTGCTTGTTTTTATGGTATGGTAGTAAATGTGAGCAGATTGCATAATTTTTATTTTACAGGATATACTGATCTGTGTTACCTTCCCAAAGACTTACAATTGTCATTACATAACAGAACTTTTATTTCTGTGTTACTGAATAGAGATATTTAATGACTCTAGTTAAATAGCATCCCACAAGGTACCTGTCATCACGTGTCAATTTATTTTCTAACATAATTTTTGTACCAGAACCTTAAATAGTGATAAACAGTTACATAAAGGTAATTTCTAAGGCAGGCACATTCTGAGGAGCAGCAATAAGTGAGTAACAATATCTGAAGATTTCAGAAAACACAGAGTCCATGAAAATAATTGATATCTTGGTCACTAGAAAACTGAGAATTTTTACTGCATTTTACAGTGCTTTATTCTGTATAGTTCCAAGTGGCTAAGAATTCTTATGTTTTCTAAAATTATTTTACAACTGAAGTGTATCTTTTTAGTGGCTGAAAAGGTTGAAATAATGAAACTTCCTTCACAGAAAATGTGTATCATTCAGTTACAGGGTGGAAGAACAGATAACAAAAAAACACTATAAATGGTGCAGCATTAATTTGAGTGTTCTGGTGTCTGAGACCCATGTGAAACAGGTTGAAACAGGCTTTAAAGTAAGGCAAACCAACAGACCATGAGATGCAGAGCAAACCACACAATGTTGGTGGGCTTTTTAGCTTGTCTTGTGCTAAATTAGTGCTGTTTGTGGTGAAGCTGCCACCAAAACTATTGGCAGAACTGATATTCAGAAGCCTGTTGCACATATGATGATGCTCAGCAGCAGTTGTCACAAGGACTGGAGACCACAGCAGCAAGAAAAGGGCTCTAGAACAAACTCTTGGCTAAAATAAATTGGATTGTATTAATGGTTTGCTTTTTTCTCCCTTTTAGGGATGATTGCATTTGCTCTGTCAGAGGCTCAGCACTTAAGACAAATTTCAAACCAAGGAACAATTTTTGTCAGCCTTCCAAGAAGGAACTAATTTATTATTGTGCATGTTCTGCTTTAATACAAGGAATTGTAGAGGAAGAGGAATTCCTAGAGAATGGAAGATAGTATTTCACACTTGAAAGAAAATTTGTTTAGGGGTGGAAAAGTAGTTTCTAAATCAGTTGAGATGAGTTTTGTGTGGATTTTTCAGGTGCTGCAGAGCCTCTGACAGCCTGAAGATCAAAAGCAAAATTCCTCGTTGAAAAGGATCCCACATAAACTATGAAAGCAAGCTTGGAATTGGTTTATTCTCTCTCTGAATAACCACAGAAAATGAGTGAAATTAATCAAGAGCAAATAAATCTTTTTTGAAAGTTAGCAGTAAGAAAAAATAGGTGTTTGGTCTGATGACTCTCATTAATTGATTTTGCTATCACTTATAGCCATTTTGATAATGAATATTCTCTTGAGGCTGTGATGACTGTTTAGCTGCAGACATCAATCAGTCCCTGCTGCTTCAGAGTCACTGATCATAATATTCACTGAAAATTATTTCTCAGAAAAAATATAACTTATATGGTCATAGTTACTCTGCAATCATGATCTAAAAAATAGCAAAGGTGCTATTAAATCAGTTGTCTAGAAGGAAACTGTGGCTCATTTATAGAAAATCTTATCTCTAGAGAGCTTATATTCTATTAAAACAGAAATGAAACCAGAATATGAGGCAGAGAGATGAGCAGGGGATTGGCAAATGAATTGATGAAAAAATACTTTTTGAAACCTATTTTTAAGTTTTCTTGAAAGAGGGAACGATGACAACTAGTAGGGATATGATTTAACTTGCTCAATAACATGGTAGAACAATTGAAGTCAAGTCTGTAAAAAATGCCTGAGGATGAATAAGAATAAATTTATTTTCAGAATTTGTAGTTTAGGAAAGAAATTGTTGGTGTTGTAGGTGTGTTGTTTTAAGGTGTGTAAGGGAGAAGATGCTACGTAAGAGAAGAGACTAAACCATCCAGATTACAGATTAGAAGATCAACATGTGTCCAACTATGTTTGTGCTTGACATTTGGGATATAGTGACAGAAAAGAGATGATCTTGGGAATGAAAAATTTAGGTGGCAAAGGAAAGCTGGAGAAAAAATACAGTAATCCAGGAGTTACTCATGCTGAATGATCATAAAGACACTGATAGAGGATGAATGAGAAGTTGTCCCAATGAGAGTGTGTCCAGAGAGTAGAAATGCTTGAAGACAGAATGCTGAAAAACATTCATCTGGTTAGTGAAAGTCTTGTTTTTCAACTGGGAGGAGGTCTATCATTCAAATGTTGTCCAGCTGGGGTTACTTAGGATCCAGATCTCTAAAGTCAACTCAAATGATTTTTGTTACCCATCATAATTTAAGCCATGAAAATGTTTTGTTGTTGCAGTCACAAAAATCTCTGTGTTTCACTGGCATGACTGATGCTTTTTTCTATAAAAAGATATCTTGACAATGCTAAATTTGCATTTTTTATTGAGCATGTTATTCATAACGAACTTGTGAGGTTGAACTATAGGCAAGAAAGAGGGATTTTGCTTGGTTGAGTTGCTAACAAAGGCTCAAAATGTGTCAGTATGATGCTGTAATGAAATATAAGTTGTATTTAGGACAAGGCAGAGGCCTTCAGTATTTCACTGGAAGCTGTTCTGTTGTGTGTGAAGCTGCATTTTCAAGCTTATAAGTGATGAGTTGACCCTTGGGGCCTTTGTCTGAGGGGAAATATAATTCTCATAATTCACTTTTATCAAGACCACAAAAGATAAATCAACAGGATGATGATCTTGCCTTTAACTCATAAGTAATTTTCTGAAATTTTTGCCCTGTAACAGCCCACAAATTAAATAACCATATATTTAAGCTACCAATTTTGTGTGATAAGGTCATCCTTAATTTCTGGATAGGGATATGGGGAGAAGAGGAGATGAGTGTACAGCTGTGTGCAATAAAGATTCAGGTACACAACCCATTGTGTTGCTTGCTCCTGTTCTAACAAGCTGTGCTGGCTAAAGACATCACGGGCTGTGATGTGGTCTGTCTATTCAGGTATAGAAGACAGTGCCTTCTGTAAAACCTCAGGTGATTTTAGACCCATATTCCTGAAACTGCAGAAGTCACAGATTTATTTTTGATTGACTGAAAGGTGTGTTTACACTTGACTGAATAAATGGGTCAGCTATAGATTTAATCTGTCATTAGCAGACATCTGCTGGTGCTCCTACCCTATTTGGACTAGTAAACTGTTTGGCTCCTATTTATATTCCTGAAGGAACCTGATAGATTTACTGCATGTAAGCCTGAAGGTGTTAGTAAATCTTAAAATTCTCAGCTTCAGCTGGAAGTAAAGATGTGGTTTGTATTTGGAATGCAATGGAATATAGTGGTGAAGTTGAAACTTTTATCTGAAAGGTGAAACTGAAGAAGCACTGAAGATTAAAGCCTCAGTCCTCTATAATGAGAAAATACTGAGAAGAATTAGTTGAGTCTTCTCTGCATTTGGTTCTTCATCTTGGCCCAGTTGCTCTGTTCCTCTGTAAATGGCTTTACAAATGTCTACCAAGCTGTCAGAACATCTTTATAGGAGATATAAACAGTGGGATGGAGTGCACCCTCAGCAAGTTTGCAGATGACACCAAGCTGTGTGGTGCAGTTGATACACCTGAAGGAAGGGATGGCATCCAGAGAGACCTTGACAGGCTTGAGAGGTGGGCCCAAGCCAACCTCATGAAGTTCAACAAGGCCAAGTGCAAGGTCCTGCACCTGGGTGGAAGCAATCCCAAGCACAGACACAGGCTGGGTGGAGAGTGGCTTGAGT
>VZTY01025333.1:24084-37081 GCA_013400935.1 Turnix velox
CATTCTGTGATTCTGTGATTCTGTGAGTGATGTTATAGAGTGTAAAGCCAGAAAGGGCTCTTACACCTATCTGGTTTTTGTAGTACATGCCATACAATTTCACTGTTGGGTTTTGAACCTGATAAGCTGTGCTTGACTAAAGGAGATGGGAAATGTAAATGTGACTGAACCTGAAATACAGAGCACCTCTTAGGCACTGATCCTATAACAGTTTATCATATTAAATGTAACTTTCAGAAGGTTTGTAAGCTGTATAGAAATTGCAGCACCATGTAGCTTCAGTTAAATATTTGGTTTTGGTCAATGGGAAAAAAAATTTTCAGATTTCAGTGTGACACAAGGTAGAGGGAATGAAGATTTGTATGAAGGAGACAAAATATAACTAGAGTGCAAACAGTAAGCAATGTCAGAATATTCTGTCCAACCCCTTCTTACATAACCTTAACAGATAGATTAGCATCTTTCATTCCTTTAAGCTATCAGCTTTCTACTGGAAAAAAATTTTGCCTGTTCTGTGCTGATGGTAGTACAACAACCTTCTTTTTTCAGTCTGTACCACTTTTGAAACAACTTTATCTGCACATATATAGTATTTTAAGAACAAACAATTGATTTTATAACTAGCTTGAATCAAAAATAGGTCTATGTGCAGTGTGTATACCTAGAGGAGGTTATTCAAAGTACTGAGACACTGGTGCTGCAATGGTTGGTACGGGTTGTATGCTGGCAAGCCTTGAATGTGTACATAGCATTTCATGGAGTTGAGTGAATGTTTTTACAGGGTCACCCAAGAATGAATGAATCAGGGCAAGAGGAACAAAATTATCAACAGGAATAAATATAGCTGGATTGTAGAAGGACTGAAGTTTTCCTATGTCTCACAAACATTTGTTCATCTTGGCTAATTGTTTAGATAAAACAAGTTCTTGAGGCAAATTTGCTTCCATGGTATCCCTCCAGTTTTTGTCATCACTTGGGCATTTGTTTTCTGTAAATAATAATTTCTTATATAAACTGTCATTTCTTTTTTGTAAAGTGGAAAATAGTCCCTACATTTTTCTCTCTTTCTTCCTCTCTGTTTCTCATGCAACATTTATTTCCTCACAAAGAGAGAAATCTTACAGTAGTTCTTTTAAGCAAACCACTGGTATCTCTCTTTGTATCTCTTTTGGAACTACAAAATTTGTCTGAGACAGGAACAGGTGGGATGTCCACTCTTTTATTCTCAGGAAACTTATTGCCTCTCCATAGATATTGCTGCACCTGGAATGGCTCTTTGCAATATGAGGAGAATGAAAGAATCTGTAAACTCTTCAGTCTTAATCCTAGTCTTAAATTATCAGGCTTTGCACAGCTGGGGAAACTTTTCACAGTCCATATATTATTTTATGTGTATTTACAGCCTTCTACAAGAATGCTGGATATTTAATGTTGGAACAACCTAACTACAACCAAGTCTGTATAAAAATCAGATTTCCTCTAAGCAGGAAATTTTACTTTTTACATTGCTTATTTGTGGATTTTTAATTTCTTCTGATGGGTAAGACCTGATCTGAAGGATGCATGCAAAATTTACAGTAAAATGATGGAGTATAACTTGAAAATCCAAAATGAAACATTTAATTAACTGTATATATATGTGTAAAAGAATCAAGAATCAACATTCTTCTGAAGACAAACTTGAAATTTAGAGAACTTACAATAACTGATTATTAAAACCAGTAATTCCACTAAAAGTTTTAGCACTGTGCCTGAGAGTGCACTGAAAATATCTCTGTGCTCTTTTTTGTGTTTTTGTGCATATGATCTGTATTAACTTCTTCATCATTTCCAATATAAAGTTCAAATGGGAATTTACATGTACACTTTTTAAGTTTTTCCTGTTTTATGCAGAGTTTCTTGTATTTCTGTCTGGCTTACTACTGTTCTACCCAGGTGGTTTAATTTGGGCAAAAATATCTGAAACACTGCTATTAAGAGTGTAAACAGACAGAAATGGTTTCCTTGACAACAGAATCCAGGTAAAAAAGCTCAAATGAGCTATGCCAGACCCACTCATTTAACTTTCACAAGCTGGATGTAGAGGGTATCAAGTGTTTCATGCTCAGTCAATGTAAAGTTTCTACATAAACTAAAGTTCTGGGCAGGTTGGTGAATGTGAACGCCCTTGACTTCCTTCAGGTGTTGTGAAATGTGACAAAAAGATTCAAAAAGATGTTACCTGTGTGTCCAGTTCATTCCTATTCAGAGGACATCAGAAAAGACCAAATTTTTCAAGTCTGTTGAGAAAATTACAGTCTCAAAAGCAGTAATTTTAAATTCAGCAGTATCTCTTGATTTTCAGTAATCATTGTGGACAGTGAACTACATTTATATTATTAAACTCGTTATTAAGTAAATCACAACCATATTGAGCTTATTTTCTTAGTTGTTTCACAGATAGGTTGTATGTCAGTTTCCACTTTTAGGGTTGCCATCATTGATACATTATTCAAAAGATGTTAATTAATGTGATGAATAAAAGATGTGTGTGTCTATTGCTAGTGGAGAGAAGCTGGGGTTTATTTCTATAAAAGTATAGTAATGTGTATCAGTTGCTGATTCCAAATTTGTCTGGTTTAAATTCAAAACTGGAAGCATAAATGTTGCATTTACTAAGTTGAGTTTATGGTTTATGTTTATAGATTAACCTTCTTCTAATTCTTAGATATATTTGAGATTATTCACTTGGTTAGTCTGAATGACAGAAAAACCAAAAGAGCTCAATATTCTCTTGAAACTCTGCATACAGTAAGATTTATCATGGGATAAATAAATGATTATGCCAATTAATAGAGTAAAAATGAGATAAAATGTAAAAGTTTATTACATTTTATCATACCCATTTTCAAAAAATCATGTTTCACCTCTCAGTAGAGCTCCCCAGGAAGCAATCATTACTGTGAGTATGTGTTAAAACTTCCAGAGACCAAAATTTAACAACCGTGTCAGAATGCACTTAAAAGTGATCTGACTTAGCAACAAAAAGGATAAAATAGATGGGAAAATAAATATCATGTTCACTGAATTTCAATGAATGCAATGAATTTTTGTTGTGGTGCATGGTGAACTGGTATCTTTAAAAGAAAAATCCAGGTGTGAATATTTCAGCTATCTTCTCTTCTGTATATTTAGTATCACACTTTGTATTTTTACTTGGAATGCAGTGTGAAATATGTTTTATCTAGGCAGTTTTTCCTATCTTGCTTAGATAATTTCAGGCAATGCCACACTGGCAGCCTACAGTACACACAGGAGTATGATCTTAAAGATGCTGTGTAATGGGGCAAGCAATATTAAGTCAGAAATTTTGACCTTCTACATCTGATCAGGATAAAATAGCTTCTCCTTTCCATAATGAAAATATTTGATTTTAATATAGGATGGATGATTTTAGATTAAGGATGAGGTTGATGCCAACCTCTCACAATGTGACACAGACTCTTGCCAGGTGCAGTCTATTGCTATTATATATGAGGCTTTGGAAAGAGCCCAAGCTTTGGAAGGAGCAGTGCTGTTAATATAAAGGAACTAATGAGCTCAAGAAGTACCCATGTTCTCTGCTCCTTGAGTCTCGAGATACATCCATGAGTTTATTAAACAAATGTTTTATGAAGGAATAGGGAATGGAAAGTTTTTCTTTCCATGCAAAGAAAAATTTAAATACCCAGGAATTAACATGCTGGGACATTTACTTTATTCTGCCATAATAATTGAGAAATGTTTTCTATGGAAGGTCATATTTAGTACTGTCTCTGATACTGTATATTTGTCTCTATGGAAAGGGGCAAATTAATCAGTCACAGTTTAGGAGGTAAAAGCCTTGTCTCAAAGTGTATCTGACAGAATTCACATTGCACTTCCTCAGTGTTTTATACCACAGTTACATGTGAGTGCATAATGATTACAGAACTAGGTCTCTGGCTCTCTATTTAGAGAGTGGTGTTGATGGTAGAGAAATGACACAACTCAGAGGATAAAGGTCAGCTCAGCAGAGGGAAGAAATTCCAACAGGCAACATTTATCTGTACTGTAATTGTCTGCAGATTGAGTTAGCGCATATCAGGCAGAAATCAGGATACTCTTCTTATTCAACATGGAGCATGTCATCACATTGACATCACCTTTAAAAATTACATTATATTGCTTTACTTACTTAATCTCTTGTTCTGCAAAGGCTTGCTCAGGTACTTAACTTGTTTATCTCTTCTGCTGTGAGTCTGTGAGCTCTGAGTCCATGGAGTTCCTCTGTCTTCTATCAGAGTAGCACTTGTGACTTAACTGCATGTGAAGACAGGCTGAAGGAGTTGGGGTTGTTCAGCCTGGAGAAGAGAAAGCTCAGGGGGACCTTATAGTAACTTCTCAGTACCTGAGGGGGTCCTACAGAAAGGCAGGGGAAGGAATTTTTAATAAGATATCGGATGGGAGGACCAGAAACAATGGATGTAAATTGGAAGGGGGTAGATTTCGACTTGACATAAGAAAGAAATTCTGTACAGTGAGGGTGGTGGAACACTGGAACAGGTTGCCCAGAGAGGTTGTGGATGCCCCCTCTCTGGAGGTGTTCAAGACCAGGCTGGACAAGGCACTGAGCAGCCTGATGTAGTGGGAGGTGTCCCTGCCTATGGCAGGGGGGTTGGAACTCGATGATCTTTAAGTTCCCTTCCAACCCAAACTGTTCTATGATTCTATGATTCCATGTGCTCACTAGGTAGACAGAATGGTAGGTCTGGTAAGAAATTATTTTTGAAAATTTAAAATAACCTCAAATAAAAGTTAAACTACTTAATGCATCTCAGTGCAAGAGACTGCACAATACTTTTTCTATCAGGCATGGCTCTGGGTGAAAGCCCTGCCCTAGGCAGAATGAACTTTAGATATATCAAGGCTTCTAGATTTTCTGTAAAGTTCAGCAGATTACATGCTGGATAATTTCCATAGAGATCAGCTCAGGTTATCTAAATAGCACAGAACTTGAAGAGTACAGATGTCTGATCTGTATACTGCAGCCTTCCCTGAGCAAGGCTGAAATCACTGACTGGCCAGCATTTATAAAAAAAAATAATTCTTGTTCCAAAAAAATTGTCCTTTGAATTTTATAATTTTGTTGTATGCTTAGAACATCTATAGAATTGTGTTTGACGTACTTACTGACAGCCCAACTTGAAAATATTCTGTACTCAAAGATTAAGATGTTGTATAGTGTGGGCATCTCATGAGCCATTTCCCTCACTTCATCAAGGAGAAAAACTCATGAGGTTGTGTATTAATTCTTTCCATGTATACTCATCTCATTTTTACTCTGGAGGATCCTGACACTGGTTGCTTATTTATTAGCCAAAATTCCAACTGTTGTAATAGGAATAAAAGCAGAGGTGATGTTTGAATCCAGTAGCTGGTAGAAAAGAAGACATGAAATGACCTTTTGAAATCTCAGTTAGACAGAAAGGACTTTTCAGCACTTTCATTCCTTGTTGGGGCTTTCTGAAAGTGTAAGCAAACTGTAGCCTTGTTACTAACTGACCAGATAACAGGGCAAAGCTGACCACTCCCAACAGCAGACATCTTTCAAAATTCATTGTGAGATAAGAAAGACACGATGCAGAATAGTTTGACTGTGGTTTTGTGAGGGAGAGTCAGCGAATGTTCACTACCTCTTTTTTTTTTTTTTAAATAATTATTTACTTTGTGCTGGCTTTTATTGTAAAGATCCTGTCTAGAAGAAAGACTGAGTTAGGAAAAGAAGCTGTAAGATTGGTAGTATGAAGAGGACCAGGAGGGATATGAAATGCAGAGAAGATGCAGTGCTGCTGAGTTGAAAACTCTCTGAGAATTGGAGGAAACCCTTTTTTGTCTTAATGCACAAAATTAAGGGCAATGTTTTTGTTGGATCAATGCCTAAAAAACTTAAGTGCGAAGATGTATGATTCACTGAAGAACATTAGTCAGGCAGGCACATTTTGAAGGCTTCCATGTAGATGTAATGAGTGCAATTGTAAGAGAAAACCATCTGGATCATTTAAAATATTTCCTTTCTCTCATCGTATTTTGCACATTGCAATTTACTTGGTAATATGATGTCCTTACCATAATTGTGGCACAATATTGCACATAAGTGAAGAAAATACAGCTGAGTTTTGACAGTATGGCTTTTTTCTAAGTTATTTTAAATGCCTGCATATAGAGTTTTTTATTCTTTTATGTTATCTGTATGTGTCAGTGATTATAATATATATATATACACACAATAATTTTTTATATATGCAAATACAGTTTTTATATTCTAACAATTTGGGAAGGTTAAAAATATAAGTATTAGAAAGGATGCTGATTATTCAAGAAAAAATATACTGGACCAGAGGAAATTATTTGTTTTGCTTCATCTGACTTGTAGTGCTCAAATTGCCAGGACTTCATTACTAATGACCTTGAAAAGTTATTTCCTATTTAGACATCTTGCCATTTTCTTGATGTAATTCCCATAGCCCAAAGGCTGTCTATGTTTAATTTGTAGGATCAGAGTCCTCAACATTTACATAAGGGTCCTTAAGTTTTCACCTTCAGATGTGAAGTAGTGACATTTCCTTTTAGGTATCTCTTTCAAGAATGAATGCAATTTCTTAATGTTGTGCCAGTAATATTTCTCATACTTAATCACTGACTGGGGCACACCTTAGCTGGCAATGACTTGTCATAGTGCTGGGGTTAGTTCTGTGTGTCAAATGTGGAAGCTATGATGAGAAGACAAAGCTCTTGATGGCTTCCATAAAGATGAGTAATCATAAAAGTCATGAAAGTTTGGAATAATTGCATTTTGTATACTATCTTATTTTTATATTGACCTGACAAGTAAATAAAATTTAGATAATGGGTTTATAAGGAACAAATAAATACCATTTAAGCAGTGAGGTTTATTTTAGTCATTCTATGCCTGCAAAAGATTATTCCATAAGGTGCCATATTTGATATTGCTGAGCTGAAAAGAAAGATATTTTGTGATTTTTTTCCATTTTCTACCACTTGCTCTTGCAAGGAAAGATACTGACAGACTCTTTAAAAAAAAAAATGTGGAGGTCCAATTCAGTTGTAAAAGTTCAGCATAAGCTATTTGAAACTTTGAAATTTTAAGAGCAAACTGTCTGTTCTTACATAGAGCTGTTAATGTGCCAGCTATTGAGACAAGCTCAGATGGCTTCGTGTCCCTCACAGAGGATGAAGATTTAAACCTTGAAATAAAAAAAAGCCTAAAGATCATGTTTAGATGAAATCTAGGTAATCTGGCAGCACTGTGATGGAAATGAGAAATGGAGAACTTTGTGTAGCAGCAGCCATTGTGTGTGTAAATATGAGCGGTGTTGTTCTACTGTGCATCTGCTTTGCATCATTTGTATATTTCAGATCTCTGAAAAGGACAAATTTCTGCATAGGCTCTCACTTTATATTCCTTATGCATCCTTATATTGCTGGAGCTGAGGTTTGTGGAACTTAGGGAAGAAAACTGTGGATGCAGGAGGCAAACCTAAAACAGTTCCATGAAGAAAGCTGAGCTGTGTAACTAACAAATATCTCCGTTCATAATTCTGTATTAAGGATCACGTTCTGACTACCTTTTTGATATCTGACACAATTACATAGGGAAAAGAAATGCAATCAGAATGTGGAGCTGACTGATAATTAGATATGACTAGAAAGTGTGAGAAATAGTTGACACAGTGACATGAGGATGTACTAGATAATGTCATTTTTAATGCACCATTGTAACTTGATGCTGGTCTTTTGAGTGTAACAATAATTAACATCTCTTGACTGTTTGTATTTGGCTTACACTATGTCTCAATGTTGCGTGTTCAAATTGTGCATGGTTGTGCTCTTTCTGTTCAAGTTGTTTCTAATTAATAATTTCACTATCCAGTGTTCTTTCAATAAGGGTACCTAATAAATATCTCCATTATTTTTGGTATAGAGAAACTGGCTTTTCAACCAAACTGAATGATGCATCTCAATACACAAGAGCTGATGCATGTATGTGTATCTAAGCATGTAAACACATACACATATATGTGTCTATTAGTGTAGACAAGGTCCCCACTTCTTTCTAAATCACCTTGAGCTCCTGACATCTCAGGCATATGGAAGGAATAATGACTTTTCCTGGAAGCTGAAAGTAGTAAATCCCAATATTATTTAATATACACACTCTTATTGTGATATTTACTGGAGCCTCCTCTGTCCCCAGATTTTAGCACTTTAAGTAACATTAAGTAAAAGTCAAATGACTAACAGATGCCAGGTAATGCAGGACTTTTTTTACCTGCATGAGTGATATAGTGAGTTGTATAACTATGTCATTTTATCCCTTTGATCCCTGGAGTTTGTAGCCACTGAATTACATATGTGGTTCTTTCTTCTTCTGATTCTGCAATGGAAAGCATTTATTTTTCTTTCCTGTGCTAAACATCTGCCTTTATTCCATGCCAGAAATAAAATACTGACCTTTGTGGGTGCTTGGTCTGACCCAGCATAGTTACTTTTCAATTTTGTAGTACCTAAATTTTGACTATTTTTCTAGATTCTTTAGAATTTTTCTTTCAAGTAAGAAAGGAATTGCTCTCAATAAATCTTAAGTTCAGCATTCAAAATATAAGGAATTTTTCAGATTCCTAACTTAACTGGAAGACTATCTATCCTATAACAGCTGAAATAATTGAAGAATAATTGAATAATTGAAGAAAAAAACCTCTGAATATGCATACTAATTCCAGTGGGTTTTGTATGAGGTTTAATCTTATACCTCAAACACTATTCTTAGAATATATTTGTTATATAAATTAAATGAAGAAAAATTGGCTTTAACTCTAAGAATAATACAGATACCTTCAGTGTGATACATAAATCTTAATAGCAATGCACATACAATCTACTGTAGCTTAATGACACCAAGTAGAAAAACTCTATCTGGAACTGTGACAAGATTTGTGTGAGCTTTCTCCTTTGAAAGGATGTGCCTGGCTTTCAATTTCAAACACTACATTTTGTAGCAGAAGGACAAAAGTAATCGTGGTTTTCTTAAGAAAGGCAGCTAATTGCATGTCTGCCTCACATTCAGTTAAATCTTTGGGCTTTGAAGAGTGTGATTTATGTTTTGCTGTCTTTTGTTTATGCTTTGGTTTTGATTTGGGGTGGTTTTGGTTTGTTTTTTTACTGTCAGTCTTTGCTGAGAAGTTCCTGACACTACAGTTAATAGTCAACTGTTTTTTTTGAAGGAAGCTTTGACAAAATCTCTAGCTGGAACTAGAAAGTAGAAAAGTGTAAAGATACAGGGAGGAGAATGTCTTACTCCCAGTTGATTTAGAATTAATTTTTCTGCAAAAGCAAAAAAAAAATCTTGATAGAAAAATTAATGGTAGCAATGGAGACTAAAACAACCTTATTTGGGTCTGAAAGTAATACACTGTAATACAGTAATACACTGCATTTATTGAATTGGAGTTGCTTGAGTATTTTTCCTGTTGTTTTCCAAGCATCATTCTAAATACAATCTTCTGTTTGGTCACTACTTGGATAACATGAATGGTACCCATTATTGAAAGGTAGTCTGTATTTGTGCTAATACAGAGAATGCCAGTTTAGAAATGAGCCTGATTGCATGGTTCATTTTGTTCTCCTTTGTAGAGCCAGGCTGCGGCCCACTACAAAGGCACTAAACATGCCAAGAAGCTCAAAGCACTGGAAGCCATGAAAAATAAGCAGAAATCTGTTACAGCAAAGGACAGCGCAAAGACTACCTTCACTTCCATCACTACCAATACCATCAATACCAGCTCTGACAAAACAGGTTAAGCGACAATCTTTGTTGGTTTTCTTTGTGGTTTTCTTTTTTTTTTTCTTTTTCTTTTTCCTTGTTTGATTCCATGTCCGTTTGGTTACGCACTTGCCACATTGATTCATGCCCGATCCATCTTTCTGTGTGATCCTGATTTCTTCTAGTCCTTCCTGTAGGCTGCTTGAAAGTGTGATAGTCATGTAACCAGTTTCTCTTAGCAAAAAGAGGCTTGCCATTCTTTTAGGACAGAATGCAATACTGGTGACCTGATTATTTTTTAAGAGTGTCTTAAATATTATCAACTGATCTAGACCTCCTAGTCTATATGCAGTGTCCCTCTGTATGTAATGACACACGGTGCATTTCTTCTAACCTCAAACAATGTAACAAAATCCACTTCTTACGTCTAGAAGCCTCTTATAAAAGCAAATTTCATAAATTTCAAACATTGCATCATTTTTTTGAACTGGCTCTTGCATGATTCTGAGCTGAAAAGTAGCTGTGTAACCGCTATTACAGATAATCAGGTAAGTGCTATGGATGGCAATTATTCTGTTTAAATCCGCTTTTGGACTTAAATAATATCCTTTAAATTATTGTGTGGGTAAAAGGTGAATAAAAATCTGTGTATTTGGTAAAGGCAACAGGATTTGATCAAGCTTGCTTCTTAGATATGTGGCTATCGGACCAGAAATTTTGAAGGAAACATGTAAGTTGACTCACAAAAAATGATTGCTCTTGTGTATGAAGGGATACAGTTTGCATATTTAGTCATAATCAGCCCTCCCTTTTCAAACAAGCCAAAAAAGACAAAGCTGTGAAACAGCAGTGATCTTTCTGCTGATGCTGAAAAGTGCTCACTTGGAACCACTTCTAATGCAGTTATTTTAGCTATATAAATGGGTGCACAATAACCAACTATAGTATAACCAAAAAATATTTGAAGAAGTGTTTAGTACTTACTTTAAGGTACATCTTAGCTATTTCTTATAGCCAAATACCCCTCTTTTATCTTTCTCTCTATATATATTTTTGTTCTAGCCCTTTATTACAGACAGCATATGCTTTTATGGAGATTTATATCCTAATTATAACAGGATTGCTTTAAAAAGCAATTGTTTCAGTATTTTTGTGTCTATTACAACAAAAAATAAGGAAATTCTCATAGTACATTTGTGTCTATGATGAAAGGAGTGAAGCATGGAAGAATAGGAACAAGGACAGGAAATGTTAAGGTTACTCACAAAAGCATGTTTCTCTAAACAGAAAATTACCTTTAAAAGTTTCTCCTGCTGTTACCTGTTTGCAACAGTAAGGGGGGTGTTCTATGGAAAGTCTGGCTTATTTTTTACAAAATATGATCTAGTAATTAGAGAAAATGACTGAAGAAAAAAGAGAGGGGTTTTTTAAAGCTTTAAAATGTATTATTCAAAAGCTTTTCTCTTATGCTATGTGAGTTTGAAGGATTATCCAAGGTGCCTTAACACCAGTCTGAGTCCTTCCATCAGGCTTTGAGTTAGATGCCTGGCAAATTTATGAACTGCTTTGTATCCAAGGTTAGTAGTACAGATAGTTTTTATGTTGGGCTAGTAAGAAAACATCAGAAAACTAATTGCACGCAAAAATAATGGCTTATACAGGAGTTTCCTCAGCTTTTTTGTTGTTTGTGAATTCTTGGGTTAAGTTTATGAAATGCTTGGATGCATATATGTATGTACATGTCTGCTTATTTGTATTCTATATTAGGAGAACTGGCCTTCATGGCACTCTGTAATGCCACATACTGATGGTAGTTGACAAACAGCCCAAAATACAATAAATTCATGAATACTGAGTGCCATATTCAACTGCTGGCAAAAGCCCTATCCAACCAGTGACCTTCAAAGAAAGGCAGCCAGTTCTATCCAAATGCAGTTATCACAGATCAGCATAAATTTAACTGAAAAATGGCTTTCTTCGTGCAAATCATTCTTCTAGAATCAAGCATGTGTGCATAGCAGGATAAAATAAAGAAGACAAAATGAGAAAAATTTGGGTAGCCAAAAGGATGGCATTTTCTGTGAAACAAGTTAAAAATTTCATAAAAGCAGATTTTCTTTCCTTTCCTGTTGTTCCAAGTTCTCTGTTTGCTTGATATTCAAAGATAAAATGATTCCTCAAAGGCAGAATAACATCAGAATATTCTTTACAATGAGGGTGGTCAAGCACTGGAACAGGTTGCCCAGAGAGGCTGTGGATGCCCCCTCTCTGGAGGTGTTCAAGACCAGGCTGGACAAGGCACTGAGCAGCCTGATGTAGTGGGAGGTGTCCCTGCCTATGGCAGGGGGGTTGGAACTCGATGATCTTTAAGGTCCCTTCCAACCCAAACTATTCTATGATTCTATATTGTGCAGTGTGAGTTTGCACATTTGTAAATAATTGTTGTAAAAGTCAGATATTCTGATGCAGTTCTGAGGTACCAGTTGTACTAATTAATTTATTAATCTTTCATAACTAGAAATAAGGTATGTTATCAAGTCCCAGTGCTTGTGATAGTTTGGAGCAAAAGGGTTTTCTATGTTATTTTAAAGGTCTCTGCTGAAGATTAATGATTGATCCCAAATACACCAAAGATAGGGTCATGTCTGCATCACCTCCAATATATCATGTCCAGCTGTGGTTAAATGGTGAATTCTTTGTCATTCAGCTCATTGGTCAGGGCTTCATTTCACTGTTTCCATGTATCCCTGGCAGCTGCAGCTAACAATGGCATCAGGAAATCTGAAGTGAAGATTATGGAAAAGGCCACATGGTATTGAAGAGCTAAAGTGGCAATTTGTTATGTTGCTTATTCTGGAACTATTTTGTTAGATGTGGTGCCACCATGTGTTATTGCAGAAAATAATGGAGACTGTGCAAGCCACAATGTAAGCAGATTCCTTTCATAAATGTTTCTTAGTGGTTAAGCCAGGTTTTAAGGAGAAAACATAAGATATGCCTTACATCTTTGCAAAGATTGGTTTCCTTGGTAACATGAAGCAAACTGTTCATTTCAGAGGTGCCTATAGAGAGCAACTGAGATCTTATTTTCATGTTAAATATCAAAACTTAATGTGGATAATGACACTGTACAAAATATACTGCTGAGTTTAAAAG
>VZTY01025333.1:37901-54006 GCA_013400935.1 Turnix velox
CAGAGGATGGGATCCCTGGAGACATCCAAGGCCAGGCTGGATGAGCTCTGAGCAATCTGATCTGTCCCTGCCCATGGCAGGGGGGTTGGAACTAGATGATCTTTAAGGTCTCTTCCAACCCAAACCATTCTATGATTCTATGATTCTATGATATGGGGTAATTCTGATGTTTCTGTGAAAGTCACTGGTTTTCTTTACTCCTTTTAAACTAACTTGCAGAATTATTAGAGGACTTGAACTTTAGAAATCTTTAGGGAAATTAAATGTCATGAAGACTTATATTGTCAATGCCCTTCTTAACATGTGGGAACTTTATTTAACAACCTGCTTTCATCTGTATTTACAATCCTGGACATGATACCCATGGTGTCTCAGCAGAGAGAAACAGAAAGCATGTCCATTGCAAAGACAAGCCCACTTTATAGTAAAACACAAGCCCTTAATTTTGCTATCCTATCTGTGAATGGATAGGATACTTCTGATCAGCAGATGAAACTTGCGCCTCAGTACAGCTGGGAAAATTTTAAAATAAGATGGAGTGGGAGGGAGCAGTCAGGCTGGCAAGGTCTTGGGCATGAAAAATGAAGGCAGACAAGAGAAAGGAATCTGAAATGATGCAGTAAATCAGGGTAAATTTGGAAGGACAGAGTAAAGAAGATGATGTAAAGCATCAGGTATGTTTATACACTGCTGGCTTGTGTTTCAAGGATCTCAGGATCTCAGGTCCTTCTCTACAAAGCTTCTTTCCAGACAGTCAGTTCCCTGCCCAGACTGGTTTGTAGGTTTTTTTATGGGACTTATTGTGGGACTTCTGCACTTCCTTTGATTTCAAGGGGTTTTTGTAGTCCCATTTCTCAAGCTTGTCCAAGTCCTTCTGAATGGCAACACAACCACCTGATCTACCAGTCACTCCTCCAACTTTATAATCAGAAAACTTGCTCTGTCCCATTGTCCATTAAGGAAGACTTTAAATAGTATCATTATGAATGTTAATTCCTGGAGGACTCCAACTCACTGTTGGTGTCAACAACCCTCTGAATTTAGCAGGTCATTCAGCATTTTCTCTATTATTCTTTTGTAAAAACAAAGACTAAGAGAACTGCAAGAAAAAAACAGAATAAGCTCAAATAAAAGAACTGAAATGGAAATGAGTAAGACTTAACAAAATCTCTAAATTCCCCTAATGCATGGCTTTAATATGTTTGCACTAGTTTCCCATTAGGCAAATCACACTGAGTTTATGTCACATGCATTACTGTTACAAAATGCATTTTACATGCCATTTAAATTAAGGAAATATCATGATGAAACCTGATTGAAATGTATAAAGTTCTTTCTCTTGCATTTTAAATGGAAAAAAACTCAGAGGCTTTTATTTTCAGAGTTGTTTATTCTTTTTAAGTGTACTTCATGCCCTGTTATATAGTGTGTTGCCCTTGTGTATTTTGCCTTTCGTAATAATTACATAGTGTATTTTCTCACCTTGTCAACCTCTAAATATGCTTCTGATGGATGACTCAATAGTCTACAGATACTAGAAGTAAAAGTTAAGGTGAATCTGCTGCCTTACCATTAGTTTACACTGCTGCAAAACTTCATCTGCAGATGGAGAGTGTAGTGATATCATATGGCACAGTATGCAGGATGTCTGTAAGGTTTGGGAGGACCTCCATATCTTAGGAACTGTTAGATTATTTCTGGTGTTTCATGGTGTATCTACCCTATTGTTTTGCAGTAATTTGTTCAACCCTTTATTCTTAATTGCAAACCACCCTAACTTTTAATTTCATAAGGCAAGCTGAAGAAGGCATACTGCTGTGATTCTGACATTCTGCCTATTTATTACCATATTTATAGACAGCAAATTTTCTTGTAATATTTTATAACTAAAAGGAATTTTATTTCTGACAATGATACAAATGTCAACTGTACTTAAAATTCCAAGTAGCATTTATTACTATTCAAAATCTGCTGGTGGATGTAGAAACCATTTACACTAAGATTTCAGTGTGCAATTTGATGGTACAGCTTAGGCTGTGCATTCTCTTGTATGTATAATTATTATATTAAGAATGTTTAATCTGAGATGATAGTTTGATGTAGTCTGTTTGTATAACCTAGCTGCTGTTTTGTTCTCATATGCTTTATTGTATCATAAACTGTGCTTTGGTTTTGGCAATTTGTTTCATCAGAGTGTTTCAGCATTGTTTGGGGCACAGCAGAATTAGCAGGCTAATTATGGATTTAGGTTTGTGAGATCCTATATGTAAATTGATTTTGTTTAAGGCCAGTGTTCTAGTACAGATAAAACCATAACAATGACCTTGAAGCTTGAAGTTATAAGGATTTTTACTTCACATTAACTTCTTTTGAGAGGAGGATTCCAAGGTTAAAAGTGTAAAATAATAATCTGAAATAAGTGCTTGCATAGTGCAGACAGATTTCAGAGTCAGCTATACACCTTCATGGTCCACTTCCTACTCACACAGCCCTGAAAGTTCAGCTTTTCCTTTTTTTTTAATTTAATTTGAATGAAAAATCTTTAAAACAAATTATAGCCTTGAAAGAGCTATAATTATTTTCTGATTCTCTTGTTACTTTCTTGTGAATCAGAAATTACTGATTCACAGCTATCAGTTCTCTTAGTCACATTCTTGGAAAATTCAGCCCAAACCATTAAAATTTAACCATCCCACAACATCTTTCACATTAAATCACCCATGCTTTGACTTTTCCATGCTTCAGTGTGTAGCTAACTGCAACACAAAATGTTATCAGCATTCCACAGACTGTTGTACCAATTCTGCATTAGAGCTGGATGGTAATTTGGAAGACAATAGCTTCTCTTTTGATCTCTATGTAGAACCAGGGCTTTTTCTTTCTTTCAGAGTGTAGCTAAGTGGTGATATAAAAATTACAGTAATTTATATGTGCCTCAATTGATCATGAATGTGCAATAAAATCCATCTTTGCTTCCATCTATATAGCTCATCATATGAACAGTCTGTGTTTTCTGTGGGCCCAGCTTCTTTTGATTGGTATTACCTTGACAACAATTTTATGCTCGAATAGTCTTGCAGATAGAAACTGCTGTCAGTCACAACATCTGTATCAGCCTATTGAATCAGTGTGAAAATCCAGAACTAACAGTGCTGAGTCTCAAAATCATTTTCTGTTGAAATATTAAATAGAGTTTATTGGTCAGCATAGCCCAAACCATGACAGGATCTTTCATAGTATCTCTGGGGAATGTCAATATAGTTGCTGGGTGCCCGTAGTTGGAACTACTAGAAATCTACCTTCTGTCTATCAGATCTCTTTTTATAAGTTATTCATTTTATAAGTTATTTTATAAGTTATTCATTGGTATTGTTGCATAAAGTGGATCAAGCACTGTAGAACATATCTGCTTAATGATAACAACCCATGTTAGCCACAGAAACCTGTTCATCAATGCTGGATACTTCAGCTAGAACTAGAGGGGCCCTGCCTGCAACCAGGTGGAGGAAAGGGACTACTGGGTTTACTGGACCACATACATTCGACTGTCACATCAGACCTCCAGGAGTGTAAGTAAGGCTCTGGTAGACATCAGTGCACAGTGTATCCTAATGCCATCAATGGAGCAAAACCTGAATGTATTTCTGAAGTTCTAAAGAACATTGAAACAACCAACAGGTGAATCAGGCTGCTAAGACTGGGTAGATCTGTGTTGGGAACATAAATGTCACTTATTTATAGCTTGGTGGGCTCATGGCAACTCAGGACATCTAAGAAGAAATTATAGATGGGCTCATGATTGAAGGATGTCTTTGACCCTGGACAACACAGGGGTTATTAATGAACATCACACGATGTATAAATGAATGAGTAATATACACTGCAGTTGAGCAGGTCAAGTGGCTAAAACCACTCTGGTATGGAGGATGATGGCTGAAAGATAAATATAGAGATACCTGGCAAATTGATTGTATCACAGCCTCATTAACCTGGCAAGGCAAGTGCCATGTGGCTGCAGTGGTAGAGGCAGTGACTGGATGGCTGGAAATACACCCCATACCCTACTATACATCATCACTACTGTGGTTGCTATGTGCTGTATCATTACTGTGACAGTGAGAATTGCTCACATTAATTTAGAATGAGCTTTGGTGAAACTGAGCAAAGTAAAGAGATGATGGAAACAGAATTGGTTTCAGCACCTGGCAACTTTCTTGAGACTGACAACTTCAGCTCACAGACTGTGCAAACAGAGCATGCCAGATACATCAGCTGCAAGCTCCAGATGCAGCATGCACAGTTCAACAACACACATAACACCTCTTCTGCTCTGAAATGCTGCTATGACAAATGGATCCCAGAGTTATGGACTTAATGAAGTGAATGGATATTTTAGAGGGATGGTCCAAGGACTAAGGGTAAGAGATCTGTGTCTGTGTGTATATGTAGATGGGGGGACTAGAAACAATGGATGTAAATTGGAAGGGGGTAGATTTAGACTTGACATAAGAAAGAAATTCTTTACAGTGAGGGTGGTGAAACACTGGAACAGGTTGCCCAGAGAGGTTGTGGATGCCCCCTCTCTGGAGGTGTTCAAGACCAGGCTGGACAAGGCACTGAGCAGCCTGATGTAGTGGGAGGTGTCCCTGCCTATGGCAGGGGGGTTGGAACTCGATGATCTTTAAGGTCCCTTCCAACCCAAACTATTCTGTGATTCTACGATTCTATATATATATCTCAAAGACAGAAAAAGTGGTGGTGGCATAATTAAAAGTGTAAAGCTTTTGTATTACATAAATGGTATAGAATAAGCAGTGGATGTTTTCCTGGTTTCAGGCAAAAGAAGAGTTAATTTTCTTTCTAATAATTGGAAAGGAATGTCAGTAATGCTTATTGTTGTATTGTTGTCATTGTTGCTAAGGGATGTTTATACTTTTCAGGGACTCTTTTCAGCTTGTAGAAACTTGATGATAATGTTGATGTCTAAATGCTTTTGGGGCTAATGGTAACATTAAGTGTATTTAACCATGAATACTAAATTAGACAATGGATCAGGAAAAGCTGCACGTGAAAGTCTTAAAAGAAACAGATAAAGTGCTTTCTGTATAAGCTGTCATTTTTGTCCATATATTGAGGACACTGTAGAAAAACTGGAGGACTAGAAAAAAGTTCATATTCAAAGAGGTAAATGGGATCAGGCAAGTATTTATAGATCTATCACCTGACACCAGTCTTGGGAAAAATAATGCAACAGTGTATAGGAACATAAGTACTGAAGTGAATGAGATTACTGATATAATGATAATGAATATGAAGTGATAAAAAGTTAACCTAAGATTATCTTTATGAGATTATAAGATGAGATAAGCATGCTGTTGCTTTGTGTTTGCCCAGCACTAAAATATGCAGTTTGAAAATTATTTAAGGTACTGGAATGGATCAGAAGGAATATGGAACATATTAGGTGTATTTAAGCGACCTTGGAATGCAAACATGAGGTACAAGTTGGTGTGAAATCCTTTTAGAGTAGTCTCCACTGTGGTCTAATTTTACATCCTCAATTACCTTCATGGAATTACAGAGTCTTTGTAAATGCAGATAGCACAAAGACATGTGTTCTGGTCAAATTATAAAGATGAGCTGGAGTTTCAGTGAATCAAATGCTTCTAATGCAACAAAACTTGCTGTTCACAGGGAAGAACAATAAAAGATTTATCAAAAAGTTGGGAGACTTCATTTAAAGATGAAGACAACATGGGAGTGTGTGGTTAATCATCCTCTCCACTGGAAGTACTGGTGTAGTGATATTTCCAAAATGCCCTGTGAAATCACCTTTTATTGAGGGTAATGAAGGAATGTAAAGACTTTTTTCACCTTTTATTACCATAAATGAACTATGTAAACTGTTATTTTCCAAAGAATATAATGGAAAATTAGGGGAAACTTAATACAACTGTTTAAGAGTAGTTTAATAGTGAAAGAATTAATGAGATAGAGGCATTCACCTTCAGTGTTTACTTAGTCAAATATGATGTATGCAGTATTTCAATTGCAGCCTACAAAAAAATGTGTGAAAACAATAATATGATAATAAAACAACTCCTAGCAGTTGGGAGGTCTGGCAGTATCCATAGACTGCACATGGAAAATAGTTAGCTTCATTCCACAATCAAGACAAAACATGCTTAACATCAAGAAAGATTGTAACCCACATAAAATCTCATGTGCAATTCTCATAATCACTTGACCAAAGCTATTAGGCAAAGCTTGGGAATTAATAATGGAAGTCCTCTGGGCAATGTTCTGTTGTATGTCAGAGAAAACTGCAAGCACTTATTTTTTCCTTGGCTGCAAGTATATAATTTGTTTTCCTGACTCCTCCCAGAAATCAGGTCTGCTGCCTGGAGACTGGCATATCCTGCATAGTATGTATTTGATGTGTTCTATCATGAAGTCCTTTCTGTGGCAAATTTAAACTTGAGACAGGTTCACTTTACTTCAATCTAACAACGTGCATTTTCAAAGCTCAAAAAAAGATTCTTGAAATACATCCTACCTAAGTCATAATATTTCATCTTTCTCTGATTTGTACAGGACTAGACAACAGTGCATGATTTTAAAAAGCCCTTGAAAATTGTAGTTGACAAAGTCTTGATGGTGCAAAGCTGCCTCTTGGTGTCATTAGTACTTCTACCTAGCTGCAGATAATTAAAGATATTTTATTTTTCTGTAAGACTGTTTTTCTTTCTATTATTAAACCTGCTTTAGTATTTCTGGTTTTGTTATGACTACAATTTTAATTAAGCAAGAATTAAAATTTATGTTTTAATTCCCAAATTGTATACTTTCCAGCATTCTTTCTACTTCTATTTGGAATTTATTATTATTCTCACTTCCTTCTTTAACCTCTGGTTAATATTAAGAGCTATAATGAGCATTTTGGGAGATTCAGAAGAATATACTTATTTAATCCAGTGGATCTGCACTGATCAAAGCATAGGTAGTACCATTACTTACACATTACTTACACAGTAGCCTGTGTTTCCAGCTGAGTATTAGAGATTAAGGATATTTTTTTAAAAATCAAGCTATTTTATTGCAGTTTTCAAATTTTCTCATTTCTGCCTGTAAATAGCCTCTTTCTTGCATTAGAGCACTCCAAGGGACTCTTTAGCTCATTCACCTTATCAGAGGAGTCCTGAGACAGCTGCTATCCAGCTTTTAATCCCTTTGTTTGCTCCATTTTACTTTTTACTATTTCTGCTTCATTTTCTGCTCTGCAGGTTTAATAGCTGCAAGGTCCTATCATCACCTTAAGAGACCCATCAACAGATTACCCACTTCAACCATCTCATCAAATTGGCTTGTGGTAGTTGACCTTAATAAATTAACATTTCCCAGTAGTAGGGAAAAACTTATTGTTTCCTGCTTTCAGGTACAAGGAAATACCAGCAGCTGTTGATGGCAGAGCTTGAAATTCATGGCAGATCTTGCCAAACAACCTTGTCACATTTTTTCTGCTTCCTAGTTTCTACTTCCTTGTTACAGCAGCAAGGAGGATGCTGGGCAAAGGCAATGGTTTGAAGAATGGTTAGTGTGTTCATCTCATAAAACATCACTAGTGTAAAAGAGCTTCTGCATCACCATCTGATCATTAGAGGAGACACCTCTAGTGTGTGTGCTCAGGAGTGACAGTGCTCAAAGTCTCTAGGAGCACATTGCTTGGGGAAAGATTCTTTAGTAAAATCAATAGTATAGATATAGCAGTATCTCATAATGTCAGCTCTTTTGTTCCAAAATGCTAAGATGTGGGATCTTTTAAACCAACAAAATTTGCCTTTATGGCAGTGAACATAAGTTCACTGACACGTCATGAAAATCCACACATGCTAATTCATTTGTAAGATTACGAGTCAGGTAGTGATTTTTAAATTTTTTAGTGCATGTTACTTGGATGATCAAGTATCAATTTATGAAGATGAAGAGGGAAACTAGAAGTGCTTTAATTTCTCCTGCTGTTTTCTCACTCTGATTTGCCAGCCTGAGGTCCTATGGCTTCTACTCCAGGTCTCAACAGTGAGTGTAGTAACCTCAGTTCTGAGTGAAGAAGATGAATTATGCTTGTGATGAACAAAAAACCAGTTCAGAAGATAATGGAGTAGAGATAAAGTTGATAGTGACAAAACCCATGCCCAGCCAGATTTGGAAGACCAATCTGCACAGGGACTGCATCTCCTTTTCATGTTTTTTTGGAAGCATCTGAATGCATTCTTGGGTCAAAGTCAGGGGACTTGTTTAAGGCTCACTGAATTGTTTACAAGGCAAATAACAATCTGTCTGAATAATCCCATTATATAGTGGTACTTAATTAGTGTGTGTGTAAATTTAATGGGAAATTGCCCAGCTATCTCCTGCAAATTTAAACTTTTCATTGTCACTTTTTTGTTGCTGAGAATTTTTCTCATGTGTTTTGCTGCACAGTAATTTGAGACTTTCTATTATAGTTCTGTTTTTCCTCTGCCAGAGAATTCTTCAAGCTGTCCACTGTGATGGGCATTCACAAATGCTGAGCTGTTACTGGGCTACCTTTTAATAATCCAGTGGTTTGTCCAGCTCCAAGACAAGGTCCCTGGTTGTCCTCTATCCCAACTGTGAAGCATGCTTCATGGCACTGTCCTACTGCCATTCTTTTAACATTTCCTGACAAACATTAAACAAAAGAAGAAAATGAATAGACTTCTGAATTAGCATGATTCTACTAATTAGCATTAACAGTGTAGTTGTCAGCACTGTAGCATTTTGTGCTACTTCTTTTACAATTGGTAACAGACTAGAGGAACCATCTGTGAGTGGAAAGCTTTCTTATTGTTTCCTTCAGGTAACAGTCTTCTAAGACAATGATGAGATTTTTTAAAATGCAGAATTTCCCTTTTTAAGACTCTTTAAATCCAACCCTTTGAATGAGAATACTTAATGGGAAATCAATGGCGAAGAAGAAAAAAATTCAATTGTAGTGGATACTGATTGATTTGTCCAAAGTAGGTCATAATGTTTTCTATTATCCTGAGACTCTTCCTGTGTTATTTTTATTCAGTTTCTTTCTGACTACTGTTTACCCAACCAACAAACAAGCAGACAATCCCAAAAGGTGAATTCAAACACACGTAAAACTCATACCAGAAAGCTGGAAAGAATTGTTGTTGTCTTTTCTGTTCTCACTTGGAGCTGTGCTACTTTGGACATTTTTCTCTTTGTCAGATACTGTGGATGCTGTATCTAATCAAGAAGGCTGTCATTATGGACCTTGGGAGATCAATTGCTGACATTTCCAGCCTTACATATTTGAGAGTGCATTTATCTTCCTTTATGAGTGTGTCATCACACTCTATTGTGTGCACACTTGCTTTACAGTTGGCAGGGAATGCTTTTCATTGGCTAAACTTGTACTTCTACCTACTGATTCACTGGGTACAATTTTAAAGGACAGGCCCATCTTTTTTCAAGCTCATTGCTACACATTTGCTCAGTCTCTGAATCAAGAGTTGAGATTCGATATTTTACCAAGGGAAGGATGTTCTGTGGTGCCTTTAATGTGGGATTTTAAAAGACATCTCTGATTACATGGAATGAACAAAGATATGTCCTTCTCATAAGAAGGACATTGAGCNCACCTCATGATGCAAATAACATTTGCAGTGAGGGTGGTGAAACACTGGAACAGGTTGCCCAGAGAGGTTGTGGATGCCCCCTCTCTGGAGGTGTTCAAGACCAGGCTGGACAAGGCACTGAGCAGCCTGATCTAGTGGGAGGTGTCCCTGCCTATGGCAGAGGGGTTGGAACTCAATGATCTTTAAGGTCCCTTCCAACCTGAACTATTCTATGATTCTGTGATTCTATTTATAGTTAGCCTAGTATATTACTAATTTCTTCCACTAATTTCTTCTTATTTATTTTGTTTTAATGGATTGTTTTGGACATCTGACCTAAATATTTGATATACTAGAATAAAATATTTGAAGTATTGGCAGTAGGGTTAATAAATTGACCAAAAGTCTTAGGAGATTTGGCTGACTGATGTCAGGATAATGAAACTGATGCCCCAGATTTTTCTTTCCTTTGTACAAACAAATTTGCTTTTAGTAAAGAGCGGTAATTTGGTAACTTATATTTTTAAAAAGAAAGGAATTTTCATGCATATAAAAAACATAATTTGTAGCTTTAAAAGAAGTGCTGAAACTCATCATACTAGCATTATTTATAGACATTTTCATTTTGTAATGTACAGAATGTGTACCCTGAAGAAGTATCTTGAAGAAGATTTGCTACTGATGTGTAGCTCAACTGGAAGAGCATCAGACTCTTAATCTTGATTGTCAAGGGTTTGAGTCCCTGTCCAAGTATAAGGCTTGTCAGATGCTTGGATAGAAGGCTTGAATAGATGATTGGACCTGATGATCTGAAAGGTCCCTTCCAACCTAAGTGATTATTATTTCATCTGCAGGTTCTGAATGTTTAATATGTGCTTAATTGCATCCAAATATTTAGATTATCATAGGTAGTATTTTGCAAAGAACCAGGGAAATGTTTTAAAGAGATTTTGCCCAGTGCCCATTTTTTGAATGTGTGGGTACTGTAGGTGATTAGTTGATAAATGTTGTGAGTTGAATGAATAGAAGTTATTCAATTTCCATTCAAGTGAACCATGTTACTATTATATTGATTGCAATGGGGTTATCAAAGGAGGAGGAAATCCTGGACAGCTGGGCCAGTTTTACATATAGAAAAATGGGAATAAATCTCAGTGGAATTTAAGAAGGAATTCCTGAAGTGTGCGTGTTGGATTTCTGTGCTAAATGCAGCATTATCTATTTGATAGCTTTGTTCCCCAGAAACCCAGAAGCCACCAAACAAAAAATATTTAGAGGTTTAGCTAAAAATATTTAGCTGGCGTTCTGTAACTGCCTGTCTGTCTAGTATTTATATTTCTTTGTTTGGCATATTCCTCCACAGATTCTAATCCAAAATGCATTTGAGGCATTTGTTTTGTGCCATATCCTCTAACAAGTCATAAAAATTTCTGTCTCCATAGAGTAAGGGACTGTTGCTTCCCTGGGGAGTTGAGCTTACCAGTGCTCACAGGTCACTAGCAACTTTGGTGCAAGAAAAACATCACTGATACAGCATGATATGACAGAGTGAATTATCTACTTTAAAATGCTAATGAGCATACTTATTTTCCTCTTTCTGGTTTGCATGTATCTGCTTGCATGAGGTTATGAACATTCTTTGCTGTGCACCTCCAATCTTCTGCATTTCAGATTAAATATCTTTATTCTTTGAGTTAACTACCTTGCCATTGACCTCAGGAATGAGAAATGTATTCCATGCATATTTATTGAGAAAATTATTTGGGGCCAGGTTTTCTAGAAAGTAGAGTCTAGATATTTTCTGGTTTTTTAAGTATGAGCATGACAAACATTTATCTGGAGAACTTCAGGATCTCACAAATATCACATATAAGAAATTGAAACAGCTCATTAAAGTGTGCTTTGTACATCAGTCCTTTTGCACTGTGACCATGTAGATTAATCTTATTGTCCATTTATGTTGCAAAATCTGAATATAATTTTTGAGAGTACTTTACTTGTGCATCCTCTGAAATGTAGAACTCAGACACTGTTTCTCCAGTCAAGTCTTACTACCACTGTGAAGAGCTGTAGTAAAGCTAGCAGGCAGGTTTATTCTACTTTAGGCTACTGATCTCAGGTCTCATATGGATAAGGAGCTTTCATGAGGAGGAATTTATTTACTGTAACATAAAATAGAGATTGCATCTGAGGAAAATTTTTTAAAGCAAACCAAAATATCATAACATTTTTTGTCACTTAGAAAAATTGAAAGGACTGAATCGATTCAGTTCTCAGCAAGCCAAGCTCAGCTTAGGACTGATTGTGACTGATGTATAAATATCAGAACTTTTATTTGTGAAGCATTGTAAGGAGAGGAAAGGGTAAATTCAAATAAAAAAATAGAATGTTTGTATTTAAGTAACAGCAATTATCAGAGGTTCTGCTTGTATTACTATTGTCTGGGCACATTATAAAACATTTGTCACAGTTAATGCATTCTTATAAAATAAAGCAATATTAGAAGAGGACTTTTATAGTGCATATTAATATAAGACACAGCCATAAGTGAAGTAAGTTATAGAGGCATGTAAATGTAGTATTAACTGCTACAGCAAATAGTCTTCCCCTGTAAATCTTTTCTATAATGTTAATAAAAAAATTAGACCACTTGTTAGTCATCTGCAAGCTGCTGAGCACTGATATGAGTTTTCTAGTAGTCTGCTCATGTGTCTAGCTCTGAATTAAAAGTCGTATTCATGAACATGTGTTTACAGTCTGTGCACTCAACTTACTGACTGTGCTGTAGCTTCTGCACTCTTCTCAAATACTTGTTCACACATCACAACACATCTTCCCTTCAGCCAACTATGAAGATTTAGGCAGGTAAAGTAATAAGTACAAGAATTACCCCTCTACATCAGAAATAAGATTAATTTAGATTTTTACTGTCCTTTTTGATCAAGGTTAAAAAGGACAGTGTTTGTTGTTTCTTTGTTGTTTGGTTGTTTTGTTCTGTTGTTTTAATTCAAGGTTCCTTGTTTTTGCCTTTCATTGTAAAAATACATATCTGAACTTGTGTTAGAATGTTTGCATTGATCTCAATTTTGATGTGGTTGTTTTGGATTAGGAAGTGAAACAGGACTTTGACACATTATTGTGAAATTAGGCTTCACACTTGTGCTAGTATTTTGGTTCAGTTGTTTTGGAAGTTTCTTCATTGGTTGTAGAAATTATTACTGATTGAGTCAGGATTTAATGTTTGTTACTGTATTTTATTCAGATTTTTAGGTTTTTCACTTTTAAAAGGGAAGTAGAAGAATGAGAAGATAGCCTTTTAGGCATGTAGTTAAGTTTGTAGGAAATGCTGATTTTCAATATTTTCCAAAGCTTTTAATTGAATAGAACATAAAAGAATAGATATTCCAAGATTTCAACAGTGTAGGTGTATGCCTGCCATTTTTCTTATTGCTCTGAGGAATTCTGAGCAAAAACTTTTGAAAAAGTAGTTCACAATTCTCTGGGTAATATCCTGCTCTGTCTTAACTTTTAACAATCTAACACTGTTTAAGAGCAAACCTAACTTTTTATAGCAGAAAATTTATGAGTAACAGAGGGAAGTATTGTGACATTTTTTGGATGGTTTTGGACTACAGCATATTTCATGGACCATATTTGTTCTATAATACAAATAATTTCTGTTAGACTGCTCTTTTAAATGGAAAAAAAAATGTCAATGCTGCTTTTGTCTTAACAGAGGTTATATTGGAGAGGTGAACTTATAAAAGCTTAAGAATTGGAGTTTGAGGTTGGTTGGAGGTTGGTGGAGGGATGGTCATGGTCAGGTAAGGTCCATCTAAGTTGAAACTAAAATGTTGTATGCTCTGTTCAATCCACTTAACAATTCAGTTACCTCATTTCATAAGATGAGAATGAGATTCCTTTCCAAAAGGAAGGACAGAGAGGGAAAAAAAAAAATAGACAAATTGAGTGAGTCTCATAGTTGAGCTTGAACAGATCTCAACAAATGTTTGGAAATTCAAGTTTTCCTTATGGGAATACATCTTTTTATGTGATGAAATCAGCTATTCTAGGGAGTATTTGCTCTTACTCTAATGAGATCTTCCAAAAGAGGGCACATCACTCTTCCCTCTCTTTCCAGACCCTGAGAGGAGTTGCTCAGGTGTAGCCATCTGGAGATGGGCTATACGTATGTCCTGTAGACATCCAGTTGTGTATTTTGATTTGGGTGATTTTAGCTTCAAGGAACATTGATGACATTTAACATTACTTTGTTTACTACTTTAAATCAGTCTGGCAGTACTATTCAGACTAAAGTAACCACATAACTTACTTTAGGCTGAAGTAGTAATGAGAACCAAATGTGGAATTTTATGATTCCTACCTCTTTCTTATTTCTAAAATTCATAATTAATTTCAGATGTCTATGCCTTCTACCTGTGACTAGAATACTGTCCAGAATAGAAGTGGCAGTCCAGATAGCAGATTCTGGCTCTACTGTGTCTCTCCTGTGCTTTCACAGCTGTCATAGGCTATTTCAAGCTTGCTGAATAGTACATATTCCTGTAATATGCTTTCTAAACAAGTTTTATTAACACAGTGTCCTAGCGGTTGCCCTAAGTGAATCTCCAAACAAGATAGTCCTTAACTGGCCTTGATCTTCTTCAGACTAGATACAGTAAAAATAACAGAACAGCCATGTCTTGCTAGTGTATTCCCCATCTGCATTCTCAGTGCTTTACAGAGGCCAGTTTAAGAAATCTGTTTCCCTCCCAAGCTACTCATGTAACATATGCAACATTTTTATCTATTATCTTTAGCTTGACATAAGGCTCACAGGGAGCTCGTAGCTAAGCTAAAAGCAAGTTTTTCTTGCAGAGTCTGTAGAAGAGTAATCTTTGAATAACTGCAGGAGCTTTCAGACTTTAAATCTTATTTATATTCTTCCTGTTTACTGTTTGGTGGCTTAAAATCTGCATAGTGTAAAGTCATAAGAGTTTTTATATTTTGCAAGAATATGAGGAAAGTGCAAAGGGCCAACAAGTTGGTTATGATTTTCACTATAAATCTTTTCCTTGGAAAATCTATCACAAAAGAATGAGAGAGAAACATGTGGGCAAAACATACAGTTTTAAGTCTGTATTTTGCTTGTGTCTCTGAGTATGCACACCTACAAGTGGAGGTGTGAGTTTCCCAAGAACTCACATTAACTTCATTGTCTTACTGAAAAATTATCTGTGCATGTTTTCATTGCTGAAATGCTGTGGAAATCATTCTGGCTGCTGTCACTCTTCTCTGCTGTGATAATTGCAGGCAAAAAATAGTTACTTTTGTAAGATTGTTCAATAACAAAAAGTCTTTTCTTTTGCTGTGATACAAATAATGGCTCTTCAATCTACTCTGCTTTCCCCACCCCACCTTCTCTTTTCTCTTGGATTGGTTACATAGGAACCATGATTATTTTACCACTTCTATATTAAAGATATACCCTTCCATTCTTGGTCATTTTTATATGCACTTATCTCCTAGTTATTGATGATTTTTCTTAGTTATGACTATCTTTAACTTATTTTAACAGTGAACTTTATATTCTTATGTCCCTTGGCTGCTTTTGATAGCACATTTAAAGAAAAAAATTCCCATAAAATTATAATGATTGATCTGAAAAAGTGACTTTTTTTTTCCATCAGCAAATGATGAATTTATTTTGGTGAAAGTGTGACTGCTCTTAAAAAACTGCTCTCAGAGGAGTGGGAGGAAATTTCCTTACAAACTGCAGTGAGAAACTTTGAAATATGCTGTCTTTTCTCTTCATAAAATAAGTTAGTCTGCTTAGGTCCAAGATTTGGGACTTTAGCTGTTGCAAATTTATTCATTAACACTGTCTCCTAACTACTGATTACAGGGTTGATTTCTCATTATCAAAATCAATTTAATGTTTCTGAGTATTATCAGTGTATTTTTAATCAGCACATTTCTTTTCAAGAATATAATCTGTTCTACATTTCATCAGTCATTTCAGACACCAGGGCTCTCCATATAAATTGTATTTTGTAATCTCATAGATCAGGTAAAACTCCTTGAGAAAATAAAGAATAGAAATGAAATTTCATTGAAAATGAAAATTTTAATGTATTTTTAAATTTTCACTGTATAGGCAAAAAACTGTTTTACATGGGGCAGTAACTGAGATGACATTTTTACATTTTCTCCTGGCAACAGAGTGAGACTTAGAGCATCTCACACAGTCCTGCAGGCCCACAACCGTTTTCTATACGCTATTACTAGAAATTATTTGGTTTATTTATGATGTTCAACACATTGTGCTGGCTAAGAACATTAACCAACCATTGCTTATGACATTTATGTGAAATTATTACTGCTTTTTGTTGTATTTCTATCTGTTCTGTTCCTTTTGTGTCTTTGCTGGGACTTCCTCAGCAGTCTCAACTAAAAAA
>VZTY01025334.1:9094-26686 GCA_013400935.1 Turnix velox
TCCTCTCCTCTCCTCAGTGCAGCTTCTCCAGCTCTGCTCTCACCTTTGCTCTAAGCAGCTCCATGATCACAGAGGACTGGGAGCTGGGTTGAAGTGTGTGTCGCCTTGAATAGTTTGTTCTCCTATAGACAACAATTTCCTCTCCAGCTAAAAGAAGATGCCTGAAAAATCTGACAAAAGAGGAGGAAAGAAATGGAAGGACAAATAAAGGATACTTTGAGTTTCATAGTGATTCACCCACACTGTAACAGGAGTGTTTTTCCCCTGAAGAAAACTTCAGAGTGGAAATAAAAGTAGATGATTTGCTAAATTATTTTAGGCTGTCACTTTTGGAAGCGATTCTGAAAGCACTCAGAGAACTCTTAATATTGGGGCTGAGAAGAAGCATCAGTAAGAATAGATGGATTTAAATCTTTCTTTTCTCTAGTTGTGCTGCTGCTTACTTTTTTTGAGTTATACTTATCTTCTGAAGCTGATCTACCACAAAAATCAAATTAATTTTTCTCTTCTTCATCACACCAAGTGCATTTCCAGACTCTCTCAGTGCAAACCATATGATCTTTAGCTGTAATAATGAATAGTAATTAGCAAAAGAGTGCCAGGAGAGGATGAGGAGCACATGCCTGCACCATGGTTGAAACATAATTTCTTCTCATCCCTTCTCTAGGTGCTGCTGAATCAGATCCTGTGATCACTTTGCAACTGAAGGCACCAGCAAAATCCTGGTAAGCATATTTTTCTTCCTGACAAGTTACTTAATATTGGGAATGATGAGTTGGGAGTAGGGGGGAATGTGTCTGCTCAGTGGCAGCTCTTTTGGCTCACTTCCATGGCCATGAGTCTTAATGAAGGCCAGGAAAAGATCATAATTTAGTTGGCAGCAGTAGAAGGACAGAGCTAAAAATTGTCACATCTGATGATTATCTTCAGAGGCAAACATAAAAAAAACTCAGAAAACATAAGGAATAGACATCTGGAAGAGATGCAGGGTGATTATATCCATGTCTTAGAATCTTTAAATTTCTCTTGAAGAGTGTGGAAAGAAGAGAAAAAGCTCATTTCCAGCCAAGAGATGGGACATATTTTTCTGACTAAATCACAAGAGTTCTTTGCCTGGAAATCTCTTTGGCATTACCTTTTTGAGAGGCATTTGTTCAAAAGTCATGAAAGCAACTCATGCAGAAGGCCAGCCACATTCCAAAGGCAAGTAAGGTCAGAGTTGTCAAAGGACAAAGAAATATAGAATATATAATAATGCAGCAATGGCTCGTGAAGTGATTAATTTGTATTTTATTTTCCCCAAAGTGTCTTTACCCAAGTCTTATAAAATGCTTGCTTTTTAAATACAGCTGGGTCTTGGTTTTTCATGGAGTTTAACTTGGGAGCAACCAACCCATTCCTTACACAGGAGTTGAAATCTTCTCTCCCTTGAAATCAAGGACAAAACTCCCATTAACTTCAATGGGGCCACGATTTTCATCCTCTATGTTGCCCAGTAGACCAGTGGGGAAGAAAACCAGTTGCCTTTAGGGATTTTTCATATTCATATGAACAAAAAAACACTTCACTCAGCTAAAATCACAAATGTACTGAACTTCCTCTTGCCAACTGTGGTGTGAGTATCTATGACTGCTTGGGATGCCTATTTTAAACCAAAATTCTTTAATATATTTATTTCTCCCAGTAGCTAGCACCTGGTTTTGCCACAGGAGATCAATTCTTTAGCAGAGCCTTTTATTCTTAGCTCCTCTAGATATTTATCTGGCCATAACTTGCACCCCTGAGCACCTTCTGCCACGACTGAGTGGATGCACAGCCTGAAGGGGATGAATTTAGATCCCTGAGTTTTATGGATTACTTTGAAAGGAAAAAAAAAACCCTTTCACTTGCAGCAAAAAGCTCCTTGACCACGAGGATGTTGGAATTCTAGAAGCCATTGTTATGAGAAATAGTACTTAAATAAACAGTTGTGTTTTGGAGCAATTCTTTGCTTGATCTCATGAACTTCTCTCATTGACAGTGTGACAGTACCTGCTGTGGAGTATTTTGGGAAAGCATAGCCATTGATCCACCTGCCTCCTTAGTAGGATAGTCAGGAAACTTGCCTATGATGTGCCTGTGTGAGAAAGAAAAGAGAAAATAGGAATTAAAATCCGTAATTTTTCACCTGTTTGATGAAGGTAGTGGAAGCATGACCTCCTCCCCCTGCTGTAACAACACAGAGCAAAGGATCCCTTCCTGTGACAGTGGCTTTTGTGTCCAGTTCTGGAGCCCTCAACATAAGCAGGACATTGAGGAGGACATGGAAGTCCAGGGAAGGCCATGAAGATGATGAGAGGGCTGGAGCACCTCCCTTCTGAGGATAAGCTGAAGGAGTTGGGGTTGTTGAGCCTGGAGAAGAGAAGGCTCAGGGGGGACCTCAGAGTAGCTTCTCAATACCTCAAGTGGACTACAGAAAGTCTGCGGTAGGACTTTTTAATAGGGTCCAGGATGGCAGGACTAGGAGTGATAGATGCAAATTGGAAGAGGGGAGGTTTAAGCTGGAGAGAAGAAAGTTCTTTCCTGTGAGGGTGGTGAGACACTGCAAGAGGTTGTCCAGAGAGGCTGTGGATGCCCCCTCAAGTCCCTGGAGGTGTTCAAGGCCAGGCTGGATGAGGCATTGAGCAACCTGGTGTAGTGGGAAGTGTCCCTGCCCATCGCAAGGGGATTGGAAATAGATGATCTTTCGGTTCCCTTCCAACCCAAACCATTCTGTGGTTCTAAAAATTCTTAAGGAATATAAAATTGCACATAATTTAATAGCCAAGAGGCTTGGCTTAGTGTTTAAATTACCCTGATAAGGAAACATCTCAGGTCAACGTGATTCATAACAATGGCTTTTATTCTTTAAACAACTGGTACCTTATGGGATTTTCCTAGGTTGCTGTTCAGCAGAAGGTTCAGTTTTAATCTAAGAACTTTGGGAACAGAGCATTAGTTATGTTTCTTGTGTGGTTTCAGTCTTTGGTCACTCCATGCCCAAAAACAAGGTTGGGTGAACAAAGGGTGTCACCATGTCACGGTTTAACCCCAGCCAGGACCCCTCAGCTCCCCCTAGTTGGGATGGAGGAGAGAAATACAAAGGTGAAAGAGGGAAAAAAAAAAGCCTGTGGGTTTAGATGAAGTTTAAGAGGAGAATATAAGCCATGCTAGCAAAGGAAATCAGGAATTAATCCACTGCTTCCCATCAGCAGACAGGTGTTGAATCATCTCCAGGAGAGCAGGGATCCATCATGCCCAACTCGTACTTGGAAAGATGAATCATTGAATCGTTTGGGTTAGAAGGGACATCAAAGATCTGGTTTCACCCCCTGCCCTGGGCCAGGGACACCTCCCACCAGCCCAGGTTGCTCCAAGTCCCACCCAACCTGGCCTTGAACCCTTCCAGGGATGGGGCAGCCATAGCTTTAGTGTTTTACTAACCCTATTTTCATCCCCAAACCACATAGCACTACACCAGCTGCTGGTAAGAAAGTTAACTCTATCCCATCTCAAACTACAGTGCCTTTTTAGTGCATATAAAAAAAAAAAAAACCTATTAAGAATGGCATTTTGGCTTCGAAACCCACATAATCTAGTTTATTTAATGATATATCATATTTCCTTTTTTTCTTTCTTTTTTACACACAGCCAGAAAATAGCTCAATTTCATGTTAAGTGCAATCTCCTTTTAAATGAGTCTGGCTCAGGGCAGGAAATTTCTCAAAAATCTCATATTTAATCTGTTCCTATTTACTGGTGCCAGCTGGGAGGAAGGAAAGGCAATACAAGCTGTGGGTGAAGGACTGGTTTGGAGCCAACCACCCACCAGATGTGGTCTCAGCACCAGCTTTCAGTATACAGCAGCCTTGCATGTGGAATTTGGGTTAGCTTTTCCCTTTTAAATCAATTAAAACAGCTCTTGGAGATGGAAAGATTTTAGCTGTGGGATGTGTATGATGAAGAGGATGTTGGAGCCTTGTAGAAATTTTCAGTTCTCAAATTTGGAGTTGGATTCTGGCTTAGTTATAAAGTGGTGAGGCACTGGAAGAGGTTGGCCAGAGAGGTTGTGGATGTCCCCTCATTCCCTGGAGGTGTTTAAGGCCAAGCTGGATGAGGCACTGAGCAAACTGGTGTAGTGGGAGGTGTCCCTGCCCATGGCAGGGAGGTTGGAACTGGATGATCTTTAAGATCCCTTCCAACCCCAAACCATTCTATGATTGTAAGATGAAGTGAAAAGAGACAGTCTTCCATTCCCAGTGGAGAAAGAAAAGGAGCTCATGATCATTTTTAGAAGTGCTTAAGGCCAGGCTGGATGAGGCACTGAGCAATCTGATCTAGTGGGAGGTGACCCTGTCCATGGCAGGGTGGTTAGAACTAGATGATCTTGAAGATCCCTTCCAAACCATTCTAGGATTCTATGAGATGGCAACTCAGGTTAGAAGGGACCTTTCAGATCAACAAGTCCAACCCAGCTCATCCCTCCTATTCGTAGCAGTTACAGCAAGGGCTTCGGTTGGAAAATTGGCTTGAGGTGAAGAGATGGTGATGTTGGTCTGCAACAGTAGAAGAAAAGCATCAGCCAGAAGGTGGAGCTGCAGGGATTCCTATAAGATCCCGGTAATTAACTGGGGAGAAGAGTAACATCTTAATTGCTCCTTGACTCCACAAGTTGAGTTACAGCCAAGTCTAGTTCATTAGATGTCACCAAGTGTGAATTTTAGGCTGGTGGTTGTTAATTAGATTGCCTTCTTGAATGTGTAAAGAAAGGGAAAACTACTTGCTCTGCATTTTCCCTAATCATCCCTGTATTCTTATTATTCATAGCACCTTGACACCTCCTTTGCACTAGATGATCTTGAAGGTCCCCTCTAACCCAAACCATTCCATGATAAATCACTCTATTTGGCTGGCAGATTGCCCACAATGGTCCCACACCCTCTCTGGTGCTTCCTCTGCAGGATACAAAAATGAAAGTGGTGGTAGGGAAGTCTGAAAGTCTTGTTGTGTGTGGAGCCAAGTGGAGAATATATTAAAAAAACCCAAAAACTTAAGCTCTTGATAAGAGTCTTGGTGTGTGTAATATATTTGAGAGACATGGTACATGTCAGAAACACCTGGTCCTGAGGCAAGTAAAAGTCAATGAATCTGTTACTTATTACTGTCTGGACGTTTGCAGGAAGAAGAAAATATCCAATTGTGCTTTTCCAGAACCTCATAAAAACGTGCAAATTCCAAAACTGGGAAAAGAAGCAGCTCTTCCTTTCAGCGCCGTGGCTTGGGTGGGAGTGCTGACAACGTGTTAAGGAGCACAAGTGAAAGGAGAAGCAAATTCTCTGGGATTTCCTAAGGAGGATGGACTTCTAGTAAAACCTAAAAGAGCAGATGATGTGTAGAAAGTTTGTTTGCTTGGTAGGAGAGGACTTGGTGGCTACACAGAAGGAAATAAGGAGAGATGGATGGGTAGGGGTAGGGAGAAACCATCTTGATGTGAGAAAAACTTCAGCAGTTAGCTTTTGGAGACTGAGGGCCCCAAAAACTGCTGGGGATGGTTTTGTTGGGGGGTGACCTGCTCCCTGGTGAGTTTTCACAGGCCGGGGAAGAGAAAGATGTGTTTGGGAGCTTTGCAAATCAAACTGGTGAGCACCAGAGTTCACTGTGGGCAAAATACCTTCTTTTTGGGTGAGAGCCACTGCTTAAAGAGGGCTGCTAAATGTTCCTGTGATGGAGAGAACGTTGCTGAAGAAGGGAATCTTTGGAAAACAGTGTGTGAGAAATCCATGACTTTGCTGGAAAGAGGTGAAATCCTGTCACTGGGGACATGGTTTTAAAAAAGGCTTTGGAGAAAAACCACCTCACTGGAATGGATGGGGGCGCTAAATCTGAATGAACCAGCTCAACTGGAAGAGCTGAAGGAAGGGGATGAACAAAGGGGACAGGCTGAAAGAGTTGGGATTGTCCAGCCTGGATAAGAGAAGGCTCAGGGGGGACCTCAGAGTAGCTTCTCAATACATGAAGGGGGCTACAGGAAGGCTGGGATAGGACTTTTCAATAGGGCCCAGGATGGCAGAACTAGGAGGAATGGATGCAAATTTAGAAGAGGGGAGATTGAGGCTGGAGAGAAGAAAGAAGTTCTTTCCTGTGAGGGTGGTGAGACACTACAAGAGGTTGTCCAGAGAGGCTGTGAATGCCCCCTCAGTCCCTGGAGGTGTTCAAGGCCAGGCTGGATGAGGCACTGAGCAACCTGGTGTAGTGGGAGGTGTCCCTGCCCATGGCAGGAGGTTAGAACTAGATGACCTTGAAGATTCCTTCCAAACCAAACCACTCTATGATCTCTTACAGCTAATATTGGTTTTAGTCTCACCAAACCTTCAGCCATTCGTGGCTCACCTCTATTTCCACTCAAGAATCACCTAAAGAATAACGAACGCTTTCAGGACTTAGATAATCTTTAAGGTCCCTTCCAACCCAAACCATTCTATGATTCTAAGATGGAGGAGTGAAAAGAGACAGTTTTCCACTCCCAGCTGAGAAAGAAAAGGAGCTCATGAGCATTTTTGTGCTGTTTCTCAAGATACATCTCGTCCTCTGGTTAGCTATTACACCCCCTCTGCCCCCCCCCCAGCTTTCTTTTCTCTTATAATAACTTAGTTCTGTGAAATGTAACTGGAAAGGAATGATTCTTTCTTGTCTGCACTGCAAACTCTTTTGTCTCCAAACGTGTAGCAAGGAGTTCTGGCTCTTCTTCATTTTTGCTTTAACACACAACCCACATGAATGGTCCAAGTTTTAATCAGGTTGGAATGGCTCTTCAAAAGCCTCCAAATCATGAGCAGGACGTGGTAGGAGTCGGTGTGATTGGCAGTTCCTGCTCAGCCCTGAGCACTGCGACACCTCAAATTCTGACCTATAAAATAAATTCCTTGGTAGGGAGATGATTTTACTCATCTCTTGCTGCTTCCACCCCTCCTCATTTGAGGACCACAACACCATTTGTTTTAAGTGCTTTCTCTATACACATTGCTGAAGGATGGTTCTAGTTAAGACTCAAAATAGCTGTTGATTTATGAGAAACCACCATTGGTTTCAACATTTTTCTCTGGTAATAGACTCAACAAGTTCCTACCTACTCTGTTCTCTGGCAACGTTTTACATGTGTTATTCTTTCTCTTTTTGGCTGTGGCTTCCCTAACTAATTGCATAAAAAGGCTCTGTCAGGAAAAAAAAGGTTCTTTGGAGGAAAAAAAAGCTTTTAACTCTTTTCAGGGCAAGAAAGGATGTGGGCTATGTGCAGAAGGAAAGGTCTGGATGATGGCTGTCCACTCAGAGTGTTCTGCACAGCAAAGGAACTAAACCAAAGGGTAGGAGGAACCCTCTAAAGACATAATCCCTTCATTGTTTTGTAGTTCTTGTCTGTTTTTGGAATTCCAACCCGATATCGGTTCCCTCCAACTGTTTAAATAGCAGTGTTGGTTTATTTTGGGTGTCTCTTCTGTGGTATTTTCTTTCCTTCAGTGTGTGTCCTTTGCTTTAGTTCTTTGAAAACCACTTCCAGAAAAAATAACCTACACAAACACAGAAGTAGTCATAAAGCAAGATTCATTTCTACAGGATTTATGGCATCTTCAATAGGTTTGGACACAACCACATTACAACTTGGGTTTTATCAAAGGTCCTGCTCCTCCAAATGTTCATGAGCTTGCTGTGCATGGAAGTACCTCTGTGGAGTGTCTGCAGGACAGGAAAGTTTATTGTTCTGCATAAAATATCAGGCTTTAAAATTTTAAAGATCAAGTGTTGAGAGGCCAAGTGTGCCCAAGGAGAAAAGGTTCCTATGTTGGGATGAATGTGAAAGGTTTGTGGGGTAAGGTGATCCCTTTTACTACCATAACTATCATCATTAGAAACAATAGATGGTGTTTTGGATACCCATGTCCGGCCTTAGATCTGAAATGGTAGAAGGGAGCTTCAAAGCCAAGGAATAGCTGAGAACATTTGTCGGAGGAACAGACCTGGATGTGGTAATTCTCTCTGATAGTTTTATGACATGTAGTATAACTGGCCAGGAAAGGTAGACCTTTGGCTGAACCACAACAGTTAGTTGTTCTTGAGTTGTTGCAGAGAAAGAGTGGTTTCTGCTTTGTCATAAATGCTCTTTTTGAGGGTAGAAATAGATAAATAAATTAGTGCACTGGGTATCAAGGGAATCACTCCCTCCTTTCAGACAGACTTGGGCATGAGCTTTCTCTGCCAGTGCTCCTGGTTTTCCTGCTGTAAACCATAAGGTAAAAGATTTTTTAAAAACTGTGCTGTACCTTTTAAAATTCAGACAAATTATTCCTGATTTAAAATGAAATTGGCTCTTCTCCTTGGATTCAGTTAGAGATGTGGGGAGGTAGCACTTAGAAATTACTGCTAAATCTTTGGTTGAAAAGAAAAAGCAATACAAGCTTAATAATGGCAAGGAGAAACTGAAGTTTTATCTTCTGGGCAGAGCTGCTGGCAAGCCTGGTGTGAAGGTCTCTGTGGTAACACTGAGGTTATCTCCTGGTGGATCCAATGACATGGGATGGGACAGGACCATCCTTTTCCTTGGAGGGAATGGTTTCTGAGCTAGAAGTGAGACATGTCATGGTGTCATACTTTCTGGGTGGCAGTATTTCTGTTAGTGGAAGGTCTGGCAAGTCCAACAGCTGCCTTGTTATGCAGCAAATCATGTTGACTGTATGTTCTTGTGTTGGGGTAAAATCAGGTCTGAGATAAATAGATCTTGCTTCTGTGAGAGCTACAGAGTAGACAAAATAGAGTCATGGAAGGGAACTTTCACATGGAGCCCAACCATCAACTCAGCACTGACAAGAACCAGCCCTAAACCATCTCTCCAATCTCTGCCCATCTCTTAAATCCCTCCAGGGATGTGGCCTCTTCCAGTGCTTGAAAACCCTTCAGTGGAAGAAAATTTGTCCTAACATCCAGCCTAATACTGGCACTGGCAGCTACCAACATACAACCACTGAAGTTATGGTTTATTTTCTAGGTCTGTGTTTTGTTTTTGTACTTGTCCTCTTCTTCTGCAAAGTTGTTCATCATTGTGAACTCACCAGAGCCATAGAGCAGGCTTTTCCCCTTGAAGGGCTATCTCAAAAGGCAAAAGTCCTCCTCTCTTTCACAGTCAGGCTGTCCCTAGGTTATATTTCCAACATCAGCTTCCTGTTGATTGTCTCCAGCCTTTCAAGGAATGTGATGTTGGAAAAGAGAGCTGGGTTTGAGAAATCCTTCCTGAGGAGGCAGAAGTCTCCCCTCAGGACCCAACACCAGAGTCTAGAAGTCTTGGCTGATGGAGCAATGAGCACTTTGGAGCACGTAGGTCCCATAAAACTCTCATCTGGTTTGATTTTCTCCTGTCTTAGCACGGTCACCAATACAGAAGCTGGCTCGAAGAAACACCAGGGCATATTCTCCCCCCAGCTCACCCAGCCACCTTGCACTAACTGAATTCCTTACCTTTGCTCAGCTTATCCTGCCTTCCCAGAGTGCCAAACCCTGACTC
The DNA here is from genome assembly GCA_013400935.1 of Turnix velox. Lineage (NCBI taxonomy): Eukaryota > Metazoa > Chordata > Aves > Charadriiformes > Turnicidae > Turnix > Turnix velox. The sequence continues at coordinate 18,663 of VZTY01025334.1, forward strand.
AAATTGGCAACACTTCCTCTGCTTAGCATTAAATTTAAGAGACTGAAACAATTATGGGGCAGTTTTAAGCAAAGATTACTTTAACTCAGACTAGAAGCTTTGCAAGAGCAGCTTTTCTGCAGAGTCAGCCAGAGGGAATCAACAGGACTTTACTAACGCAATATCAATTCTGTAAAGAAGAAAGTAAAATGTGATTTATTTTTTTTCTTCCTAATATATTTAATGTAGCAAGGCCAGCCAAAAGAAATAGCTTGCCCTCCAACATCACCAGTTTCTTGGGGATTTGGAGTGAAAAAGAGAGCATTTTGCCTTATTGGATTTGTTTCTGAGAAACTCGAGCAATGACTTTTTTGTTTCTTAGAATGTGAGGTGTTAGCAAAAGGAAATAGGGAGGGAAAAAAAAGGCTGTAAACTGGGCATGGCTGTTTTGACATGGTTTTGATGTGGTTTATCACTTTTTAGCTTGAAGATACAGCTTTGGGGGGAGAAGCTTTGGGGGGAGGTTGAGAAGGTGTGCCCTGGACAGGAAAGTGCCATTTGCACTCAGTGCACTCATTTGCTCAGTGCCAGCTCTCTCAGGACTTTGCCTTCTTCTGAAATAACATTTGCCCATGCTTATTTCTTCTTCTGCCACCTGATTGTGGAAGATACTTGAAGTATTTCAAAGGTATTAGTGATGAAAAATTCCCCCAAACGACCACATTCTGCCTGAAGATACTGCTGGGTAGTTGCATGCATCATAATAAATTCTGTGCTCTTGGGGCATGTCTTTGATACCCTCTCTTTCTATACGGAAACTTTATATGGACTTTTGATGGACACAAGAGGTGGAGAACCAGGGCCAGGCATGGGGTTGCCCTCTGGGATCTCAAAACCAGAGCTGCAACCTACTTTTTTTAGAAACAAAATGCCCGAAGGTGAGGAATTTCCTCCTACCCAGAGCAGTGTAGCAGGTAAATTGGTGAGAGAAGTGCAATTTGAAAGCTGAGATGTGAAGGTTAGGTTGACTCACTTGCTAAATCTATAGGGTTCCTTTGTATTTTTTTTTTTTTCCCAGTACTGGAGGTATAAATCTATTGCTTCACAGGCTGCATAGAGGATCAGTTGTCAAATTGGCCTTATTATAGGATAGCTGAGCTCCCTGAGGCAAAGAATGTAAAGATTAAGTTTGGACAGGAATGAAATATAGGCAGGTATGTGGGAGAGGCTGCAACCCACTGGTCCCACCTTCACTTCTCCTAGTTCCCAGGCCTCCCACAATAAAGAATAAAACTAAACATGATTTCCCAGAAGAGAAGGAAGGTGAAAGGATATTTGGGGCATAGTTTTACCCCTCCCCTTCAGCGGCTATCAGAGCTGAAGTGATGGGAAGCACATGCAGGCAATAGGAAAGATGGCAGAGCTCCTGCTCTGGATTTGTTCCCTCTGAGCAGTTGGATTCTGACTTGGAGATAGTCTGAGGACTCCTGCAGCTCTGCCTTTAACTTAGGGCCATGCTTTAAAGCAGCAGCTTCAAAATCTGCTGCTGAATTACATGCTTTCCAGAAAAACCCCCAGGAAAAAGCCAGTCTCTCTGTTTGAGGGGGAATATAAACCAAGAGACTAAACTTCCTTTCCAAGCTAACAAAGAATTACTGCATCAGTGAGGCACCCTAAAAAGAGAGAGGGCTGGACCTCACAGAATGTCAGGCATTAGAAGGGACCTGGACAGATCGAGTCCCATCCCCTTGCTGAAGTAGGAACACCCAGATCAGGTCACACAGGAAGGCATCCTGGTGGGGTATGAATGTCTCCAGAGAAGGAGAGTTCTATAACATCGCTTTGCTCTATGCGACACTCTTCTCTCACCCTCACCCTGACAAAGTTCCTTCTCCAATTTCTGTGGAACCTCCTGTGTTTCAGTTTGCACCCATTGCCCCTTGTCCTATCATTGGAGGTCACTGAGAAGAGCCTGACTCCATCCTCCTGATGCTCACTCCATATTTATAAACTTTAATGAGGTCACCCCTCAGTCTCCTCTTTCCAAACTAAGGAGACCGAGATCCTTCAGTCTTTCCTCAGAAGGGAGATGCTCCAGTCCCTTCATCATCTCTGTGTCTCTGCTGGACTCCCTCCAGCAGATTCCTGTCCTTCTTCAGATGAGGGCCCCATAACTTGACCAAATATTCCAGATGTGGTCTAACAAATTTCAAGTAAGGGATAACTCAGCTTCCCAGTATTATGTAAAAATCTCAGTAAACCAGCTCTGAGGTGAAAATCAAGCCCCAGTCATCAGCATTAAACATTAATTTCACTGTTCCTACTTTCAGAAACCCTGCCTGCTGCAATAGGAAGGAATGAAGAGCTGTGTGGGAGAAAAGCAACCTCACACACATCCTCTGATGGTTAGATGGGACATGAGGATGAAGTTCTTCCCCAGGAGGGTGGTGAGACACTGGCCCAGGTTGCCCAGAGAGGTGGTGGAGGTCACATCAGTGTCTGGAGATATCCAACACCAAGCTTGCTGTGGCTCTAAGTATCCTGATCAAGTGCAGGATGTCCCTGCAGGCGGTGGCACTAGATGGCTTTGGGAGGTCCCTTCTAATCCAACACAATGTATGAATAGGGTACAGTTCTCCAGAAAAAGCTCAATTTTGCCTTTAGAACACGTGGAGTCTTATTATAATAAGCTGTTGGCAAGTCTGAGTCCTGGATGTAGTTGATGTTTGTGTTCCTCTAAGTGTCTATGACAACAAATAAATCTAATACTTGGGAAGGGTCCTTGGGAGAATTTTTGGTGGGGGATTTGTGGCTTTTACTTCAGAAACATTATTTTCAGGCTCTTAATTCCCAAGTATTACTGTAGATTGCTAATGAAAATGAACTAATTACTTACAAGAGGGTTTTTTTTTTCCCTAGTTTGCAAACAGGACTGACTCAGAGGAATGCTATTTATTCTGGCTGATCCCAGACGGATAAAGGAGTGAATATTTTTAGGAACTTTAATGCCAAGCAGGAGGTTTAGACTCAAGGTCAGAGGACTGTAGGTCACTTTCAGCCACTTCAAGAAGATGGAATAGGGGATGTAACATAAATTTTTTCTGTATTACTTCTGGAATACTAGTTACTGAAAGAGTCCAGCACAGAGCCATGAGGATGGTGAGGGGATTGGAGCATCTCCCTTCTGAGAAAGGCTGAGGGAGCTGGGTCTCTTTAGCGTGGAGGAGACTGAGGGGTGACCTCAGTTATATTTATCAATATGGAAAGGGTGAGTGTCAGGAAGATGGAGCCAGGCTCTTCTCAGTGACATCCATGGACAGGACAAGGGGCAACGGGTGCAAGCTGGAACTCAGGAGGTTCCACAGAAATAGGAGAAGGAACTTTGTCAGGGTGAGAGAAGAATGGCACAGGCTGCCCAGAGAGGGTGTGAAGTCTCCTTCTCTGGAAACATTCAAACTTTACCTGGACACCTTCCTGTATGACCTGTTATGGGTGTTCCTGCTCTAGGAAGGGACTAAATGTTCTCTTTAGGTCCCTTCCAATGCCTGCCATTCTGTGATTCTGTAGTTCTGCAAGTGAAAAAGTTGAAAGGAAAGAGAGTATGGAAGTCATCCTTTGGCACAGAGATGGAGATGAGAATGGTTGAAATGATGTGGCTATAGATGATGAGAAAAACTGGGCAGAACAATTCTGACACTGAAAAGGTCACCAAGCACTAGCACAAGCTGCCCAGGGAAGGGGTTGAGGCTTCATCTCTGGAGGGATTGAAGAGATGGGCAGACACAGAGCTTTGAGATGTGGTTTAGGGCTGGTACTTGTCAGAGTTGGGTTGATGATTGGACTTTATGATCTTGAAAAGTCCCTCCTAGTCTGGGTGATTTCATAGTTCTATATAATTTTAATCAGTGTTGATGAATTTGGTGATGAAATCATAGTCAATAGGATGAATTACACAATTACACTGAACCCCCCCCCACACACCAAGAGTCTTGATATGCACCCAAGATCTTAAGGATCTTCTTTGATCTGTAATTATTTCCAACTTTTGATCGTTCACTGAGCAGAAATGAGTCCTTTGCACATGCTTTTGATCAAGGTACAGGAGCAGTGATCATAAATTGGAGTGTAAATTCAAGGAGCCTGACAAAACTGGAAAGGCCACATATTTTGGAGTCCAGGGTGATTTAGAAAGCAGAACCGGTGATGTTATCAACGCCCCTCTGGAGGCCTGACACCAGGGTTCAACTGGGCTCAGGGTTTCAGATACCTGCCACCAGGATTTATCTGTGTTTCACCAAGTAGGAGAAATATATGGACATGGGGGCTTCCGCCTGATCCCCTCAAAAGTCACTGAGCTGCCTCCATTAATGTCAGCACCCTCATAAATTGTGAGCCTGCCCTAAAGCAGGCAACTTCTGGTGCTGCACAGAAGCTTCCCGAGGTGTCCCTCACCTCCTGTAAATCCATGGACACCCCATAAAGTAGATTAACTGCAGATGGACTTAATAACAGCTGTCCCTCTGTTGGAATTAAGAGGGATCCAGACCTTTAAAAAGGGGACAATGTGGTGTTCCCATCAGCGCGGAAAGAGGACTGAAGGTTTCTGTGGATTTCTTTTTATGGTTTTTGGGATGGGTGTTAAATAGTTGACTGCAATCAAAGAGGAAACAATCTGAAGGGGTTGTGGTTCTGCTTCTCCCCACCATATATATATATACAAACAATCCACTACAGGGTGGCAGGACTAGGAGGAATGGATGCAAATTGGAAGAGGAGAGATTGAGGCTGGAGAAAAGAAAGAAGTTCTTTGCTGTGAAGGTGGTGAGACACTGGAAGAGGTTGCCCAGAGAGGTTGTGGATGGCCCCTCAGTCCCTGGAGATGTTTAAGGCCAGGTTGGATGAGGCATTGAGCCACCTGGTGTAGTGGGAGGTGTCCCTGCTCATGGCAGGGGTTGGAACTAGATGATCTTTGAGGTCCCTTCCAACCCAAACCATTCTATGATTCTATAATTTATTTTATCCTCGCTGTTCAAAGAAACCCAGTGGTTTGTTTGCCCTGCTGAGCCAGGGATGCACTTGCACTCCCTTCCCTCACTCCCTCCAGCCCTAAAGACTCCTGCCAAAATCACTCAGCAATAAACAGCTCAGTGGAAGCTTTACGAATGTGTTAGGAAAGGGCTTGAACATTCTCCATTAATGTTTACAGCTCCTAATTACCTTAATTAATCAGGTTGTCTTGCCCAGGAGCCCATAAGCAAGCTTTTAGTTCCCATAGATGCACTAACAGACATCATGCATTGAGGAGCTCAGCATGGTTTGAGCTGTTGGGATATTTACACTGGGCCCTGGGCAGGTTTTTGCTGTGGGAACTGATGTGCTGTCATGGCTGGGGTGGTCCTGTTGGATGCTGAAGTTGGTTTAGAGTGTCTACATCAGGGTACAGGGAAACATCTGGGAGCCACATTCAAGAAGAATGATGTTAAACTCAAGCTCTTCCTGCAGAATGGACTCTTGGCAAGGGAGAGAAAGGCTTTTGGAGAGCTCTGATTGTTAGGATACAGAGATTACTGCCTAGGAGTTCTTAGCTCTGTCAAAAACACAAACCTCCAAAACAGAAGTGAAAAATGTTGATAGAAAAATCAGATTTTGTCTTTTCTACCCCTTTCTTGGAGGCTTTGCAAAACACAGTGTGAAACATCGACTCTTCTGTGGCAGTTGATTTAGTGACCAAGGGAATTAAATGCTTTTTGAAAGAGGGATTTTGGTTTTTTTTTTCTTAAAAGTACTACTTTTCAGATTTTCCTGAGCTTGTTTTCTTGCTTAGAGCAGACCTGATGATAGAAATCTTATTAATTAGCCAACACTGAGCAAGGAACTCAACTTATCTCCTAATATTTATGTTGTTTTGTAGGAGGATAACACATGTGGGTGGAGGACACCAAGCTTGTCTTCTTCCAAAGCTTCACCTCCACAATTACCTCTACATCACCCCAAGTACCTCTGTACCTCTACATCAGGGTACAGGCAAATATCTGGAAGCCATGTTCAAGAAGACTGATGTTAAGCTCTTCCTGCAGAACAGCCTCTTGGCAAGGGAGAGAAAGGCTTTTGTAGAGTACTTGATACCAGCACTGACTGTTAGGACACAGAGATTACTGCTTAGGAGTTGTTAGCTCTGTCAAAAACACAAAACCCAAAAACAGAAGTGAAAACTGTTGATAGAAAAATCAGATTTTGTCTCTCCTACCCCTTTCTTGGAGGCTTGCAAAACACAGTGTGAAACGTCGACTATTCTGCGGCATTTAATTTTGCAACCAAGGGAATTAACTGCTTTTTGAAAGAGGGATTTTGGCTTTTTTTTTCTTAAAAGTTTTTTCAGCTTCTCTTGAGCGTGTTTTCTTGCTTAGAGCAGGCAGGCCTGATGATAGAAATTTTATTAATTAGCCATCATTCATCAAAGAACTCAACTTATCTCCTAATATTCCTGCTGTTTTGTAGGAGGATAACGCACATGGGTGGAGGACATCAAGCCTGTCTTCTCTCAAAACTTCATCTCTATAATTACCTCTGTATCACCATGATTAGCTCTCTACCTCTACATCAGGGTACAGGCAAATATCTGGAAGCCATGTTCAAGAAGACTGATGTTAAGCTCTTCCTGCAGAACAGCCTCTTGGCAAGGGAGAGAAAGGCTTTTGGGAAGCACTCTGTATCAGCACTGACTGTTAGGATACAGAGGTTACTGACTAAGTTGTTAGTTCTGTAAAAAACACAATACTCCAAAACAGAAATGAAAACTGATGACAGAAAAACCAGGTTTTGTCTTTTCTACTCCCTTCTTGGAAGCCTTGCTAAAGACAGTGTGAAACGTCGACTATTCTGTGGCAGTTGATTTAGAGACCAAGAGAAATAACTCCTTTTTGAAAGAGGAATTTTGTGGGTTTTTTTCTTTAAAGTACTGTTTTTCAGCTTTTCCTAAGCTTGTTTTCTCGCCTGGAACAGGTCTGATGATAGGAATTTTATTAATTAGCCAATATTGAACAAAAAATTCAACTTAGCTCCTAATATTTCTGCTGTTTTGTAGGAGGATAACACACGTGGGTGGAGGTCATCAAGCTTGTCATCTCTCAAAGCTTCACCTCCACAATTCAGAGCTTGCCTTTGCTCTGAGAAGACTCAGACTTGACCCAGCCTGGCTTGAGAAGAAGATTCTACTGGGTTTTGTGCCATTCCCTGAAGCTTTTGGTCCACAAAAAAACAAGAGGGGAGGGTCTATGTAACTACAGTGAAAGGGTGAGCTCAGTTCCTCCTTATCTGGTGGAATTAACAGACAATCCCTTATTTCTCCCCATTTGCAGAATATCCTTGATTTTTATATTGCTTCTGGCTGCTAATTTTGGCTCTGGCAGTGGGATGTCATGTACAAGTAGCCTGTGAGTATGTGACAATCCTTTAATGATGACAGGGAAAGCAAGTAATGAGAATGGAGATTAGGTTAAAGAGAGCAGATCATCACCCTCTAGAAATGGTTTCTGTGGACCATTCTCTGCTGAATATAAAGTAGCAGAGACTGGAGGGGCATTTTTTGGGAGGCTCTCCCAGGAGAAATTCCCTAACAGGGGTGGCAGGGAAGAAGGGAATGCATTTTCCAGAGTAAGGGGGAGTCATATGGAAAAAGGACTGTGATTAAGGGACTGGTGATGCCAAGACAGGAGGGAATGGGCACAAACTTGAGTATAGGAAGGAGCTTCTTACTTCTGAGGGTGTCACAGCACTGGCACAGGCTGCCCAGAGCGGAGAGTGGAGGTCCCATCTCTGGAGACATCCCAAACCCACCTGTGTGATCTGCTCTGAGTGATCTGGCTCTGGATGCTCTCCCAAGGACCCTTCCAACCTCTGCCATGCTGGCTTGTTGTTGTTTCAAGGATTTCCAGTCTGGAGCTTGCTCTTTCACAGCACTACAACTGGGGATTAAGCAATTTTCCCATAAGCTGTTCTGGGAACTGTTGCCATATCATGTAGAGATCACAGGATCACAAGATATC
>VZTY01025336.1:0-17248 GCA_013400935.1 Turnix velox
GGTTTTTTTATTTTTATCAGCTGAAATTTCCAAAAGAAATCACGTGTGTGTATAAATAAATATATATATATGTATATCTTTAACCAGGTCTATTATAGATGCTGTGAATAAAGGGGGCTAAGAAGAAGGAAAGAAAAAAAAAAAAGACAATTTAATTTGCTGGAAAATACAATAACATAAAAGAAAATTTAGATAAAAGGCACAATGTGATTCCCCTGAGCTCAGCTTTACCAAGGAGCTCTGATTTTTGGGGCAATGGGGAGGATGGGCTCCTTCAGGCAGGTTTGAAGGTGGCAGATCTCCATCCAGGGTAGAGTAGGGGGCTCTGCCCATGGTTTTCTCCCCAACTGCTGCAAGACAGCCCTGTTCCTTGCTAATTTAATGAAGTGTTTGCTAGGAAAGGGGGAAAAATTAAATGTTCCCATGTGAGTGCTGCAGTGGGATGAGGGGAGACACGGGGTGAGAGGGAGAAGCCCCTGTGTGGGAGCTGCTGGTGTTTCCTCCTCCCCAGACAAGGTGAAAGCTGCAGGGTTTGCAGGGCTGGGGGTGTCACAGCACCAAGGAGAGGTTTGGGGGAGGAAGGGAAGGTGCTGCTAAAGGCCATGGCTCATTCTGGTGCTGCAGGGTGTGTGTCAGTCCAAGCCCTGACCCCATCCAGCCCCATTCTACTCTAATTCCCAGCCGTATTTCCACCCCCATTCCTGTCCTGTTCTCATCCCCGTCCCCATCCTTATTTCCTGTCCTGACCCCTTTTCCCATCTCTATCTCCAAGACCATTCCCATCTTATTTCCATCCCTGTCCTGTCCCGATCCCTAGCCCCATTCCCATCTTATTTCCATCCCTGTCCTGTCCCAGTGCCTTTTCTTATCCCTGACCCTATCCCCATCCCCATTCTTATTTCTATCCTTATCCTGTCCCAGTCCCTTTTTCTATCCTTGTCCCCATTCCCAGCCCCACTCCAATCTTATTTCTAACCCTATCCTATCCCAGTCCCTTTTCCTATCCCTGTCCCTATTCCCAGCCCCATTCCCATCTTATTTCCATCCCTATCCTGTCCCAGTCCCTTTTCCTATCCTTGTCCCTATTCCCAGCCCCATTCCCATCTTATTTCTATCCNCATCTCTATCTCCAAGACCATTCCCATCTTATTTCCATCCCTGTCCTGTCCCGATCCCTAGCCCCATTCCCATCTTATTTCCATCCCTGTCCTGTCCCAGTGCCTTTTCTTATCCCTGACCCTATCCCCATCCCCATTCTTATTTCTATCCCTATCCTGTCCCAGTCCCTTTTTCTATCCTTGTCCCCATTCCCAGCCCCACTCCAATCTTATTTCTAACCCTATCCTATCCCAGTCCCTTTTCCTATCCCTGTCCCTATTCCCAGCCCCATTCCCATCTTATTTCCATCCCTATCCTGTCCCAGTCCCTTTTCCTATCCTTGTCCCTATTCCCAGCCCCATTCCCATCTTATTTCTATCCCTACCCTGTCCCACTCCTTTTTCCTATCCTCGTCCCTATTCCCAGCCCCATTCCCATTCTTATTCCCATCCCTGTCCCATTTTCATTCCTTTTCCTCATCTCCATCCCCATGCTCCTTCCCTTCCCGTCCTGTCCCCATCCCAGTCCCCCTCCTTCTGACAGCAAGAGCTGCCAGAGGACACTGGGCAGAGCCCAGCGGGGGCTGAGCTTTGGCAGGGGCCCAGGAGATGCTAATTTCCCTAAAAGCTTCCCGATAAATTACTCCTGCTCTTGCTCTGGAGAAGGCACTTTGGCTCCCACCGGGCTGCAGCCCCTCACCGCCTACCCAGGGACACCGGCTGTGTCCTGTCCCCAGCAGTGATTCACAGCACCATCCCATCCCACATTTGGGATTTACAGGCTTCTGCAAAGACCTGGGAATTCTGCAGCTCAGCACCCTGGGATGGCTGGAGATGGCACCAGTTTCTGCAGGAAAACCCGATTTTAATCCTTTCCCCCTCACCCCAGCCCCTTTCAGCCTCCAAGCAGGCGGGTGAGGGCGGAGAAAGCTCCCATCTGGGTTTTCAGGCTTTTTTGGGGATTTCAGCGCCACCAGCAGCTGGTCCCTGGGGAGCGAGGAGCAGCCTGGAGGGGCCGCTGGTGTTTTACACCATCATTTTCATTTACGCTTCGTTTTGCAGCTCGCCCAGGGAGCTCCTGCTCGGCCACAGACGGGTTTATCCACCGGGTTTAAGCCGGATCCAGGGAGCAGTTTTGGAGCCGTGAAGCTCCTGGGTGTCGGGAGCAGCCATTGTCACCCCCAGCCCTGCAAACCCTGCAGCTTTCACCTTGCCTGGGGAGGAGGAAACACCAGCAGCTCCCACACAGGGGCTTCTCCCTCCCACCCTGTGCCTTTCCTCATCCCACTGCAGCACTCACATGGGAACATTTAATTTTTTCCCCCTTTCCTAGTAAACACTTAATTAAATCAGCCCAGGGATGCTCCAAAAAACCTGAACATCCAGAGAAAGGAAGGGAGGTGAGGGCTGGAGAAAGTGGGTCTCGAGAGTGAGGGAGGAACTGCAAAGTTGATGGTGGATCCCAAACAGCTGCCAAAGACCCTGCTGCTGTCTTCCAAATGTCCAGGAGAGAAGTGCTCCTCAATTTGCCCCCACCAGCAGTGTCTGTGGTGTCCTCAGGAAGGTGCCACACACACCACTGTCACACCTGACTCACATCGAAGCCCTTTGTCACCTTTGGAGCAGAGTAGCAGTGACCATGGGCTGAGCCCCTCAGCAGCTCTGTCTGGGGCTGCCCTGGGGCTCTGTCCTTACAGGGTGACAGGGACATGGGGACTGGCATCAGAACAGGATGGACAGAGGCCAAAGCTGCTCCTGCCAAGGGCTGGAGAGGACCCTGGCAGATTGTGCCCCCCCCAGCTTTGGAGCATCCCACAGCCCCTCTGGGGGTGTCTATCCCCTCATTTGGCCTCCAGCTGTGCAACATCTGCATTCCAGGCAGGTTCTCTTCCTCCAGGAAACCCTGTTTTGCTTTAAAAAAGCGTCCCACCAGAGCTCTTGTTGACCCACATGAGCTGGCTCTTTCAAGGGGAGGTGAAGAGGTGAGGATAGGACATGAGGATGATGTCCCTAGCCCTAGGGGTGAAGGGTTGGGGGGGTGGGGGCTCAGCAGTCACAGTGGGAGCATAAAAATACCCTTCAGCTTGGCACAAACCTTCACTGGCCCCTGGCCAAGGCTTGTTCCCCTGCTGTGATCACATCCAGCCCCTGCTGGTGTCAAAGCTGTGTCCCAGGACAGCTGATGGCTCCTGGGTGACCATCCACCTGAACTTTCTAAGGCAGAGCTGCAGGAAGGCAAGTGCTGCCACAATCCAGGCAAGATTTGGCTGGAGGCAGCTGGCTCCTGCCCGTGCTCTTCATGAATCTGGAGCCACCACCACCTCGTGCAGCCAAACCTGAAATGCACTGGCAGGGGGTGCAGCTGCCCTGGGCAGAGCTGCTGCAGGAGCTGCTCTCGCTGGCTGCTGAGGCTGGGATCCCCCACACACCCAGCAGCTATGCAGGGAAGCCAAACACCCACTCACCCTCCTGACAGAACCAAGTCAGGGCTCATCCCCCCCCTTCCTGGCAAGGAGAGACAAATCCATAAAGCTACCATCTGGCTGGGCTTGGCCTTAACCAAAGCTGTGCCCCAGAAGTACCCCACGGTCTTCTCCAAGCCAGTCCTTCCACACCAGTAAAGAGCAGAAGCTGGAAGCAGCTGGCCTTGGCACCCAGCAAGTCCCTCCTTGCTCCTTCACAGCTCCATCCACCAGCACACAGCCCTCACCAGCCAGGGAGTGACCCATAGAGGCATCTGACACACTGGAACTCACTGTTCAGTAGTGTGACCAGTTCTGGGGCCCTCAGTTCAAGGACAGAAACTGCTTGAAAGAGTCCAGCACAGAGTCACCAAGATGATGAAGGGATTGGAGCATCTCCCTTCTGAGGAAAGGCTGAGGGAGCCAGGTCTCTTTAGCTTGGAGAAGACAAGATCAAAGGGTGACCTCATTAATGTCTATAATTCTGTAAAAGATGGGTATCAGAATCGGAAGGATGGAGCCAGGCTCTTCTCAGTGACCTCCAAAGATAGGACACAGGGCAAGGGGTGCAAGATGGAACACAGGAGGATCCACAGAAATATAAGAAAAAAACTTTTTCCCAGCAAGGGTAACAGAGCACTGGAATAAGCTGCCCAGAGGTTGTAGGAGTCTCCTTCTCTGGAGACATTCAAAACCCACATGGATGCCTTTCTGTATGACCAGGTCTAGGTGTTAACTAGATGATCTCTTGAGGTCCCTTCCAACCCCTGAAAATTCTGTGTTTACTCAGTTTCCAGGAGAAGGAGAAACCTTGGGATATTTTTTCCTCCTTGCCTTTCACCTGCAGCGTAGTGGGAGCAGGAGCTGAGGGCTTCTGGGAGCTCCCCCAGCTCTTCATTACTCGCTGCAGCACCTGAAGTGAAGGCACAGTTTTACACACTGAATTGAAAAGGAGCAAACAGAACTCATAAACACTGTAGGAAATATTAAACATCAATTTAAAAAACCTGGTTACAGCTTCCCTCCCTGGCCTGGATCAGCACCTAGAGCCCAGGTGTGGATGGAGAGATCACACAGCAGTGGTCCAAGGAAATCCTGCCCAGGAAATGGGGGTTGGGGCTGTGCTGAGCCCAAATACCTGTCCCAGTGCCAGATCTCAGCTCACATAGGGCCACCAGGCAAGAAACAACATGCACAGACTGCAAGGGGTGAGAAAGGCTTTTATTGATATAAAAATGCATATAAATAATTCTGTCTCTTCCTGGGAGATGGAGAGGAGGAAGTCCATCTCTAGCACATCTCCTGTGGTGTCCCTGTGCCTCAGCCCCACTGCAGGTTGGGGGGCACTGGCCACCCTCCAGGTGGAGGAGCCTGCAGGGATGGGGGTAGATCCTGAACGGGTGGCCAGCCCGGTGGGTACTGGAATGGCACTGGTTTCTCAGGTACAGCACTGTGGAGGGAGGGAGATGGAAAGGGGAGGGGCGAGATGGGGCTGTCTCAGGCTGAGAGCAAGGTCCTGGGCCCCCTCTGCAAGCTCCTGAAGGAGAGGGGGCTCAGCAGAGGATATCAACAAGCAGCATGTGTTCACCCCCCACCTCCAAATCCAAGAGGACACCTGTAACCACTCCTGGCTCAACCAAGTGGTGCACATAGTGCAGGCTACCAAAAACATGGGAGCACTGAGGTCAGGGGGTCTGCTGGGGGGAACAGGCACATCTCCTCCTTGTGCTGCTCCCCTGTCCCCCCCAGCTGCTCTCTGCTGCCCTCAACACAGCTGGGTTTAGAGAAGAACAAAGGAAATGAGTAGATGTTTCTCTCCCAGCAGCCTGGATCCCAAGCCAGCTGTGCACTTCCCAAAGGACAAGGACCCCTCGGAAACAGAGGAAGTGCCAAAATGCCAGGGTGTTTTCACATAAGCACCCTTCAGCAGAAGGACAGGCTTCCTCCAGCTCAGCCTAGGAGACACTGCTCCCCTCTCTCTCCCCACAGTTCACCAGTTGCTGCTGAAAACGACAGCAGACTGGAGATGTGCAAAAGCAAGAAGCCATCACTCCCTTCTCTCCAGCTGAAGAAAGTGCTCAGCTGGGACAGGTTTAAATTCATGGGAAACACACCTTTTCCATTAATTCCTGAGTGCAGGAAACTCATTTGTTCTTTAGCACAAGCCCTGACAGCAGCCTTCCAGCTCCTCAGGCCTCTACCTCCGACCCTGATGAATCTTTTTAATTGTTATGCCAGAAGAAATCTAATCAAAGTCCTTTGCATAATGCTCCAGGGGAGCTGCACCCTCCTCCTCTCCCTGCAGGGCCAGTGAGGTGGCCAAAAGCCAGCTCCAGAAGTTGAGTGCAGTCATTTCCAGGCAACAAGAGAGGAGCAAAGTCATCTGCTCTAATGCTTCCCTCCAGTGATGGGGATCCTTCAGAGCAAGACTGCCAGGACATGCCACCATCTCCTCTCAGTAGGAGCAGTTTTGGTTATAGCCAAGCTCAGGCAGGCAGGGAGCAGCCTGAGGAGCAGTAGGGTGAGGTGTGGGCAGCAGGAGAAGGCTCTGCAGGGTGGGACAGCACCACTAACTAAGGAGTTCTTGTGTAAGCAGCAGAACTAATCAACAGGGAGAGGATGCTGCCTGGGTAACACTATTTCCTGACACCTCATAAGACACAAATGCTATCAAAATTTTACCTCCAGCAGAGCTGCCCTGTGGGGATTCTCCAGTGTCTAGCAAGGGGCAGGAGTATTTAATTTCCAGCAGCATTAATAGGATCTCTTTCCTCTACCCACTTCCACATGAAGCCTGTAGTAACACATTCCCTTTGAGCCCTCAGGTCCTTTCTGGAGGAAATCAGCAAGTGGGCTCCATGGCAGCTACAGCAGAAGCACACACTCACGTGTCCTGACACGCTCCTCTTCCTTTGGAAATCAGCTTAAAAATCAATCACACCCTGGCAGAGCTCTGCAGTTAGAAGAACTACATGAACTCCATCCAAGTCCACCCCAGCTCTCCAGAAAGCAATGGCATGGTGGGACTTTGAAAATACACATCAGGTGGAGGCTCCCAAATGAAGATTGTCCCCCTTGAGCTCAGCCACGTTGGGAGAGGCTCACCTCCTCCATCCCAGCTTGAATCCTTCCTTCTCAGTGCTGCCAGAGAAGAGAGATGGAGCTGCATCTCCAGCATCACCTTTTGGGGCTCAGTACCCTTGAGAGCATCTTCTGCAGTGTTTTGTGCAGACTCACACTGCTCACTGACATTATCAGCCAGGCAAGGCAGCCTCTGGGCAGGTTTGCATCCGACACCACAAATTCCCCAAAGCAATGTTAGACCCTGCCAGAGATTCTGCCACATTTCAGGGACCTTGAGGACTGCGGGAGGGAGAGGGAGCTTCTCATCCTTAAAAGCATTTTCAGGAGGAACACAGACTCCCCAGGCACCTAGAGGACAGGGACCTGCTGAGATCAACCCCTCAAAACAACTCTGGCAGACAAAGCAAAGCACACAGTTGCTCAGAAGGACAAGGCTGGGGCTGGAGAGCACAAAGGGAGAAGAGACATGACAGGGACAGGGATCAGTAAGAGGAAGAGAAGCTTTGAGTGGCTGGTGTTTAGTTCCAGCAGCAGATGGTTTCAGGGCCTGCAGAGAGACTGGGTAGAAAGCAACAACCCTACAAATCCCAGGTCTTGTGTGTCTGTTGAGGTAACAGGGACCAAATAGTTAAATCACCCAGAAATTACTCTGGGTATAACAATGGCCATCTTTTGTGAGAGATGATCTACCCCCAGATGAAGAGATTCATGGGCAGGACAAGAAAAATAGGCAAGTGAAGCGTCTGGGAGGGGAAAGAATGTCATGGCTGTCAGTGAGAACCACTGTAAGGCTCAGAGCAGCCACACTGATGGACAGAGTGAAGAGAAAGCAACAAGCCCAGACAAGCACTAGAAGGAAGATCCTGCCCAGACCAAACACAGAGAGGACAGGAGCAAACAGAAAAAGAACAAAAGAGAGATTTGGCACCTGCCCAAATGTCATCCAATTAAGCCTGCGGCACAGTCAGGTGAGCAAGGAAACAGCAGGCACCAGCAGGCATCCCAGTCCCAATGAATGCTGCCAGGAGGAGCCAATTCCACCCTCTCACTGGCAGGGACTGGCAGAGATGTGCAGACAGGGCAGGCAGAAGCAGGGGAAGCTGTCAACAGATGAGACTGAGCTCCTGCCACTGAACTCCAGGCAGTAATAACTCGGCATTGCAGTGGTACTGTCCTTCCAGGGATGTCACAGCACACTCTGCAGGGACAGGAGTGCCCCTCTGCCTGCCACCCCTGGGAAGCAGCCACAGGCTGCAAGGGCTGGCTGCTCCCTCCTGCACATGAGGTGACACATTGACATGTTTCTGATGCAGATGTGCAATACCAGATCCATACATGTGTGTCTGTAGTGGGTGCCACCAGCAGATGCACAGCCCTGGAAGGGGAAGTGCTAAATCTCAGCTCTGGGGGTCCCAATGCATAGGGACCTCTGATCACTTGTGTCTTCTCCTGCCCCTCTTGCATCCCCCCTGTGAGATCCCTCCATTCTGGCACCATGCAGGCCAGAATCACAAGCCAACTCCCCACCAGCAGTACCTGTTGCTCTGAGTTGCACTCAGTCTCTTTGCTCTCTTCTCCAGCCAGTCCTCAATGGTGGCGGGTGGGACATCTGCTCCCTCCTGCTGCAGCTCCTTTGATCTCTGCTCCCCTGGTTGAGAGAGAGGAGGGCTGTCAGCTGCTCACTCTGCAGTCCTTTCACTCCATTAAACCCACTGCTCATTACCCCTACATAGTTTCTTATGGTAGAGAGCTTGCAATATGTCTGTGGCAGCCCCTCCTCCTCCTCCACTGTCCCCCTGCCATCAGATACTTGGCCTCCTCACTGGTGACAGCTCCAGCCAGCCAGAGCCAGGAACAAGACCGAAGGCAGTAAGCACGGTGGTGGCTTGGGCACTTCACTGAGGGGAGTCTGACACCTCCCCCCAGGGCTGATCATCCACATCCTCGCCTGAAACAGCCTCTGCTGGCCCCGCGCCCTGAGCCATTTCCAAAGTTGTGTCCCTCCAACTGGCAGGAGGGACTTTGCCACCTCTGCCCAGTTAGGTGGGAGTGACAGGGACGTCTGTCGGGATCGATGCAGACTTGGCAGCCCACGAGAGTCTGAAGGGTTGAGACTGTGTGTACAAGCAGGGGAGGGGATTTCTGAGAGGCTGTCAGGGCTGGTTAAGGCACAGGCTGCCTGATGTATCCTGAGCCCCTGCAGAGCTGGATGAGGGGAAGGCTGTCGCCCAACCCCACACAGTCTAGGTGTGAATCCATGGCTAAGGGAGGGAGAAGAACAAGTTCCTACATTTTCTCACACAAATTAGGAACCAGAAAACATCTGCTGACAACCAAGAGGTCCTTTCAAGCTTTCAACCTCTCTATTGTTGTGTGGAGCAGATACTTGCATGCACCTTGTCCTGTAGCACTGTTCTCTCCGGGCAGAGCCAGCAGGGCAGTCCAGCACTCACCAGTCTCTCCCTGGGAAGAAATTCTCAGCTTCTCAGCTAGCAAAGCCTCCCAGTTCCCTTAGACATCAGTGATAAGGCAGGAAGAGGTGCTAGAGGAGAACAGGGTCTAGCACAAGTCCCTGACATGAATGACAGAGTCATTCTCCTGGCAGCACATAGGGTAGAGTAGACAAGGAGATACTCAGAGTTATGAGACCTTCAGCCCAGTGGAAAGTTCCCACCTAACAGGAAGGAAGCTAAGGCAGCTGTGTCACCCCTCTTTGCCCTGCTCACCAAGCTCCCTGAGGAACCCTGATCTCATTTAGAGATCAACTTGCCCCCCTCAGCAGCAGCCACCTGCAGCCATGCCCACCGGGAGCCTGCTCCACACCTCCCTGCCATATGTCACACGTTTAAGGAAAATATTATACATTTCCAGACAGGGTGTGAAATTAATATTGCTTGGGCAGAGTGAAGGATCACTTCATCCTACTGGTGGCAACCAATTATTCATCTGCCTGTTGAATATTAATAAGCATGGCAGAAATGTGCTACACAATGAGCAGCCGGAGATGGATAATTTGTCATCCAGCCTTTTCATCTGCTGCTGCTGGGAGGGGTGACGATGTACTTGCTGCCACCACAAAGACAGCCTGCTGTGGTCCTGATGTCGAGGTGCTGCTCTGCAACCCAGTGATAAGCATACAGTCAGAGACAGGACTGCTCACATCTCCCACAGTAGCTCCCAAGGAGCAAAGCCCCAGCAGAGCAATTGAGGGTCAACCTCACAGTCTGGCCAGGGGAGGTACTGAGGAAGCTCCAAGTTCAGCCTCAGGACACTCAAATTCAACTCACAGATTAGACTTTTGCAGTCTAATTTGCCACAGCCAGCTTTGCTCTAACTTTCTCCTCCTCCAGTGAGTGGCTGGACACATCCCACCACAGCAAGGGGATGAATAGAGAGGCTTTGATGAAGCAGGGAAGAAAAATCAGAGAGACACCTCCTCCACCTCTACCTATCACCAAGATTTCCCTTTGATCTCACTCCAAACCTCAACACAGCGCAGTCTGAAAACTGCCAAAGCCTCTCTGTTTAGAGCAGGGAACCCCAAGGCCACTGCCCTAAAGTGTCACATCAGGAACTGGTGGGAGCCCACAGAGTCGAGCAGACTCCACTGCCTCATCCAGAAAACCTCACTAGCTGTGGTGGAATGATTCCAGGTTCATACCAGCCTAAATGAAGCCCCAGGTGTCCAGATTAGAAAGACATCCAGCTGGCTTCCTCTTCCACAAGCTTCTGCTCCAAAGTGCTCCAACCCTCAGGCTGAGAAACAAGTCAGCAGGTACAGGCAACTCCCTAGCTCTGTCCACCTTCACACACAGCCATCAGAAAGCATGCACATCCCATCCAGGAGCCACCAAGATGACCACAAGACTGGAAATACCCCCTGAATGTCCACAGGTATTTCAAGATGTTGCTCAGACACAACTACCAGCCCTTACTCCTCATAGGTGGCCACACAGCCAGCCAGATGGCAGCAGCAATACAGGTGTGAAGGTGCTTCCACCACCTCCTTACTGGGCTGTTTTCTTCAAAACCTAATTACAGCCAATTAAAAGAGTGGCTGTAGTTGTGAAGTGCCTCTCTAATGATGCCAGAGTGGGGGCACAGATTTATATTCTCTCCCCATGCAACTTTTAGCATGAGTTTTCTTCCCAAATGAGGTGCCATGGTGTGTGAGATGTAACCACCAGCACTGAGCAAGTGACCCTGCAGAGGGATTCAGGAGTAATCCTTCAGTGGGATTCAGTGGGCAGGAAAAGGTGGCAGGAAAAATGTGTTCCAGAAGACATGAACAGTGTCTGAGAGATGAGGAGGATGAGGCTTTGCAACAGGAGCAGCTGAAGAAGTTACCACCATGCAGTTGTCTGCGAGAGCACTCCTCCTACTGCTCATCCCTATGTTAAACTGGTTGATTACAGCCACCCCCAGCAGGGTCACTCATATTCTATTAATCCCACGGATATTTTGCACAAACTAGCCCAACTATGCCCACATTCTCCCCTGGCAGCTCCACCTAGCTGGAGCTCACCACAGGGGCCAGGCTGTGTCAATACTCCCCGCAGAAGTGACGCAGGTTAGCGGGGAGCCAATAACTTCGAGCAAGAAGACAGCAATTTGACAGTGACTTTTCCTGACATGACTGTACTTAAAATGACAGCCTGGAAGTGTCTGCCTGATGAATGATGCAGCAGATGCAGCAGGCTAATGCTTTGATGCGGTAACAGCTGGGAATAAACCTCCCCTCCCTGCTGAAGGTGGGAACTGTTGCTTCTTGATGAGTATATTCTACGGGGTGCAGCGATGCTGAAGCGGAACTAGGACACGCTCCGAGCTGTTACAGAACAGGGAATCGTCCAGAAATCTTCCTACTTAGCCCAGAAAACTAACACAAACGAGGGGGTGATTTCCCTGCTTTTTGGAAAGGCCAAATGTTAAGGATGATGTGATGTTTCCTTTGGCTGTAATAGAACTGCATCGTTAACAAGGAGACACAGAACTACCAACGCCAAACACTTCACAGGTTCAGTATTTACATGACAAAGAAGTGCCACCTCGTTTTAGCAGAGTTTTAAAGAAGTCAGGAAGGGCTTTGCTGAGGTTTAGGATTCAAGGCCACCCCTGAACATGGGTTAGTGGGCTACATCACTTCCCTACAGGGTTTATTTGCACTTTTTTCTGAACCATCTGCCCCTAGACAAGGTGTTCAACACTGCCTGAAAGTCATGCACTCCCCAGAGCTGAGGAAAGCAGAGTTAGAGCATCACTGTGGACCCACTAAGAGACCACCCACTTGTAACCCACCAGAGGCAGAGTGTGGCCATCTCTAGTTTGGTCAAAAAAGGCTCTGCAGAAAATGGTGAGAGCACCAGGGAGCTTGCAGGCTCTCAACTAATATCAAATCCCCAACCAGTCCAGGCTG
Organism: Turnix velox; assembly: GCA_013400935.1. Classification (NCBI taxonomy): domain Eukaryota; kingdom Metazoa; phylum Chordata; class Aves; order Charadriiformes; family Turnicidae; genus Turnix; species Turnix velox. The sequence continues at coordinate 12,060 of VZTY01025336.1, forward strand.
TAAACCCATCAAAATCTTCCAGAGGCTGCAGGTTCAGATGGGAAGTCTCCGAGGACATCAACAACTCAATGGACTTCTTGGGAGGTCCCACAGCCTTGCTGGAGATGTGCTGCTCTGAGAAACCTTGGAGATCCCAACTTCCTAACTGTATCAGCTCCCTGGCCATGGCTTATTTTGCAGAGGAACATGACATAATATTGGAGGGTCATTACTGACACCAGCACTGGACAGACATGTTACAAAGATCAAGTCTCCTGGGTGATTAATGCAACCTGCAGCCAACCTGCCAGCACTCTGGCTACTTCAAAGTGCCCTAAAACCCTCACATCTCAAACATGAATGCTTCAGTGGCCTCAGGAGCCGTGAAAAAAATCTCCTCAGCACATCAAACTTTGGTATGGCTTTTATAGCTTTTCTTGCCATGGTGTTATGGGCTGTGCTTCTCCTCTCCCACATCCTGCTGAGCTCTTCCCTCCACCAAAACCCTCTTGAGCTCTCTACAAACTCAACTGGTCAGATGTGGATGCTCAGCTGTTTGCTCAGCTCACACAGGATTTCCACAGAGCAACACCTCAACTCTACCAGCAGCCATTTGTGCTACAGCAGCACAGCCAAGGACGAGGCACCCTGCCGTCCCCTGGCCATCGCTCCTTGAAGTCTAATTGTTTAATTAAATGTTTGACTTGGTAATACAAATGCAAGGCTTCCAAGTAATCTCCCAGGAATCAGCTCCCTCGCCAGCCAATTCTCCACTCACACCTGACCCATTTGACAGAAGTCAATATTCAATAACAAGTGTAATTGGCAATGAAAGCTGCCCGAGCGCAGAGGAGCTCGCCAGCCTCCCCCCTGCCTCTCTGCTCTGCTCCACAGAGCTCTCCCAACCCCTCTAATAAACAGCCTTCCATGACTGGAAGCACTACAGGCTCCTGCAAATAGGCTGCCATCCTGCATCACCCCTTGGGAGCCCAGCATTTAAGCCCTACAGCAAAGAAAGGCCAGGGAGAGGTTCTGGGCTGGCAGGAGGGAAGGAGAGCGTGACTGCCAGCTGGGAGGAGGGCTGGCTGGAGCAATCCCTCTCCTGCACAGTCCCACGAGCTGGGTTTATTGACTGCCAGTGCTGTTCAGCCATTGATTCACAGAGTGGCCTTGGGGACTTGCTGTCTGACTCAGCAATGGCCAGGACTGGAACAGTTCTGTAGTACCTGCCTTCCTCCTGCTCCTCTGGGGTTCACCAGAGCTCTGCTGTGCCAAATCCTGTTCTTCTGAAGGCCAGGAGAGACTCTATCCCACACACACCTCATATCTCAGATGGATGTACATACACACACACACACTTTCAACACTTAAGCCTTCTTTTGCCAGACTTTAGGCAAAACAGTTGGCTGCAGCAGCGTGGGCTCAGGAGATGCTGAGAAGTCGGGCTGCCTTAAGAAAAGCACTGACAGCAGCTCAAGAAGTGATCCTTTCTCTCTGCTTTGAATCAGTGAGGCTACATCTGGGTGCTGTGTCCAGTATCAGAGATGGGAACATACTGGAGTTCAGGAAAAGCAAGAGGCAATGGGCACAAACCTAAGTACATAAGTTTATGCTTGAATATTAAAAAACCCCAAACCTTTTTATTGCCAGAGCCACAGTCAAACATGGAAACAGTTTGCCCACAGAGGAGCAGAGTTTCCACCCTTGGAGATAGTCAAAACACCACAGAATGTTTACCTGCTCTAGTTTACACAACTGCTGTAGTTTACCCTGCAAAAAGGGCTGGGACTAGACAACCTCTGGTGCAGACCAGAACCACTTCCTAAGTTCTCACCAACACCTCACTCACATTTTCTCAAGACACCAAAGCAATGAATACTAGAGGAAAAACAGAGCTGCAATCCTTTTTAAGGCAAGGAGGTGGTACTTGAGAAAGTCCAGAAGTGGTCTGTAGACTCACAGCAGGAGAGCAGCTGCCATTCACCCTCTGCCCAAAGGCACATGAGCAGAAGGCATTCCTAGACCCAAGATACCAGCACAACTCAAGTGCCAACAGGTTAGCTCTTCCCAAGAATGGAGGCAGCAGCTTCCTGGTAATAGCAGAGAGGTGGGGGGAAATCAAATCCATAAATTTAAGGGGAAGTGATGTACCAGTGCCCTCTGCTGCTGACAGTTTTTATTCCCTGTCTGAACAAAACCCGGAGGGCTCAGAATGCCCCACTCTCTGCTTCAGATGCTCGCTGCTAAGTAGCAATGGCACTGCTCAGCTCTGGGTTTGTGTCTCTGCCAGCACATTGAGCAGAAAGCATATGAAAAACTGCAGCACTTACAGCCTTCTTACAGGCTCGTGTGGCACTGAGAGGCAGGAGGGAAGGATCCAGGCTCAGCTTGCTGTACACAGGCAGCATGAGATCACAGGCTCCCACTGCACAACCCTTCATGTCCTCCTTTGCAGCCCACACTCCCTGCAGCAACTCCTCCTCCTCAGAGACCCCAGGACATTTTCTTGTTTGTGGACTCACCTTGAACCTGGGCACTCAGCTTCTCCAGGTCCTGCTCTGTCATGTGGGAAAATCTGCAGTTGGAACCAAAATCACACTGTCCTGCAACAAAAGCCATGGAGCTCCATGAGAGCTGCAAACTCTGACAGAAGTACATGCAAACCCAAGATCCATTACACAGGGACCCAAGCCCTTCACTACCTTCAAGACAAAGACATACCAAGGGTCTCCAGAACAGCCTTGTGAAAGAGCTGCTGGAGCTCAGGCAGTAATTTTTACCTCAGAAAAACTCACCTGTTTGCAGAAACTTCCTACAAGGTTTCTTGGTTTGCTCCTCTTGCAGGATAGCAGCAGCATCTAGGGGAGACAAAGGACAAGACAGGGTAAGGGTCTCTTGCACAGCAACATCCCACCATATCATGGACATTTTCCTAGTGGGAGCCATTTTACATGATGGCCAGGAACTTCAGCCACAGCCAAATTAAGCATTTTCAGTCTTTGTTTATACCCCTGGTTCCAGATTTTCACTAGTTTGCAAATATCACCTTGTTTCCTGCTTCATGTTTTATCTGCAGCCCCTGTTCTCAGAAATACCCTCCCTGTCTTTTCCTCCTCATTCCAAGTCCCAGCCAACATCTACAGTTTCCCCTTCCCACACCCAGCCACACAAGGGTTTTGCCTCTCAGACCACTTGACAGCACTAGCATCAAGCCCACAATTCACTGGAACAGACAATCTGAATATAAATCCTTGGTGCTGATTTATTTCATGTATTCCTCCCCCACTTCATCCATCACCTCCTCACAGTCCCAGAAAGAGAATGGCAGACAGTTGGTAGCACCCACCTCGGAATAAGTCATACCAAAGCCTCTTAGCTCTGAGATGCTGCACTCCATTGAGGTGTTTCTTCCTGTTGTGAAGGTTGTCCTGGAAAGACCTGTCACAGTAGTCACAGAAGTATCTTTTCCCCATTTTTCTTCTGGCAGTGCAGCATCAGTGTGGCCTGGGAAACATCAGACAGATCCTCGGCGCCCAGCCATGCCTGCCCTGGGGAAGGAGGATCCAAGATTTACAATGCTTGCTTCCAAAGGACAGGAACTCAAATCATTTAGGGCTGGCAGACAGAGAAAGAGGTGAGACCCAACAGCATATATTCCTGTCCATCAGAGTAGTAAGGCAGCATCTGCTGCTGGGAGAACAGGATTTGGTCTGCATTTCTTACCTCTGTTATCCAAAGCAAAACCATCTCTGCTGAAAGAGCTCCAAGTTAAAGCAACAAAACAGAGACCCCAGAGAGCCAACAGCTCCCAGCTACCACCTGCACCAGGGAAGGTGCAGCAGAAACCATCCAAAATGCAGACAGGAGGAGATAGAGTTCCCTCCCTCCCCCAAACCACAGACACAACTTCCCCAAGCAAGAGGAAGGGGATTCCCCCTGTGTCCTTCTCTACAAGGAAAAGAAACTCAGCAACTCCTCAAAGATGAATAAGAAGCTGTATTGCAAGAGGGAAGTTGCACTACAAACATTTCTTTTAGTTCACCTATTTATTGCTGTACCTCAGGGTCCACCCTCCTAATTCTCCCCAGACTAGAGCAGCAAGATGTATCTGCTTCACCAAAGAGCAGTACTTGCAACAGCCTTAACAGCCAGGATGAAAGAACTCCCAACTCCACATCCAGTGAAATCAACCTGAAGATGACAGGTTCTTCTCCTCCTAGAAGGCAGAGGGACTTTATCACAAGTATTTGTAGCCCAAAGATTCCCACTGTGGAGCACTGAGAACTAACAGGACAGAATTTGGGTGCTCTCACCTGAGCTGGGCTTGGAGCAGCCCAGACCCTGGTGGGTCAGGTGGGGTTAGTGGTTCCAGGCTGCTCCATCCCCACCAGCTGTCCTTGCTGGAGGTGCAACACACACCCTGCAGCAGCTGGAAGTTCTCTCCTGGGTGATATAAAGGTATCTGATAAATGCCAAAGATGGATGGACTGGGAGATAAGCTCCAAAAGCAATTCTCCACTTTTTGACACCTTGACAGCCAAATGTGTTTAAAAAATGGCAGGGAGACCAGCGCAAGAAATAAAGATTTTATAAATAAAACTGGGTGAGAATCAATCACAGCCTCCCCGCCGACTTCTCAGGACCAGTGGAAGCACAGCAGCAACAGGCAATCCCTCAGAACCAAGCTGGGCTAAGGCAGCCCTGCCAAGAGCTTCTGCCAGCCATCCATCCCCACAGCTCACCAGCAACTGTGCCAAAATCCTGTCCTTCTCCAGCTCCTGACTGCTGCTGCTTCAATATCCAGTCCCTGGAAGTCTTTCAGGCTTCACACCACAAGTTAAGACATGGTCTCTCTCCTCCACCTCCATTGAGCTGATCCCAAAAGATCATCTCATAATTTTGAGTTGACTTGCAGACCTCCACACTGAAGGTAAAATGATCAGAGACTCAGACTTGAAATATCTTTGTTTTAATGTCTTTTCCTTATTCTTCAGGTGAAACAGTGCAGAGATGGTGATAAGTCAGGCACCTCTCTCTAGAGGTGGCAAACTGCCTCACTTGGCTCCTGCTGGGGAGGTGAAACACCTCTGGAGGGCTGGAGCTTTGAAATTGCCCTAACCTCAGCCCAAGAAACCAAATCCAAGTGCTGCTTAATGAGTGCATGAAGCCATAATTTTCCCCCATCCTTTACCAGATCACCCTGGAGTCTT
>VZTY01025341.1:6202-18326 GCA_013400935.1 Turnix velox
AGAATCTCCTGTGTTCCAGCTGCACCCATTACCCCTTGTCCTGTCATTGGAGGTCACTGAGAGGAGCCTGGTTTCATCCTCTTGACACTCACACTTTCCATTTTTATAGACATGACTGAGGTCACCCCCCAGTGTCCTCTTCTCCAAGCTGAAGAGCCCCAGCTCCCTCAGCCTTTCCTCAGCAGGGAGATGCTCCAACCCCTCCATCATCTCTGTGTCTCTGTCGGGACTCTCTCCACCAGTTCCCTGTCCTTCTTCAACTGAGGGCCCCACAACTGGACACAACACTCCAGATGTGGTCTCACCAGGGCAGAGAAGAGGGGGAAGAGAACCTCTCAACTTACTGACCACACCCCCCAATTCTAATACACCCCAGGATGCCATTGGCCTTCTTGTCCACAAGGACACATTGCTGTCTCATGGTCATCCTGCTGTCCACCAGCATGAAATATGTGATATTTATTTCCATTATCTGAAAAAAACCCAAAACCAACATGCCTTTACACTAATGTTCCATGTTTAAGAATTCCATAATTGTACACGTATTTTTAAAAGGAGAATTGGGCTGGGAAATCAAATTTGGCCAAATGAGGTATCTCAACAGCATTCTTCTGGCTAAATGTTGATGAGTACATCCCTCATGTGTCTGTCACAGCTGCATTTTTGTTGAGCTCATCTCAACACAAGCCTCTTTATTTCCAATGCACACTTGTTCTCTCTTCTATAGTATATTGCCCTTGTCAAGGCTTCTCTCCTTGCCTGATTGGTTTTAGACATTTTGAGTTTAAAAGAAAAAAGAGGGAGTTTATCTGACAGCATGTTTATGTCTCCATTTGAGCTGGCTGTCCTGACTCAAATTTTGCACAATGAAGAAAAAAAGTGCAGTTTGCAGAATAGGAGCCATTCCATGGATAGGAGGAATGGATGATTTCTAGCCCATCTGAGCTTTTTTTTTTCTACAGCCCCTACAGAAAATTCAAACTGCTAAATCACATGGTGATGTAGTGTTCCTCAAAGCTGGGACTTCTAAACATCCATGGATGACCTTCATATGTGAACAAAAAGAGCAAAAGGGACAACTTTTTTTCTCTTTCCACTGGTGACAAGTGGCAGGAGAAGAATCATGGAATGGTTTGGGTTGGAAGGGACCTTAAAGATCATCTAGTTCCAACCCCCTTGCCATTGGCAGGGACACCACACCAGGTTGCTCAATGTCTCATCCAGCCTGGCCTTAAACACCTCCAGGGATTGAGGGGGCATCCACATCCTCTCTGGGCAACCTCTTCCAGTGTCTCACCACCCTCACAGCAAAAAACTTCTTTCTTCTCTGCATCCTATATCTCCCTTCATCCAATTTGCACCCATTCCTCCTAGTCCTGCCATCCTGGGCCCTATAAAAAGTCCTTCCCCAGCCTCTCTGTAGCCCTTTTCAGGTATTGAGAAGCTCCTCAGAGGTCCCCCTGAACCTACTCTTCTCCAGGCTGAACAACCCCAACTCCTTCAGCCTGTCCATCTGAGCTGAGGAAATTGAAACTCCACCAAACTGGTGGAAAACCAAAGAGCTTTTTGCTCTTTTCCAGTAAAACCCCTTGTAAATCATGTTCTTTGCTAATCCAAGTAGAGGATCAGTGTTTCTCCTGTAAGTCACTCACCTAGAACAATGAGCATTGTCCCAGCACCTTTGTCTTTCTGGCAGTGGCTCTGCTTTAAGTGCTCTGCTTTCACCCAGGAGAGTTAGCTGGACATGGAAGATACATAAGACAGAATAAAGGAGGGTTAGTTGCCCATTTAGAAGTCATTATAGATAAGCAGGATTGAGATATCATCAAAACCAATACATACTTTAACAAAAAAAAAAAAAAAAAGGCCCCTGAAAGTGTTTCTACAGGCAGCTAGATAAGAGGGAAATAGTAATTGCAGGAATTTCACAGTGAATCTATTAATTCAATCAAGTGCTAGCCATAGGGACAAAATGATATGCTTATATAGGTCATGGCAATTTCAAAAGGAAATGCTTTAGAAAGAGCAGAAAGGCATCCTGGGTAACAATGCAAATTACCATGTCACTCACTCTAATTGAATTTAGCTGAACTTACAGTGTGGGATAGTGGCTGAAGGAAAAAGAGAATTATAAAAAAAAAAAGAGCTCATTTATTTGCCCCATCTCCCCCAACTGTTACAAAAAGGGCTTTCTGCCTTTCCCTGGATTCATTATAGAATTATAGAATAGTTTGGGTTGGAAGGGACCTGAAAGATCATCTAGTTCCAACCCCCTTCCATATCACAGAGCTTGAGATACCTTCCATGCTAATGTGAATCCCAAAGTGAGTAAAATCAGTGGAAATAGTGAATTTAAGCAAATTAACAATACCAGTATAGAGTTTCTTCAGTAATATAATCTCCAGAGGTGGATGGGACCATGACTACTATGCTAAATTCAGTTCAGGTCACACAGGAAGGTGTCCAGGTGGGGTTTGAATGTCTCCTGAGCAGGAGATTCCACATCCTCTCTGGGCAGCCTGGGACACTCTTCTCTCACCCTCACCAAGTTTCTTCTCCTCTTTCTGTGGAAACTCCTGTGTTCCAGCTGCACCCATTGCCCCTTGTCCTATCATTGGATGTCACTGAGAAGAACCTGGCTCCATCCTCTTGACACTCACCCTTTCCATATTTAGAACCATGAATGAGATGACCCATCAGTGTCCTCTTCTCCAAGCTAAAGAGCCCCAGCTCCCTCAGCCTTTCCTCAGCAGGGAGATGCTCCAACCCCTCCATCATCTCTGTGTCTCTGTGCTGGACTCTCTCCACCAGTTCCCTGTCCTTCTTGAACTGAGGACCCCACAACTAGACACAATATTCCAGATATGGTCTCACCAGGGCAGAGCAAAGGGGGAGGAGAACCTCTCCACAAACTAACCCCACCCCAGGATGCCTCTGGTCTTCTTTCCTTTCAATTTTGAGTGACACAGTTGTCTTGCTTTGGGTGGAGAAGTCTGCACAGCCCTTAGCAACTTTCATAGATGCAGAGGAATGGAGCCCCTTGGCTGACTTGTGCATGTCAAAGCTTTGAGAAGGTTGGGTTTGACAACACGAGTTTACTGCTGAAAGGCACTGCTTGTTTGTTAAGGCTGAGTGGCTTCAACCTCCTGAACTGGGAGCTCTTGGTGTGAAGCCCCTTCTGTAGGAAAATGTCAACTTGCTCCCTCATAGTGACCTCTCAGTATGTGAAGGGGGCTCCAGAAAGGCTGGGGTAGGACTTTTTAATAGGGTCCAGGATGGCAGGGCTAGGAGGAATGGATGCAAATTAGAAGAGGAGAGATTTAGGCTGGAGAGAAGAAAGAAGTTCTTTGCTGTGAGGGTGGTGAGACTCTGGTAGAGGTTGCCCAGAGAGGTTGTGGATGTCCCCTCAATCCCTGCTTTAAATTCACCTTCTCTTAGGAAGGGTTTTATCTTCCCTTTCAGGACAGATATAAAAATGAAAATCTTTACTATGAGGGTGGTGAGGCACTGAAATGGGTTCCCAAAGAGGTTGTGGATGCCCCCTCAATCCCTGGAGGTGTTTATGGCCAGGTTGGATGAGGCACTGAGCAACCTGGTCTAGTGGGAGGTGTCCCTGCCCATGATCTTGAAGGTCCCATCCAACCTAAACCATTCTATGCTCCAGAAATGAGATCAACCAAACCTAACTTGAATGGCTTCTTCTTTTATCAGTGTTGCCTTGAAAACATACTGGGAAGATTGAAAGAAAGGGCAGTGATGAAGGAAAATTGTGAAATATTATGAAGGAAAAATTTCTCCACACCAAATGTGACTATCAATCAATCTGATGCTGTTTTCTGCACTCTTCTGATGCTGTTTTACATATGTAAAACTTCTCCCAGTCGCTGTAAAAACCCTAAAAAAAAAAAGCAGATTTTAATTTCTCAGAGTGTATAATGGAAAATTTATATTGGCCTGAGACTTTGCAGAGCCTGGAGCAATCAGATTATTTATTGCAGGTGTTCTTGGTGAGCAATGTTTCTCCCCTCATAAGCTACGAGTGAAAAGGCTTGAAAGTAAACAGAGTGTTATTGAGGAAATACAATAAAACACCAACAACTTGGGAAAAGTGAATAAAACATCAGCAGGAGGTGTGATTTCTGCAGCCAGTGCACTTTGCCAACCTTCCCAAATGGGTTATTTTGCTGATCGAGCTGTGAGGATGATGGGGTGCTGCAAGAACCTGCCTTTCTCCATGTTTTTCTTCAACTCCTTTGTCGCGGTGCTGTCAAATTTATCAATAACTAGTATTTGAGGAGGAACTGTTCCACTCTGTTGCCTAGTTGAAGTAGTCTCTTGTCAAAGGGAAGGCCAGATGGCTTCAGGTTTTGGTGTGCTGATTACACCAAGAAGGATCAGACCCCAGACACATTCCCTGACATTACAGGTTCTGCTGATTGTCCTGTGGGACACATTTCCACACATTTTATCCACAAAGAAATACCATCATTGAAGCCTCATAGGCTTCGGGTTTTGGTGTGTTGACTACACCAAGAAGGATCAGTCCCCAGACACAATCCCACACATACCTCACTTTACAGGTTCTGCTAATTGTCTTGAGGGACACATTTCCACACATTTTATCTACAAAGAAATACAATCATAAAAGCCTTATAAGCTTCAGATTTTGGTGTGTTGTCTATGCCAAGAATTATCAGCCCCCAGACTCAGTCCCACACTTTGCAGGTTCTGCTGATTGTCTTGAGGGACACTTTTCCAGGTTTTATATGCCCAGAGAAAAGCCACAGAAAGTTCACAAATGAAAAAATTAAAATTATTCCAAGTTACAGAACTCTATTTGAATATAGTCCTGGTGCCTTTCTCATTGCTTTAATAAGTGCTTTACTCTACAGGGCTTCTTAGCTCCAGTGTACATTGACATGAGAGCACAATAGAGAGGTAGAGCCACCCCCCTTGATCTGATGGCCACAGCTCTTCTGATGTAGTCCAGCTGGCCTTCGCCTCCAGCCTTTTCATCCACCAGGACCCTCAAGTCCTTTTCTGTAGGGCTGCTCTCTATCATGCCATAGAATCATGGACTAGTTTGGGTTGGAAGGGACCTTAAAGAGCATCCAGCTCCAACCCTCTGCCATGGGCAGGGACACCTCCCACTAGATCAGGTTGCTCAATGACTCTTCCAGCACTCAACTCCATTTTCTGTATCATTAAACAGCACTGGTTCCATATGGATCCCAGATGAGCCTCTGACCACTACAGTCTGGATGTGACCATCCAGAGGAGGCCACCAAGATGATGAGAGGGCTGGAGCGCCTCCCTTCTGAGGACAGGCTGAAGGACTTGGGGTTGTTGATCCTGGAGAAAAGAAGGCTCAGGGGGACCCAATATCTGAAGGGGGCTACAGAAAGGCTGGGGTAGGATTTTTTAGTAGGATATGTAATGGAAGGACTAGGAATAATGGGTGTAAATTGGAAGAGGGGGGATGTAGGCTGGAGGGAAGAAAGAAATTCTTTGCTGTGAGGGTGGTGAGACGCTGGAAGAGGTTGCCCAGAGAGGTTGTGGATGCCTCCTCAATCCCTGGAGGTGTTAAGGCCAGGCTGGATGAGGCATTGAGCAACCTGGTGTGATGGGAGGTGTCCCTGCCCATGGCAGAGGGTTGGAGCTGGATGCTCTTTAAGGTCCCTTCCAACCAAAACCATTCTATGATCCAGCCATTTCCCTATCCACCCAGCATCCATATCTCTCCAACTTGGGGAGCAGGATATTGTGGGGGAATGTGTCAAAGATCATAATGAAACTCACAGCTTCATATTTCTTTTGTGTCTTAATTACAGAGAAGAGACAAGGATGATGCATAGCTGGATCTTTGCAACACTGCAGAGCTTAGCTCAGCAGGGGCTCGTAAATGCTGCTGCAGTAAATAAACTCTTCTTTGCTGTCCTTTCTGTAGCTCTCAGCACTCCAGTAGCAGCTTTTATTTCTTCTGTGATTTTTCTTGACAGGATTCAGGTTGCATTTCTCTCGCAGTTGGTGGTGCCACAAATCATAGAATCATAGAATAGTTTGGGTTGGAAGGGACCTTAAAGCCATCGAGTTTCAACCCCCCTGCAATATGCAGGGACACCTCCCACTAGATCAGGCTGCTCAGGGCCTTGTCCAGCCTGGTCTTGAACACCTCCAGAGAGGGGGCATCCACAACCTCTCTGGGCATCCTCTTCCAGTGCTTCACCACCTTCACTGTACAGAATTTCTTTCTTATGTCAAGTCTAAATCTACCCCCTTCCAATTTATATCTGTTGTTTCTAGTCCTACATATTTTAGAGGTTTCATGTTTTTCCTGAAGTGCTAAGGAAGGACAGAACAAGCTGCTGCTGTGGGGCTGATCTCTGAATTCAAGTCTTAGAGTGAGAGCAAAAGGGAGAATCCTTTTCCAACCCATTTTTAATGTTTCTTGGTGCATAATATTTTAGTATTTCTTGCTGCATCAAGAGAAGTGTGGCCAGCAGGTCAAGAGAGGGGATTTTGCCTCTCTACTGGGCTCTGGTGAGACCCCAACTGGAGTTACTGTGTCCAGTTCTGGAGCCCTCAACAGAAGAAGGATATTGAGCTGTTGGAGAGGGTCTGGAGGAGGACCATGAAGACGGTGAGAAGGCTGGAGCACCTCCCTTCTGAGGACAAGCTGGAGGACTTGGGGTTGTTCAGCCTGAAGAAGAGAAGGCTCAGGGGGGACCTCAGAGGAGCTTCTCAATCCCTGAAGGGGGCTACAGAAAGTTTGGGGTAGGACATTTTAATAGGGTATGAGATGGAAGGACTAGGAGAAATGGATGCAGATTGGACAAGGGGAGTTTGAGGCTGGAGAGAAGAAAGTAATTCCTTGCTGTGTGGGTTGTGAGACCCTGGAAGAGGTTGCCCAGAGAAGTTGTGGATGCCACCTCAATCCCTGGAGGTGCTTAAGTCCAGGCTGGATGAGGCACTGAGCAACCTGGTGTGGTGGGAGGTATCCCTGCCATGGCAGGGGGGTTGGAACTAGATAATCTTGAAGGTCCCTTCCAACCCAAACCATTCTATGATTCTGTTCTTAACGATATTTTATTAAAAGCAACCAAAAATCTATTTATTTGGACATTTGGGAACAGTATATTTTTTTTTAACTGTGGAAGTGGTTTCTTTTGCTCTTTACTACACAAAAAAGGTGTAAATTTTTTTTTCTTATGTTTTGCCCAGTGCTAAGGAGACAACCCAGCTCCTATTGCACAGCCCAGAAAACCCATCACAGAATTGTGGGCAGATTTATCACTGAAGCTACAGCAAAGCCAGAATTGCTGGGATGTTACTGGTCTCTGTGTGCTTTAGAAAATCTCACATTGTCCACAAGAAACCAGTGGGAAAATAATGTGAAAATTGTGAACCCAAATCCTTCCAACTAATGTTATGAACTGTATGTTTTTTAGGCTTAGATGTGCATTAGTACATGATTAAATTAAAAAAAAAAGAAAGGAAAGAAAAAAGATTTCTCATTAACTAATGAACACAGACTGAGAAATGCCCTTTTAAACTATGATCATTCCTTTGGCTAAATAAAATGGGATCATAGAGATAAGCTTTGGAACAAAATTAATGATGCTAATTTTAACTCTTGTGCTTCTTTAATTATTGATGTCACTATGTGCTGGACTTAAATATTCAGGCATCTGTAAACACATCCCTGTGGGTTTGGCTGCAAATCTCTCTGGGCTTTAGCCAGCTGAAGTTTCCTAATTTAACAAAAATGCAAGCAAACAAAAAAACACTGGTCCTTTACACAGTTGTCTGAAAAAGTCATGTCTTGAATCATAGAGTGTTTTGGGTTGGAGATAACCTTAAAAATCATCTAGTTCCAACCCCCTGCCATGGGCAGTGACACCTCCCTCTAGACCAGGTTGCTCAATGCCTCATCCAGCCTGGCCTTAAACACCTCCAGAGATTGAGGGGGCATCCACAACCTCTTTGGGAACCCATTTCTGTGTCTCACCACCCTCATAGTAAAGCTTTTCTTTCTTATATCTGTCCTGAAAGGGAAGATAAAACCCTTCCTAAGAGAAGGTGAATTTAAAGCAGCCCCAGTTAAATTCCTCTCTATTGCTCCACAACTCAGCAAAAAGGATCCTTTTTTTCCTCAGTAAGGGTGAGGAGAGGAAATCACCTAATCAGACTGAGAGGACAAGACATGTTCCATCATGTAGTTACTTTTATTAAATTGATGATTTAATGGCTTTGAAGCATTTCTGTGGACCACGAGATGCTTTTTTTTTCCTGCAGCACTAGCAATGATTTTCAGTTGCTCTGAACTGTTGAAGTTAAACTGGATGAAACCTGGAAGAGGCAAATATTTCAGCAAAGATTCCCCTCCCCAGTTATTTCCAGAATTGGCTGTTCTTTAGGAGAGCATCTGATGTAAGAAGTCCTCGAGGTAACACTGCTTTGATACTGTGCTGATGATTTCCATATTGACTTGGCAAAAGCAGGATGTAGATATATTATACCCCATCTATCTCCTAGGTACATATTATCATTCTGGGGATTAAATAAGACCATGAGTCAGGAGAAATCCTGAAGGTTATTTTTTATTCCTATTGAACCTCTCTGCACAGCTCCTCATCCTTAGCTTTTAAATTACCTTGGAAACATGAAAGTTATCCCTTCCTTTTGCATAGGAGTGATAATGGTGCAGAGAGGAACAATTAATCCCATACTCTCTTGAGGCATCAGCATGATCTACCTTCTAGATAGGAGCCATATTTGCTGCTTGACAAAGGTCCCATAGTTCCACACTGAAGTTAATTTATTTTTCATCGATTCTCCAGATGCACACACAAAATATGGAAGCTCAGCAAAGAGAATTGCATGTCAAAAAGGGTCATCAGCATCTGCAAACACCAGTTCCGGGGTTGTTCAGCCTGGAGAAGAGAAGGCTCAGGGGGGACCTCATAGGAGCTTCTCAATCCCTGAAGGGGGCTACAGAAAATCTGGGGTAGGACTTTTTAATAAAATATGAGATGGAAAGACTAGGAGGAATGAATGAAAATTAGACAAGTTGAGATTCAGGTTGGATTTAAGAAAGAAGTTCTTGACTGTGAGGGTGGTGAGACACTGGAAGAGGTTGTCAAAGAGGCTGTGGATGCTCCCTCAGTCCCTGGAGGTGTTTAAGGCCAGGTTGGATGAGGCATTGAGCAACCTGATGTGGTGGGAGTTGTCCCTGTGCATTATAGGGGGGTTGGAAGTAAATGATCTTGAAGGTCTCTTTCAACCCAAACCATTCTATTATTCTACAGTTAACAGTTAAATGTTTCATTTCATCTGTCAGCATGAGAGAAATATTAATGTTGCTATTTCAAGCCTCTCTGAGTGGCAGTACAGAGATTGATTTCTAAGTGAGTGGACAAGGTACTGAGCAACCTCATCTAGTGGGAGGTGTCCCTGCCTATGGCAGAGGGGTTGGAATTAGATGATCTTTAAGGTCCCTTCCAAGCCAAACTCTTCTACAACTCTATGATTCTAAGTGTGTATACAGCACAGCAGCCATGTTAGTACTGGTCAGATATCCCCTTCTCATGTGCAATATTCTTCCAATCTACTGCTGATACAGGAACTGGTTGCCCAGAGAGGTGATGGAGCCCCATCAATCATAGAATCATAAAACCATCGAATAGTTTGGGTGGGAAGGGACCTTAAAGATCATCTACCCCCCTTCCATAGGCAGGGACACCTCCCATCACACCAGGTTGCTCAGTGCCTTATCCAGCCTGGCCTTAAACACCTCCAGGGATTGAGGGGGCATCCACAACCTCTCTGGGCAACCTCTTCCACTGTCTCACCACCCTCATTGTAAAGAATTTCTTTCTTATCCCAGGAGACATCCAAGGTCAGGCTTGCTGAGACTCTGAGCAACCTGATCTAGTGCAGGATGTCCCTGCTGACTGCAGGGGGTTGGACTAGATGCTCTCGGAAGGTCCCTTCCAACCCTGTGATTCTATGATTCTCAACTTTTGGATCTGTTTCAGACCTGAGCAAGGTTTACTTTATGTCATCAATTAAAAATTATTCCCCATTCCATATGTAACTACCATTAGGGAATGGCTGTTATGTTTCTTTCCTGCTCTAGATTTATAACTTTGTGGCTCAGGACACTGTATTAATTTATACAGTTCTTTGTGTAGTGTATTTCCATTCATTTAGGAAACTGTACTTTCCTAAGTGCCTTGAAATCACTTGTTTAATGGAAAATGTAAGTCCTGAAATGAGAGCTTGAATAAATTTCTTTTGTAAGAGGAGCTGGCTCACCTTTTATTATTTTTTCCCAATTACATAAACATGTGAGTTACTTCTATGGCCTAAGGTCTTGCTAATAAGTAATACACTGAGAAAATAAGGTGAAATATTATTATGCCTGCTGACAGCTTTCAAAATTGCATTTAGTTCATATATAAAGCAGTCAAAAATGATTATTTTTTTCTCTCTCTATTTTTTTTTTTTAGTGCAGCCTTAATTTGAGTATTTGAAGTCCTTAAGGCCCCTTATCTTTTTGGAATGTTACAGTAATTCTAGTTAAGGGACAACACAGATGAGTTTAAACATAAGAAACATATGAAAATGTTCACATGTTTTTGCTGATAGCTTTGCATATTGTGGGGTGCCAAAGATTTGAAGCCTTGAGTTGAAAGTTCCAGGGAGAAAGAGAATAAAAAAAATAAAAATCAACCTTATTCTTGTTGGAAGACTTTAAGACTTTTTAAGTCCTAATTCAATCTTCTCCTTTTATATTTTGTCTAAAGTTTAAGACAAGTATTTTTGGCTCAAATCTGGAGTCACCTGGGAGAGGAAAAGATAATGACCATGACACACATGCTTTTGGATTTTTTTATTTCCAATGTTCTGTCACATCCAATCATTTATTTCTCCTGTTGCTGCTTTCTGAATTGGAGATGAGCTTGAATAATGAGTCTGAACACTCTGAAATATTAGCATGCCTGGGATTTGGCCAAATTTCTGCCCATCACTTCATGCCAAGAGTGGGATTGTTTTTAATTTGCTCTGATGAATTTTCTTCTCCAAAAATCTTTCCCCCTTCTGTCTTTCTAGAATCCACCTCCCTTCATCTGAGCAGCAGAAGGAAACCATGTTCAAGAAACAGACACAGGTCCAAAGAAGTTTTCCATCACACTTTGAGATTAAGTGACTCAAATTGAGTTTTAATTTACATGTTAGATTTAATATCACACTCATTGCATATTAATTAAATGGCAACAGATCATTTACCAGCCCATTTAATGAGGTGTAACAATGGCTGCATATAAAATATACACATGCTATTATTACACTGTCCTTAAACCTCACTAAATCTGCTTGAATAATTACAAGTGCCTGAGCAATACACAGCAGCTAATGCTCCTCTCCATCAATTCACTGCTGTAATTGATGCAAACAGGCACCAAGTCACTTCCAAGAGCCTTTATTTTTCTCCTTCTCCATAATCACTGAGAGCATCCTCCTTGCTGCTCCTTCTTAGTCTTTCAAAATCATCCTAAATTGTGTGAGCACCAAAGAAAGAAGTTCTTTGCTGTAAGGGAGGTGAGACATTGGGACAGGTTGCCCAGAGAGGTTGTGGATGTCCCCTCATCCCTGGAGGTGTTTAAAGCCAGGCTGGATGAGGGGAGACCTCACAGTAGTTTCTCAATACCTGAAGGGAGACCAGAAGGACAACCCAATCCTGGGTTGCATCAAGAGAAGTGAGAGCAGAAGGTCAAGAGAGGGGATTTTGTCCTTCTACTGGCCATGTAGATCATGAGAGGGCTGGAGCACCTCCCTTCTGAGGACAGGTTGGAGGACTTGGGGTTGTTCAGGGAGGACCTCATAGGAGCTTCTCAATATCTGAAGGGAGCCCAGAACCCAATCCTGGGCTGCATCAAGAGAAGTGAGACCAGAAGGTCAAGAGAGGGAATTTTGCCCCTCTACTGCAGATGGAAAACTCACCAAGAGCCAGCAGTGTGTCCTTGCAGCCCAGAAGCCAACCCAATCCTGGGCTGCATCAAGATAAGTGTGGCCAGCAGGTCAAGGGAGGTGGTTTTGCCCCTCTACTGGGCTCTGGTGA
>VZTY01025342.1:11672-27836 GCA_013400935.1 Turnix velox
AGCCTGTCAAGGTCCCTCTGGATGCCATCCCTTCCTTCAGGTGTATCAACTGCCCCACACAGCTTGGTGTCATCTGCAAACTTGCTGAGGGTGCACTCCATCCCACTGTCCATATCTCCTACGAAGATGTTAAAAAAGGTTCCCTACACTGTTCTTGAGAAAATCCTTCAGTAGATTCAAACTTGATAAGAGTGGGAGATGTTTCTCCTAGTGGGAATTTTCCTGAAGTTTTGAATCTTGATTGTTTCCCCCCCTAAAACTGACACTATTCTTGTTGTACAAGAAGGAATTTGGGCATAAGACTTGGTGTTCCTGGAAGAACCTGTGCACCTTCAGTGACTAGGATGAAAAAAGATGCAAACAACTTATTGCTGCTTTCCTTTGATCTGCTGCTTAATTCTTGCAAGGGCAAGGAGCATCTTGAGCACATTTTTAAAGGAATTAGTGGGGAATCCTGGGGCTGAGGTTCCCAGTGAATAGCTGGGTTACACACAAAAGATTCTCAAGCAGAGGAGCAGAGTGAGGAATCCTTTTTGTTCTGGGCATGTAACATTAGAGAACCTGTCAGCTCCCATTTCACTTGATGACTTGGGTAAATCTCTGTCTCTTTGTCTTTTTCTGCTTTTCTTCCTTCCTTTTATTGTTTTTTCCAAGAAACAGTTGACATGAAAAATGAGAAACACAAATTGCACTGTCAGTTAGAAATGCACACATGTAATGAATTGTAAGCTGGTTGACCCTTCTTGGGTATTGATTCTGCTTTTTAACTAGAAAGAGAAGCATGGAGTGCTTAGCAAAAGCTGATAAAAGAGGGGAAAAAAAAATCTGCCAAATAAAAATTGAACCCAGGATTTTCTTATTTTAAGCTTGTCAGCTTCAGAGGACTGTCTGGAAGACTAATACAATGCAATCCTTTCTACCAGAAAGAAGCTCCCCCCAAAATCCTACTTCCTATGTGCACAAGAAACTTACATATTTTTATTTATCACAGTACTTATCATAAACGTACAGACTTGAGAACATGAGTTTTCTAAAAAGGCAGGCTCAAAGTGTTTTACTTTCTGGGTTTCTATCTTCCATCAAAGCCTTAAAGATGCTCATGAAATATTTTTTGCTCAGCGAAGAAGCATTTTTATGAAAAAAACATATTCCCAGAAAAGAGAAAAAAAAAAAATTTGCATTTTTCAAACAGCTGCAGTAAATCCTTATCTCCCAGGGATGCAGAGAGAGGAAGGCTAAGCTTTAAACAGTTTTAGAAACCCATCTTCAGCTGGCATAAATCAGCCCAGCTCCACCACTGAAACAATCCACTTGGAAGCCCAAATGTGCATAATTCAACTCCAGAGGAGCCATCCCGACTTGCACCAGGTGATCATTTGGCCCTCTGACATCCCTCTGACACAGGAGAAGGTGACACATTCCTTGCTCAAAGCTACAAACGGATTTTTAATCACCCCAACAGAGCACCCGGGTAAAGCCAGGCTGCTTAGGCTTAAAGCCTTTAAGCAAATTCATCAGCATCGCAGCAATTCCCGTGCCTTGCAAACGATGGGGAACAGGTAACAAAGTGTTCCCGTAACAGCTTGTGTCAGATGATAGATGCTGTTTGCGCTGCGGAGAGAGGCTGCAGGAGAGAGGACCAGGTGCTTAAAGCAAAGCCTCTCCAAGGAGAGCAGAGACACCGAGAGAATTGCCAATACGTAGAAGTGAAAAGGAGATACTAAGAAATTAATTGACTAGCTAAATTCCGCGGAAGATTTCGCAAGTACAGAGAAAAAGGGGGAATGAAGAGGGGACACAAAGAAATTTGCAGTGAAACAGGCAGGGATACACTCAACGATGAGAACAGGAGTTTCTTTACAGATACGTGAATGGGGCAGGATGACTGCAAGATCAGGAGGAACCAAAGACCCAGACAACTTTAGTGGCATTACATAGAATCATAGAATAGTTTGGGTTGGAAGGGACCTTAAAGATCATCGAGTTCCAACCCCCCTGCCATAGGCAGGGACACCTCCCACTANTCTTAATGATGAGGGTGGTGAGACACTGGAAGTGGTTGTCTGGTGAGGTTGTGGATGCCCCCTCCCTGGAAGGTGTTTAAGGCCAGGCTGGATGAGGCACTGAGCAGCCTGATGTAGTGGGAGGTGGCCCTGCCTATGGCAGAGGGGTTGGAACTCGATGATCTTTAAGGTCCCTTCCAACCCAGACTATTCTATGATTCTACCACTCTCTCTTCCATCAGGATAAGCCAAAGTGCCAGACCCCACACACCCAGGGGCATCCCCGGGGCTCCACTCTCCAGCAAACCCTTCAGAGTAGGCAAAAAGGGAGGAACAGAGGGACAGACTGGGAATGCAGAGTCAACAGATGGACAATTTTGAATGAATTTTTAGCTGCTCCCCTTGATAACTCTTTAAAGCAACATAAGAAATCCCAAAGCACAACCCTAGTAAACTTCCTCTCATCATCCGCCACACCTGAGGGCAGCCCAGGGAGGAGGCTGTGGCTGAGCTGCACAGACAATGGAGCTTTCTCTACTTTTCTTTATCCATTCCTCCATACAGACTCTAGACACTGAAAGCAATAATTAGGAAAAAAAATCCCCAAAAAAGCCTCAAGAAACAAGTGGAGAGAGGAAAGTGCTGCGTCGACGTTTCTGGGGCAGATGAGGAGGCAGAGATGGAAAGGAGCTGCTGTCTCCTTGGCAGATATCACTGCTCTTTAAAGTTCACTTCTCTCTCTGACAGACCTTCCCCCCACAAACCCTGACACTCCAGGCTGGAGAAAGACATCCGAGACCAAAAATTAGAAGTAGCAGAAACTTTTCCTACCTTTTCAGCGAAGCTCCGAGGCCGAGGAAGTCAGAGCAGAGCAGAGAAGAAACTCATCTCGCGTCCACATCCAAAGAAAAGTGGCTTAAAAAAACAAAAAAAAAAGCCCCAAACAGCTAAAAGTTTTAGCTTAAGGGGACATTAAACAAACATCAAGCTCACAATTTGAAAAACAAAGACCCTGAAGGGGCTTTTATGCTCAATAAATACCCTTCTCCCAACGACTCCTCCCCACCCCACCCCTCACAGGTGAAGGTGCTGATTGAGACATCGTGGCCTTGAGGGGAAACATCTGGGTAAAGAATGTTCTAGAACACGGTTTGTTTGCAGTCCAATGCCATGCCTGGCTCTCAGGTGGTCGGGATTTTTAATAGACTGAAGAAACTGATCACAAACATGGGAGGAAATATTTTTTCCCAAGGAGAACTCTTAGGAGAAAACTTTATTGTCTCAATTAGCTCCATCAGCTGCATCTTCAAGTGAGGTTTGGGGCTCCTCCTGTCACTTTCAGCTGATTCTTGGTGAAACAATGACCATCTCTGTGTTGCTGCTGGCTTGATTTTTATCCTACAGAGGTCCAAAAAGTCCTGTTCACTCCATTTGCAGGAGATAGATTGTGTGAGAGTGAAGTTCAGACAGATTTCTAACACTCTTCCTGCTGACAGAGCATCTCCAGCATGAGTCCCTTAGATACTGAAGAAAGAAGCAATGCAGATGCTTATTCTTTGGAACTAGGAGACTGTAGGTTCCCCTGTGCAAGGACTTATTTAATAATTCATTGGAGTTTGCAAAATGGGTAAACTTTCCTTGCTCTTGTCCCTTGCTTGGAGGAGTGGAATAGACCCCTCAGTGCCAAGCTGATTCTCAGACATCCCTAGGGAGTAACTGCAATAATTAGCAAAAATTGCACCATGATGATTGTGCATTTTAATTTTTCCATCTATTAATACTTCCAGAAAAGGCTTGGGATTCCTTGATTGCAACAGAAATACCTGGGAAAATATTGACTTGAGCAAAAAGTGCCTCTCACACACTGTTGTACTGGCCAAATTCCTGAACTACAGCTGCAAAACTGGCACCTAGACCCAAACCTCTGCTGAGCTTCTGTCCATCCCCACCTTTTGATGATGCTTTGGAGAGAAGAAGAGCAGCAAGGTTTAGTGCTCAGAGTGATGGGGAAATGCTTTATGCTGATCATATGGAAAATAACATCAAAGGCCTCACAATAAAGTGAATTTATTAAACTGGTCCCAAAAAAAGTTTATTTTAAAATCGATTCATATTGAACCTCCCTAACAAAGAAATCATCAACTCCTTGCAGTGTAATGAACTTGAATTGACCTCAGCCACTCATCCTGAGAAATGTGAAGGCACCAGTCAACTCGACAGCCCCCTCACCTGCTTAATCCATACTCTTCTCAATTCATAAAAGCAGCAGCTCTATAATTTAGGACACAATCTCACCAATCTAGAAGCAAACTGCCCTCCAAGCAATCGAATTCAGAAACCATTAAACCACTCCATTCCCCCCCATTCTTAGTACATCACTGCTTGGAACACACTGACTGTTTTATCTATAAAGTAGTAAAAGCCATAAATCTAATACTCAGTAAAATTCTCTTTCAGGGGAAGGATGCTGTGCTATCAATTTGTGCAGGCTACCAACAGCATCCAGAGCTTCTCTCTGCAACCTGGGCTTTTTTTCTGTGCACATCAGAGTCAACAGCTCTGCTCTGGATCCAAACTAAAATGACATCCAACTCCTTGGTGCCACACACATTTCCTCTAACAAATGAGTCACAAGTTACTTCTCCCAGGGCTAAACAATCAGCATGTCCCTGGCCCGTGTGGATCCTCTGGTGGCTGTTGCTGCTGTTGTGCTCACACAGCAGCTTTTGCTTCAGCTGGGGAAGTGATTTTGATCTCATTCTCTCAGACAGCAAAACCCATCAGGGCTTCACTGGGGATCTGCTGAAATCAGCCAATAATTCAACCTGATTAAGAGCAGGACTGGGAGAGAGTTTGACAGAGAGAGACAGAGAGGTAGAGGGAGATGGGATGAAAGATTCAGCCCAGTTTGAGGGCAGCACAGAATAAACAGAACACGTAACAAACATCCTTTTGCACTTCTATAAGGAGTGCTGTCTCCTCTTATATTCAGTGAAGTCAGTACTAAGCAGAATTCCCAGATTAAAACCCTCTTTGCCTCTGGAGCATCCCAGGTGAGAGAATAGCACATCATTACCAATTTCAAGACTGATGTTTGCCCTGTCAGCACTTCTGTGTGTGCAATCAGCCCCTGGAGTGACCTGTGGAAAGGTGAGGCAGCTTCTTCTCCTGCTGATACAGAGAGACATCCTGCACATCAGTGAAAGGCTGGACCTTGCTCTGGGCTCCAGCCAGTCATGGAGCCAAGTGGCTGCTCAAAATCACATTAGCTCCCTGGGAAAGTGCTGGTGCAAGGGAAAAGAGGAGAAAAGAAGTTGGCATCACTCTTCCCCTCTCCTCTGGGTTCCCGCAATCACTGCAATCACTCTTGGCTCCTTCAAGGCACCCTGGCTTGGCTGGAGAGAGTGGCTGCTGGACAAGGAATGACAAAAAGGAACAGTTGCCTCACACTGTGTGAGAGTGAGCCTCAGCAAGTCACCACCTGGCTGAGCAAGGTGGGGCTTGCAGGTGAAAAGCAAAGTGCCATCAACTTCAGGCTTGTGCAGGAGTGTGCTCCTGCTGCCTCACAACAGGAGGAATCTCCCCAAATAATAGACACCCCTTCCTCCCATCTGTCCCCTGATGCTTNGTGGGGCTTGCAGGTGAAAAGCAAAGGAGTTGGTTCTTCAGGCTTGTGCAGGAGTGTGCTCCTGCTGCCTCACAACAGGAGGAATCTCCCCAAATAATAGACACCCCTTCCTCCCATCTGTCCCCTGATGCTTCAGTCCCCTGGAGACTGCAGAGAGGAAGGAGATCTTCATCCACCTGCTGCTAGAATGATGTTTGAGGCTTTGGAAGAACCAGTCTGAGATGCTGTGTCTCAGGAAGAGAAGCAGCATGCTTGGATAGGCAGGGCTTCCTGAAACTTAGGGAAACTTCATACCCCAAAGTCATCTCTCCCTCTGTGAGAGCAAGAGGAAAGAGGCCAATGACAGCAGAAGTGGAGGTAGCAGACATACACACAGACAGACAGCAGGTTGCACACACACCTTGCCTCCCTCAGGAGCCAGGCTTAGCATTTGAAAAAGAAGCCACAGTGATCCTTGCAAACCCTGTCTTTATTTTTAGGCTGGCAATCAGAGGAACATTTTGTCTCCCAATCAGATCAGATTGCCTGGAAGTGCACAGGGGCAGCTCTGCTCCTCTTTGCTTTTCTTTTCTGATAAGTGGAAGAGTGGAAGTGGTGAAGAGAGTGGATGCAAACACACCTCGGGGTGCTGAAATGGCCCAGCCAAGCTCTTATCAGTGCTCTCGGTGTGGGAGAGTGGAGAGGAACACGAAGCAGAAGAAAAGCTTCATTTAGAAATGCATTTCATTTACATTTTTATAACAAAACTTCAAAGTTCTGATGGATAATAAAGGGCTTTGCTTAGTACAAAGAGCAGAATGATTAAAGCTCACATAAGCAAGGGTTTTGAGGCAGAGGTGAAGTCACTCTCCCTTGCTGCAAAGGTTTACACCTTCTCAAACAAGGAAAGAGCTTTCCATCACTCTGTGTTTCTGTTGAAAACACGTGTGTGCAAGCAGGGTCTACAGCACAGAAAAGAGGAGATTCAGGCTAACTTCCATCTGTGTGATTATCAAACAACCCTGCACACAAAGGGAGAGGTGAACCTGAGAAGAAGTTGCCAGATGTGTTGACAGATGAACACTAACCCATGTAAAGCAAAGAAGCCAAAGCACTCCAGAGAGAGAGATGCCATCAAGCATCACCTTTTGGTGCTGGGCACATTTATACCCTGCTGAGACCTGAATCCTGCTCTGACTGGAACAAAGAAAAGCCACGGACCCCTTCAGGACTCCCAGACTTGAAGCAAAGTACTGGACAGCAGGACTGTGGGCAGAGAACTTAATCAGTCTGTGCCTCAGAGCCCCCAGCTGTACAACAGGGGGAATAACACTCCTTTCCGAGCATCTTTTGCCTCCATCCTTCTCTGAGCTTCCCCAAAATGCCTCTGGGTACCCACATATTGTCCCATACAGTGAGGGCTGGGCTGCAGTTTTGGCAAAGAAACTCAGTGTCACAGAGCAGGCACCACTGAGGCTCTGAGCTCTCCCATTGCTGAGTATCAGGAGTAAACCCACAGATGGACACATCCTTCAGCTGGTTTCAAAGCTGGGCTCAGCTCACAAGGAGCTGCACAGACCCTGCTGGGGCTCACTCTGCTAAACTAAAGCTGCTGATGGACTCCCTTTGCTGCTACATCCTCCTCATAAATGTATTTGGAGAAGCAAAGGCAAAAATAAGGTGCTGTAGGTACTGACATGAGAGAGGGTACAGAAAGGCCGTAGCAAATGATCAGAACTAATGGCCCACTATTTGCTAATAATACTTAGCACTTGAATAGGTTTGAAGCTTCAAAGAGCTGTGCAAACTGCAGCTAATTAATCCACACACACAAAATCCCAGCCAGGTATTACTGGATTCTTCCCCTCCTGGCACAAGGCTCAGAAGATTACAGCTGCTAATTGTCCCCACACTCGCAGTGGGGGAGTGAGGAGATTGCTGAGATAGGAGGAAGCACGTTCGTGCTGATGTGAACCCCACAACGTACAAAATGAGAGGTTTGAGCCCCTGGGAATGTTGCTGGAGCTAATGATTCATCTCCTTCCAGTGATCCCAGGGCTACTGTTGTTATTAACCTAATTTTCACAGGGAGGAGAGAAAAGGAGCACCAGAAGATGGAGAGTCCATGTAGGAATTTGGCAGAGGAGCAGGATTAGAAAGCAGATCTCAGCCCCACTGGGCAGCAGACAGAGGTGTGAGCACAGCTGGAATTCTTTACTTGGTTCTGGCTGGGGAGAGGGCTCTCAATGTGCTGGACTCCCCAGACACTCCACACACTCAGCCTCAGTGGGTGCAGAACACCAGCTGTCCAGGTGATAATGGAGCTAAATCCCTCTTCAAACACCCAGGCACCTCCTCCCTCTCCAGAGGCCATTTGGCTAATGAGATGTTGGCACACATTAATCTGGAGCTGGCTGACACACAGACACGCCCTCTGGAGCAAGGGCTGTGCAGATGGAGAATGGGGGGCAGGAGCTGCCATTCACCCAGGAGCAGCTCTTGTGGGCACAGCCAACACCTCTCCGGAGGGATAAAGGAGAATGCAGGAGCACAAGCCCCTGGCCATGGAGTCCTGGCAGCATGAGCAGAGGTGAAGACCCTTGAGGAGAAGCTCCCAGCTCCCAGCACTGACGGTACAGGGTACAGCTGCTCTGCTTGTGGGGTGCCCAGGAGGGCAGGCAAAGGGGCAGGGGGCAGGGAAAGGGTGGGCAGGGGCAGGAGCCTTCCCCAGCCTTGCCACTAAATGCTCTAGAAGGACCAGGGAGGAAGAAGCTCCCTTTCTCCATGGGCCACCTTTGGGTTCTGCATCTGCTCTGCTGGCACTCTGGGCACTGTTTCACCATTTTCTACTGCTCTCACCCCTTTGGTATTTATGATGCAAAGTGTCATATGTAGAGGATGTCTCCTTCTAAGGGTGTGTGTAGCACCTTTGCTGTGGTGTGCTATTGATGGGCTGGCATTTCACCCTCTCTATGTGGCTGTGCAGTCACCAGGAGGGGCAGAGGAATATCTGCCAGCCTGGAGATTGCAGACCTGAGAGCTGAAATGGTTTCCTCCCTGTACTGCAATCCAGCTGCTGTGTCCTGCAACAAGAAAGCCCAGATCAGGCAAAACTGCAAATACTTCCATCTCTCAGGGATGCCTTCAGCTCATCCCCTTCCCTGGCTGCTGCAGAAGCAGCTCAGACTGTTGCCATCTTCAGGCTGGATAGGTCTGAGTTCACCTGAGTCATCACAGATTTCTCCAGATCCCTCACTGTGTAGTTCTATAGATCAAAAAAAAAAAAAAAAAAGCTTGCTTTTCTCTTTTTTGCCTGTGTTTTGTGATCATTCAGCTGGGGGTCACAGTACAAGTAGCTAATCCACAGGCTTACAGGGCATTTTGCCATCAGCAATTCAGCACAGGGGAGGGGAACAAAATTATTTCTTTTCTTTGTCACCGGCCCTTACACTAATATCACAGTGCTGAATGGGATCAATGAGAATGTGCTGCTAGACTTCCTTAAAGCTTTATTACAGACACCAGGGTCCTGCTAAACAGCATAATAAAATATCAATAAATAGTCTGTTTGCTGTAAAGGCTCCTTCTGCTTCTGCAATTTCTCCACCTCGAGCACGATTTCTGGAGCTCAGTGTGTTTCAGTGGAGCCAGAGGGTTACTCTGGTATGCAGGGAGAGATGGGAATGGATAAGTGGAGAGATGAATGGATGGACTGGTATCAGGCCAGACATGGGTTTTTTTTTTTAGAGGCTGGAGAGAAACAAACACATCACCAGCTTATCACTAAAATTGTTGTCCTTTCAGCTTTCTACAAACAACAAAACCCAAATATTTTCATGAAAAAAGCAAGATTGATGCCTTTCACTTAATTACAATCCCAGAGAAAAAGAAGCATAGCCACCTTCTCCTTTCAGTTTTCATACCAGGATTTTGAGGGTTGTTGATATGAAGGGAATTTTCCATGTAAAAAAAATATTAAAAGTTCAGCACAGATCATTATGATCAAGTCCAGACAGAAAAAAAAAAGAGATGGTGATTGATGAAAACCACCAGGGTTTTCATTTTGGGGAAAAAAAGGGATTTGACCTTCCCCCAGAGCAGGAAATCCTCTATCCATCCTGCTCCTCTAACCTGCTCCATTTTTTATATAATCTTTTTAGTGTCTCTGCTGGAGTATCTCTGCAAAGCTCTTCTGCTGAGAGATAGCAGGGTCTGTGATGCAGCAGGGTTTAACACAGACCTCCTTTTTTTTTTATGAATAGCTAGTGGTCTGCCCAAGCCTTTGGCTTAGAGAGGGCTCCATGCTGCCTGGCTCTGAATCTCAGCCAGCCTGTGCCTGAAAAATCTCTGCTGACCAAGGCCTGTCCTACAGCTTCCCCCTGGAGGCTTTGGCAAAGTACCTGATAAAGATGTCTTCAGCGTGTCTGACATCAAGCTGTTTACAAGAGATCTGTCACAGACAAGTGCCTTCTGTACACAAGCCTTTTCCTCCCCAGGCAGAGAGCAGAGGACATCCTAAATTAGCTCCCGAGTCATTCCAACACCCTCAAACACACACTAAGCCACGCTTCAAGCTGCATGGAGCTGCGTCCTATTATGAGTTTGGCTTGTGACCTGTAAACCCTCTTTTCTAATCCTCTGCCTCCTCTGTTTGCTGCACTGAAATTGCAGTTTATCCACAAGTTCCGCTGGAGAGAGGGCGGAAAAAGGGAGGGGAGGGACAAGAGGTGACAGGTCTGAGAAGTGCCTGCTGGGAACGCTTTGGAAATCACCCAAAAGTGGGAACACACCATTGTTAAGTGAGCTGTTATTATCAAATAAAGCAGTCAGGAGCCCTGCCTCATGGGCTGCAACCCACTCTCTGGCATGGATGTGAAATTCAGGAGCCTGGTTAACACGAGGGGCTGCAGTGCCAGCTTAAAAACCCTTGGGACAAGCCCAGGAGCTTCAGATGTTCAGACCCACCCCTGTTGAACCTTTCCCTGATGCCTTGCAGCCAGGGAAACAGAAATCCTCCATGAATTAGGGTCTTCTGTGGCCTCTTTCCCCCCTTGTGTTGCTGTAGTGTGGAGCAGAGTGAGGTGTATGTGGCTGCCACTACAGGAAGGAGGGAGGGAGGGTTTGGGGGGGGCATGGAGTGGTGAAGGGTTCATTTCTCTAATCATAAATTCAGCCTCCCGTAAATTCAATTCCATGATGCTGCGCCTGTGACGTCAGTAAATCACAGCCATAAAGAAGGGAAGGCAAGAGCAGGATGCAAAGGGAATGTAAATGCAGCCGGGAAGCCGGGGCCATCGCTCACCCCCGGGGGCTGCTGCTCAGCTCAGCCAGGAGAGGCAGGTCTGGAAGCTGCTCAGGGAGGGATGTGAGAGTGGCAGCACCCTGCATCCCCATCAGCATCACCCTGCAAAGGCAGCACCTTGCAGAAGGAGATGGGAAAAGTCATCTTGGAAGCTGAATGGTGCTTTGGGTTCAGCAGGGGACACCTCACATCTCCAGCAGGCTTCTAAGAGGAGACTCATCAGCTGATTGTCCTCTGTTTTAGTGACCAGGTTTCCCCCAGAGGAACAGCATTTACTGCACATTTGACCCCTGTGGTCCAGGGCTGGGTGTAAAGCTCTACAGAAGATGGTGGATTGTTCCTGTTGGTAACAGAGTTTCTGCCTCCAGAAGCACTCTGAGACTGTGACTGCAGATGCTCCTGCCTCTCAGATCGTGGCACATAAAATCCCTTCACATCCCCAGTAGGTGGGAGGGGATCACAGATACTCTCAGAGGTGAAGACTAAGGCATTTGGGACCTGATGCCTGTGCAAGATTCCCAAAGGCTTCAGAAGATGCTGAAAGCTCTGCCCTCCTCCTGTGCACTGAAAACATCCTGGTTGGTTACCATGGCTGAATTCACTCTGCCCAAACCCCTTGCTTCTTCAAAAGCAGATCCCAAGTGGCTTTCACACCCAGGTGACCTTCTTCAGGCTGCTTCCCTCCCTCCCACCAGCAGCCCGGCCATCACATGTGTGTCTCTCAGCAGCCCAACGTGACAGTGACCTCAGCTCCCCTCCTGCACAGCCTGCTGCTCCATGAAGCAGAGGCCAAGCCAAGAGCAGCTTGCTGCTAGCCCCGGGGGTAGTCATGATGAGCAGGGAGAGCCTGCCATGCACACTCCAGCCTCCTCTGCTCCCTTCCCACCACTACCCCCTCTCCGAGTCCCATGCCACCCCAGCACAACCCATCCTGCCCTCTCTGCTTCTCCATGTCTCTCCCTTGTCTCCACCCTCCCTCTCTCCCTTTCCAGAGTGGCCTCGTGAGCCCCTGAGCTGTGACAGCGTGGCTGCTGGCCACCCCCACCCCATGGAAAGCAGAGCTAATGCTGTGTGACATCTCACTCCTAGAACATCACACACACAGAAGACAAGACCAGCTGAGGCTGCTCCCTGCTTCTTGTCCTGGAAACTTCCAGCGCCAGACACCTCCGTCTCCCTGCAAAGAGCTTTTCCAGGGTGATGGAGGGGGATTTTTAATGCATCTGAAATCAATGTGTCACAGACTTTGCTGCTTCTTTCCCCCCCCCAAGAGCAGGGTGACTGACTCAGCAGCAAGTGATTGGGTCCTGGGCTGACTCCTGCTCTGATCCACAGACCACAGGAGGCAAAGCTGGAGGAAAATGAGGATAGACAGGAGCAGACAGAGCCTCAGCCACTTCTCCATGGAGGAGGCTGGCTGCATCACCCTTGGCTGTGTGTGGCAAAAGCCATCAATAAGTCCTGTGGAGCTCTGCAGGCTGCCATTAGCTGCCTCCAGCCCCTCTCTGTGGAGAGACTTCACGTGGGAGTGAGGGACAGACAGGGGCCATTTCTATTTGCAGCCATCTCATTGCCTCTGCTTCATCCCCTGGCTGATGAAATGCCCCTCACCACAGAAACACAGCAGCTTCTAAAAAAATCTACCCACCCTCCACCTCCAGAGCACACTCTGCTCGTGACTGACGGCTTGGGAAGGTTCCTAATGATGTCCCCTGGATGCTTTGGAGGCAACCACCCCACAGCAGGCTTTGATGGCTCAGCGAATGGACGCCCTCGTTTGTACTGATTTATAGAACAGAGCCAGATCCAGCCTCATCAGCCTGGCTTGACCTACTTTTTCCTTTGCATAGGTCAATAAAAACAGAGCAAATAGAGCTAATCAGAGGCTGAGGATGTTCCCTTCATTTGAGCAGGTCCAAACTTACAGCAAAGCTGCAAACTCTGCTGTTGTGTGAGGAAGGAGAGAATAAATAAATCTTTCTCCGAAAGTCAAAGGGAATTAGAGAAAGGACATAGCGTTTTTAGGACAGGTAATACATGAAGTTTATTTTAATTTTTTTTTTTCATTTTTTTCACTTCTCTTTTGGTCTTCCTGCATCTGCTGGATGCTGGAGGATTCTTCTTCCCCTGAAGGCAAAGGGGATTGGTCCCTTCTTTGTTCTGGTGTTAGAGGCAATCACCAAAAGGGCATGAAGTGAGACAAAAAAAAGAAAGAAAAAACACAAAGAAATAAAAAAGTGCAGCTGGCTCTAGAGTTTCCAAATAAATCCTGGGTAAATGGCAGGCTGCCTTAGTCACTGGCTGTAGCTGGAGAAGGACAAGCTCTGTTAAGCTGCTGGAGCTGCAGCCACATCAGAGGGCTGGCTGCAGCCTGGCACTGTGCCACAGCCATGGGCACCCAGATGGTGGCACCTTGGGCAGGGCTGGGTGGCACAGGAGAGCAAACACACAGAGCAGAACCTGCCTGTGCTGGGCACACACAGCAGGGTGACCCCACACAGGGACATCCTAACCAAATACTTAGGGTTTGTGCAGTCACTGGCTCACACAGAGATCTGCAGAATGATTTGGGTTGGAAGGGACTTTCAAGATCATCCAGTTCCAACCCCCTCTGCCATCAGCAGGGACACCTCCAACCAGACCAGGCTCAATGCTTCACCCATCCTGGCCTTAAACACCTCCAGGGATTGAGGGAAGGTGCATCCACAACCTCTCTGGGGAAACTCTTCCAGTGTCTCACCACCCTCACCCCAAAGAATTTCTTTTTATCTCCAGCCTAAATCTCCCCTCTTCCAGTTTGCATCCTTTACTCCTAGTCCTGCCATCACACATCCTACTAAAAAGTCCTACCCCAGCCTTTCTCTAGCCCTTTTCAGGTACTGAGAAGCCACTCTGAGGTCCTCCCTGAGCCTTCTCTTCTCCAGGCTGAACAACCCCAACTCCTTCAGCCTGTCCTCAGAAGGTACTTTCATCCCTCTCATCATCTTCATGGCCCTCCAGATGCTCCAGGCTTTTTCCCTGCTGGGTTTTCATGCCAGTCTGTGCTCTCACTCCTCCTTTCTCCTGATTCCTCTCTCATACAGGGTTTTTTATGCCTCAGTGAGCCCCAGCCTGAGCGACAGCCTAATGAGGGCATCTCCCATCCACCTGCCCAGTATGAGCACAGGCAGTGGCAGAGCCTGAGGGACTGCAGGGCTGAGGTCCAGAGCCTCCATTTCCCAAGGATAATGAATAGCTGCTCTCTCCCACAGCAGGCACGTGTGAGAGGGGGAAGGAGGCAGTGCCTTTCCCAGGGATGTCTCCCCCAGGGGCAGCTGGGGCAGAGCCTGCCTCCCTCTCCACAGCCACTGCTGCCATTTCCACTCAGGGACTGTGTCTTCAGAGCCTCAGGCAGTTGGAAGCAGCCTCACAAGGGGTCAAGGTCACCCAAACCCACGCTTGCACTCAAGTGAGAGCACTGAGCAGGGTGCTCCCAAGAGAATAAAAGCTGGCACCAACATGCCAGCAGTGATGAGGTCTCTGCTTCTGGATGGAGCTGCGGATGCTCAAACTGGCCCCAAACCAGCCTGGGAAAGAACATCAATCCCTACAGGCACTGAGCAGCTGAATCCCCAAAAACCAAACTGTGGGGCTGTCTGCTGATGGGGAGAAAAGCAGGGCCAGCATAGGGCAGGTCCACCAAGGACTCCAGGTCACAGCAGAGAGGGGAGGAAGGGCTGCCAGCCCACTGCAGGGTGTGCAAACCCACTGTGAGACTGGAAGTGAGGGGACACCACTGTGGGGAGAGGGTTTATCTTACCCCAGAACTGTGCCAAACACCTTCATGGAAGGCAGGAGGAGAAGAAGCAGGCTCCAGCTCTGCCTGCCCATGTGGTGCCTGCTCTCTCAAGAGATGCTCTCCTGTTTGCAGTGAGGGGGAAACGGCAGCTGAGGAAAGTTATTCCCAGGCAATTAGCCCCAAGAGGCTGGAGGAAGCTGCAGTTGCTGTGTTACACTGCATCCCTCTTCTACAGCACCAGGGCAGGGGGAAGGAGAGGGAGCTGAACACAGAGAAATATGCTGGAGTACATGTAGGAGCTCCCAGTGCTCTCGTTACAAGGCACGAGGGTATTTCTGTAAGAGATCCAAGGCTGTGCAGAACAACCTCCTCTTGCTGGCCCTCACCACATCCCCTTCCCCGCCATTGTCCCCGCATCCCTGGTGCTGGAGCATCAGCGTAATGTGATGTGACACCTTCCCCCACACTTTGTTATAAATACCATGTTTCACTGTAACCGTGTCTGACACCCCCTTCCAGGCATTTTCTCATGCTCCCAGCCAAGACGTGGGCACGTGCAGATCCCCCCCCCCAGCCCACCCCATCTCTGATGGCAGGGGCTGCCCCCTCTGTCTCCTCTCTGTCCCCCATAGAGCATCAGTGGCAGCAGGATGGGGTTGTGTAGGGTGAGCCATCCGCAGCCATTCCTCTGCCTCTCCCACTGATCTAGCCCACTGATCCCTCCCTTCCTTTTTTTTTTTTTCCATACGATGGACGCCAGTTCATGGTTCCCCATGACCCAAGTCTGTTATTTATCTGGAATCCTCTTCCTTACCACCATTCCCCAACCACTTCCCCTGACACCTCCTTCTCCGGCGAATGTGCTTGTAGTTCGAGTGAAATGCCACTAGATGTCTGACCCCACTCATTGCCTGCTGGGGACAGTCCTGGGAAAGAAGGGGAACAAGGCTGAGCAGCCAGGATTTTGGAGATTTTGGGACCAGTGGAGAAAAAATTTATTATTTTTCATCTATATCCTTCCAAGGACAACCTCATGTCCTCCCAAGCCAACCTCATGAAGTTCAACAAGGCCAAGTGCAAGGTCCTGCACCTGGGTGGAAGCAATCCCACGCACAGACACAGGCTGGGTGGAGAGTGGCTTGAGTGCAGCTCTGAAGAGAAAGACTTGGGGGTGTCAGTTGATGACAAACTCAACATGAGCCAGCAGTGTGCACTCACAGCCAAGAAGGCACCAACCAAATCCTGGGTTGCTTCAAGAGGAGTGTGACCAGCAGGTCCAGAGAGGTGATTTTCCCCTCTACTGGGCTCTGGTGAGACCCCACCTGGAGTTACTGTGTCCAGTTCTGGAGCCCTCAACACAGGAAGGACATTGAGCTGTTGGAGAGGGTCCAGAGAAGGGCCACGAAGATGATCAAAGGGTTGGAGCAACTGCCCTATGAGGACAGGCTGAAGGAGTTGGGGTTGTTCAGCCTGG
>VZTY01025342.1:41207-68305 GCA_013400935.1 Turnix velox
GCCCGACCCCCGAGGAGGCGGCTGGGGTCGGGGTACCCCGGGGGAGGGTTGGGGGGTACCGATGTGTGGGGGGGAACAGGAGTGCGGGGAAAGGTGGGGGGGATCGGGGTTTTGGGGTGTGCGCCGGGGTCTGGAGCAGGTGTGGAAGCATCTGCCCGAGGGTGGGAGAGAGAACGGGGAGCGATTTCAGCTCTGGCAGGGAGAGGAACAACAACATCGTTTGTTTTGGAAGCAGCTGCAGGCAGTGGGCTCCGGAGTCCTGGGAGCTGAGGCGGTTTGTTTGCTTTTTTGGATCGAACAATGTCTAGCGAGGCAGAGCAGCCAGGCTTCCTGGGAGGAGAGGCAGCCACAAGGCTGGCTGAGGAGCACAGATGTTTGGGAAGGAGCGGTGGAAGGTGTCAGCCACCAAAGCATCCCCGAAATCCCGGCTCATCCCCACCACACACTTCCCACGGGCTCTTTTGCGGAGGGGCTGGGCTGCTCCCACTTGTCCGATTCCCCTTTCACTGCTTCTGCACTTGGGTGTCTGATGGCATCTGAGGGATCTCTTTGCTTCTAATTCACCCCTTTGGTTCTGATCCTTCCCTGGAAAGGGGGAAATGGGCAAAATTTAGATCGGCTGCTCCCCGGCTCGTTCCACCTCTGCTGGAGGTTGTAGAGCAGCCCGTGTGTGTGTGTGTGTGTGTGTCTGTCTGTGTGTGTGTGTCTCTGTGTGTGTGTGTGTGTCTCTGTGTGTGTCTGTGTGTGTGTCCCCACCCCAGGGCTCGGTCCTGCCCCGGGCTCTAGCACAGCTCTGAGAAGAGGGCGAGTGACCCACTTTGTGAAGTGCCCTGAGGGGGACTCTTTCATTCTGCACCGATGCAGAATGGGTTAATGCCATCCTGGAGGGCTTTCCGGCTGCTGGGGACATGGAAAGGGGGACCAGCAGTCAGGGAAAAGGTTAACAGGGGGATGAGGAAGGAGGTCTGGGCATACCTCTGTACTCCCAGGACAAAGGGATCTGATGTGCAATGCAAAAAGAGGTGACGGAAGGGACAGCCTGGGGCTCCCTGCTCTCCAGTCGGCTTCCAGGCAGGTGCCTGGCTGAGCTCTGGCTCCCCACAGGGTGTCTCAGAACTTTCCATGCCGTTCTTCACCTGGTATTTCCTTCTTCTCACCCCTCCACTGGGCAGCCCTATGTAAGAAACCCTCCACTCAACCCTGGGAAAGGCGGTGGAGGAGGAGACTCCCCTGGTGACTGTGCTGGGTAAACCAAAAGGTGTTTGTGCTCCCCAAGTCCCTCTAGGAATTGCTTCCACCAAGGAGACAGGCAGACATTGACCCTGGGGCAGCCTGCCATCTCACCTTGCCTCGCCGAAAGAGGCTTTTTCCCTCCTATTTACTCTATTTTAAGCCGTTCTGGTGGCTTTACTGCCAGCTGCCAGGCAGTCTTGTCTCCTGACACTCTGCAGTAGTCCCACAGTTCGTCTCGTCCTGTCCCGGTGACAGCTCTGGCAGGATAAGCCCGTGGTGCATCTCGTGGTGCTTTGCCAAGGGAAGGCTCCAGCCAGCCCTGCAATGCTCTGGGAAGATAATCCTTCCCGACCCCTGAATACCCTGAAGCCAGAGTGGGTGAGATTCTTGGCTGGACCAGTTCAGTGCTGGATGCACCACACTTTTAGGAACACACATTACATATTTATTCATTCCTTTACTTGTTTGGACCGTGGAGCAGACCCAGAGCAGGGAAAGGAGCAGCACTTTGTGCTCGGTGCTGCACAAACCCACAGCAACCTGACAACCCTTACCTAAACCACACCATACAGAGGCAGGGAGTTCCTCAAGTTCCTCTTGCCAAAATTAGCTGAGGTTATGTGTATATGAAGCTGTGTGTAAGCCTTGAGTGCAGGCAGGCTTGGTTATCAAAGGGTTGGGATGACTAGAGCTTAAGATCCTCTGTTGTAAGTGAATTAGTGACTGGACTTTGTTGGAAAATGTGGTTTGGCACCTGGTACCCAAAGATGATGGAAAGAGGACGGGAGACTACCTGCTTTCTGCTTTTCATGCTCATCTCATTAATGCCATTTCATTTTTGTCCCCATCCACCTATACTACCTCCCCTTTCTAACAGTGTGAGCTCTTTTTCTGATAAGGAAATAAAAGTTCCCAGCTGCAAAAGCTGTAAGGAGTTCCCTTATAAAAATCTGCTTTGCAAACTGCCTTTGTACTTGGCTCAGTCATCCAGAACGGATTCAGTTCAGGGTTCCTCCAGCCTTCCATGCAAATGCCTCTGTGTTTGGAACCATTAACTTGGTATCAACTCGGGCTATAGGGCTTCAAGATTATTGAAAAGCTGTGAGGAATTGGCAGGGAGAGCTTCTGGGCAGCTCATCTTCAGAGGTTGGGAACACTTGCAGTTAAACTGATGCTGGTCCAACAATTTGTCTGCTCATCCTCACCACGGAGCTCAGTGCAGCCCGAGATGCAGCCACGCAGAGCAGAGACATTCATCTTCTGCCTGGTCCTGCATCTGCACATCTGGGCTTCTATTTCCAGATTCTCTCCTCATTCTGGGGCCAGATTCCTGTTCTGCCATCACTGGGCTACTTTGTGAGGGGCCTGTGAGTTTTTCTTTGCAAAGGGCTTTGAGATCCTCAGCAGGGGAGAGCCAGAGAGGTGTTTGAAGCTCAGACACAGGGTTTTTCCATCGAGGAGCATGAAAGCAGCATTGGCTGAGCTGGAGTGACCTGGAGGCCTCGGGTCAAACTTGGCAGCAGCTGGAGGGAGGGATCCTTTTTGGAGAGGTTGTACATCTCTCTGAAACATTGGGAACAGCCAGCATGTCACTGCAGGTCCTGCTCCATCTTGTACTCTGCAGAGCTCCTTTAATAGCCCAAAACGGCTTCCAAAAGGCAAAAAGTTGCCCGAGTTTTGTTCTGTCTTTTGTTTTAGTCCCTAGTTGTTGGGGTTTTTTTCTCTTTCCCCACACATCTCCTCCCAAATGTCAGAAACAACAACATCAGGCTATTTCAGGAAGCAAAAGCGTCGTCTTCTGCTGCTATTTCCTCATTAAACCTCCCTTGTTGTGGTGGAACCAACCCAAGGAGCTCTAACCTGGTGTGAATTGATGAGCTCATGGATGTGTCAGTGTGGGTGAGGTGACAGAGGTGACAGGCTCAGCTCAGAGCCAGGAGCCCTATGGCCAGAGCCAGGGGACCACTGTGCTTGATGCTCTCTGAACCATCAGCATTAATGGAGTGAGAGTTCCCAGCCCAGTGCACAGAGAGGTGGGGAAGCAGCCAGTGTGAGGCCAGTGCTCACAGTTAACTGGTGGCTGGTGAGATGCTGATGCTGGTGGAGCTTGGCACACAGCTCCTCTCATTGCCCCTCCTCTGGGCTTGCAACTCTTGCCAGCCACAAAGCCAAGTTTAGAGGGAGGCAGCAAGAAGGATCCTCTGGGCACTGCTCACACCTGGGCTGAATCACCAAGGGAACCAGAAGAGCCGGTTGCCATGACCTGCTTCCCAGGGCTGCCTTCCCACCTTGTGCTGCTGAGGCTGGGGACAACCTGTCACAAGGCAGGGGAGAGCAGCCAGTGGCCACCAGTAGCCAGGGGAAGGCTCTCTCCCACCTCCAGCACTGCTAGCAGACATGGTGAAGGAGCACCAGGGGAAAAGAAGAGGAGAAGTCAGGCTGGGAGAGCTGCAGGGACGAGTTCCTAAGTCCTCCTATGGATGGCCACCATCCCCAGGGTCTCTGAGAAGAGATTTGCATCTTACAGCATCATTGCTGGAGGTCGTGATGGCTCTTCCTCTGCCCTTTCCACAGGGCCAGCAGGGCACGCTGGGCAAAAAGCAGAAACAAATGAGAGAGAGGGACAAAGGTAGAGTCTGAGCAAGCCCTAGAGATCATCTTGCTTTTTCAAATAATGTCACATTGAATCAGGGCAGCTTTGATGCAGGGTGAGCTGGTGCCTCCAGCCACGGGAGCTGGGCCCCACTTTGCATCTGAGACACCTTTTGTGTTAATTACCAGAGCACATCCCAGCACAGAGAATTCACAGCTCCCTAACCCACATTAACATTCCAGGTGAAAATTTAACTAAGAAATAAAACCTCTCGTGGAACATCCTCTTGCTTTCCTCATGGCTGCAGATACTCTCCTGGCCTTATAGGGGTTTTTTTTTGTTTGTTTCTCCTGCCCAAGCTGCTGATGTGCAGAAGTATGACCCCCAGGAGGAAGGCCAGTGCAGTGCTTCACTAGCCAGCCACTGCTTCTCCTTGTCTCTGGGGCTAGCACAGCCCTTAATGCAGGCTGGCACCATGAAAGCTGTGGCAACACTTGGCTCTGCAGCAACCCCAAGGCTGAGGAACAGCAGCTGCTGGACCTGAGGAGGGAGAGGGAGCTTCAGCCCCTTGCTGTTTGCCCAGCTCCATGCCAAGGAGGGTGCTTTTGCCCTGCACGACACAGATCTGCAGCCATGGGGGCCAGGCAGAATCTCTCCAGCATCTCTGTGGGGTGCTGGGGATGGGTAGGAGGAGCTGACCCGACTTGATGAACCATCTCTTCTCCACTTCCCCAAAATAAAGCCATCCCTGCAGGAGTTTTATAATCCTCCCTTGACATTATTTAGTGTGATGTAGGAGGGAAGCCTTTCTGAACACAACCCACCCAACTCTGCCTCGCTCCCTCACCCTGCCCTGCCTGCCCCTCAGCCAGTCATGGGGCAGACTGGTGTGCAGAACTGCTTTCCATCTTCTCTCAGCCCACAGGTGGGGAGGAGGGGAGAGGCTGAGAGACAAAACATGGGGATGGTGTTTTCTGTTTCCCATCCCAGACCCTTTGCCTGTCACTGCAGGAAGCAGCAAAGTGCCTTCATCTGCTCCCAACCAGGAGGGAGGCTACAGCAGGACCTGCAAATCACATCTCTGCCTTGGAGCAGAGGCAGGGAGCAGATGGACCACCTGGCTCTGAGACAGCAGGTGCTCCCATGCCTGGTTAGTCAAGAGGACTCTGCCTCCATTTCTCTTCTCAGCAGTTCTCACTCTACCTGGGGGAACCCTGTAATCAGGCTGATGTTGAGTCTGTTTTTCCTTTCCCATGGAGGATCTGTTCCTCCCCCTCCTGCCAGAGTGAGGCATCCGGAGGCATGGCCACAAGTGACAGAGGGTCCATGCAGCTCACAGCCAGTGGCTATCATCCAGTGCTTCTGCTCTGGTGACAAGTGAGAGCAGTTCCCAGCACAAAGGCTGGTCTGTGTGGGATCTAAGGGGGCTGGAGCAGAGTGCCATGTGGCCACCTGAGAGCAAAACCAGCCTTGTTCTCTGTGTGAGGCTGAAGACTTGGTATCAGAACTGGCTGCTGTGGGGCAGGGTCTGTTGTCACTTTGTGCTGATGTAGGGGGGATGGATCTCAGCTGGCCCTAGAGGACTCTACTTTTTGCACCAATAATCCCAATCTTGTCAAAAAAAGGTTTATTTTCTTATTCCCTGGTAAGAAGCAGCTCCCCTCTGCATTGAGAGGGATACTGCTTGGGAAGGTTCCCACTGACCATTTTCACTGTCTCTAGGGAAGGCAGCCCAAGGGGGTGTTCTGCAGTCAGAGCTCTAACTAATGGGTCAGAGCTCTAATGCTAATGGGTAGAAGAGGCTGGTGAGACTCAAAGGGCTCAAGAAGAATCCTGTAATTAGAGACTCTTGTGCTGAGTGTCCTAAGCAAAGCCAGAGGTTACAAACCATCCACGATGGGCAAAAAGTCATAGACCTAGGGGAGAGTTTAATGTGATGAAGAGGGTTTACATTGGAGGCACATAGAGGGGGCTGGGTAGTTCATGAGAAAGGTCAGGGCTTTTGGCACTGTCTTCTCCAGGACTCTGTGCAGGGCAGTTTGATGCATGGTGGCTGTGCTGGCCTGTGGCACTCAAAGCAGGGAAGAGCAGCAAGAGTAGAATGAACCCTGCCTCGTCCTTGAACAGCCCAAGTGAGTTAGCCAAGCTCAGGGTTCAGGGCTGGATGAGTTATCAGCACACAGTGGACTCAAAAT
The DNA here is from genome assembly GCA_013400935.1 of Turnix velox. Taxonomy (NCBI): domain Eukaryota; kingdom Metazoa; phylum Chordata; class Aves; order Charadriiformes; family Turnicidae; genus Turnix; species Turnix velox. Next base: position 47,229 of record VZTY01025342.1, read on the forward strand.
ATTATTTCAAGGGCTGGAAGAGCAGCTAGTGATATGGTGGTGTACAGCACAAGCTGTTCTTTCACTGGGTCTTCTCACAACCTTCCCCTTGTCAGCTGCAGCAGCAGGGTGTTTGGGGACCTGACAGCAGGATGGGGTATCTTCTGGGCTCAGGGAGAACCAAGACTCTGCCCATTTATGGTCATCAAGGATGAGGGATGTGCTGCACAGCAGCATCCTTGCAGGGCTGTAATTTCTATCAGCTGCCACAGTTTCTATTGGAGAGGGGACCCCTCTTGGCAGTGGTGCTGGGTGCTGTCAGTGCATTTCACCCCACAGGGGGTCACATTAGGGTTCTGCCTGGCTAAGGAAGGATGAGTCCATCTGTGTGTCCCCAGGGGCTGAGACCTGGCTTGTAGGTGCTGGGCAAAGGGCAGTCTGAGACCAGCCCAGGATTCAAATCTTCAAGACATCCATCACCCTGACTTCAAAGCTAAGGGCTGTGCTTGGTGTGTCCTATTGGTAAAGCACAACCATGTCTTACGAAAGGCCTTTGAGAGAAGGCTTCTTGCTTTTCTCTTCCAGGCCATGGTTATGAAAGATGCTCGTGTGCAGCAACACGTGAATGGCTGTGTGTACCAGAGTGCCACTCGTGTCCCACACTTTGCCCCTGTGCAGGCATGTCCACCAGCTGCCAGCACTCCTCCCTCCCCTGCCTCGCTCTGCTGTCTCCTGTGAGCAGGAAGGGAAGAGAGGGGACCTGCTGCTGGTGCTTGTGACATCTGCAGCAGCTCTTCTTGCTTCCCAGCCCAGGTGGTGTCCTCCATCTGCAGTGAGGATGCAAGAGCCAGCCCTTCAGGGCAGCAGCAGTGTCCTCCTCACTGCAGGGCACGAGGGCCAGAGCAGCCTCTGAACATCTGCTGTGCCCTCAGATGGAGGAGAAGGCTTGGAGAAGCTTGCAGAGAGGGCACGAGCTCTGAGTCTGCAAATTTTGTCTGGAGACTTTTACTATTGATGGAGCTGAGCTGGCCAAACCTATCATCTCCTGTGCTGGTGTTCTGCAGGAACCCAGGGAAAGTTGGGGAAGACTTACTGGGTTCTCCTTGCAGAAGGAGTTATTGCAAGTGTGTTGTGATCTTTAGAGGTTGCTTGTTTGGGGATTTCCTTGATGCTCTGATGCCTAATGGGTGTGCTCATGGATCCCTTTTGGAACAAGCTGAATAGGACCCTTTTGGGAGGAGGACAGCAGTTCTGGTAAGGGGTGGGAGGCTTGCACAGAGCACAGCTTGTAGAAGGGAGAATATTTGTACCTGAGGACCCAGAGAGAGTTTGGAGCAGGACTGAACTGGGCAGGAGTAAAGCTGCACTGATTGCAGAGAAAAGCAGTGCTCAAGGAGATTATCTCTGGGTCCTCTAGGACCTACCCAAGAGCTCAGCTCAGAACTTTTCACTTCCTTACAAGTATTTGTTGCAAGGCAGCATCATCATTCATCCTGTGATCAGATCAAGCAGCCACTGACAAGATTTCCTACGTGGCAGCCAGGAAAGGGTCCCACCCCACTCCCCACCCTGCTCAGGGAAGGAAGCCTTCACTAACAATAAGGAACAATAGAGCACGAGAAAGGAGAAGTGTCCTGGTGATTCTGCAGATTGTGTGGATTTCCCTGCCCCAAAGCCCAGGTGGCTTTGCCAGGCTGGGACAGGCTGCTCCAGTGGCAGAACACCACGTGGGGCTCTGTCCTGGCTCCCATTCCAGGGCCACGTCCTTCAGTTGACATCCACCAGCAGGTCCCTGTGCCCTGCTGCATCTGGTTACACACTCAGGCTCCTGGCACAGCAAACCAGGCTGCTGCTCCACTGAGGGTCCTCTCATCTCATCTCTCGTGGGACATTACCCCAGACACCAAGGAAGCAGGGACAGAGCAGAAGTCACTGCTCAGGATTCAGAGGGAGTGGATTTGCATTTGTTACTGATTCAGCTGGGAGCTGAACTAGCAATTTGCCAGTGAAAAAACCTTTATCCCCTGACTCCCCCCCAGTCCTCAGTCCTTCTGGGATTCCAATTTCCTAAAATTTCTCGTCTTACAACAGAGGGGTGGTGGTAGAAGTGAATTCTCTGGGGCTACTATATCCAGCTACTGCAGTATAGAAATAAAATTCTTTCTTTCTCAGCGTGGCAGGAACAGAGTTTCAGAAGTGTACCCTGATTTTTAAATACCCTTTTCGCCTGTGGTGTAAATACTAAAAATGTGGTTTTTTTCTCTCCCCTCTCTCACGGAGTTTAAAAATATTGCTAGCCTGGGGAGGTGCATCTTTCAATGAGATTTATAACGGCTGCTCTCAAGTGATGTGGAAAATGAGCCTCCCTCTGCCCCCATCCAGCCTGGCACCTTCCAAGAATTTATTTCCTTTATTTGCCTGAGCCTAAGAATACTTGGAGGCTGCATCTTCACCCAAGCACTTTAATTATTTCAGTTTTGTTTATGGCCAGTCTCGGGGTAGGGGGAGGACACTGAGGAGGTCCAGGCTGCTGATCCTTCCCTCTTCTTGTCTCCTCAGTTCAAGAAGGACAGGGAAGTGTTGGAGAGAGTCCAGCACAGGGCAAGAAGATGATGAAGGGATTGGAGCATCTTCCTTACGAGGAAAGGCTGAGGGAGCTGGGTCTCTTTAGCTTGGAGAAGAGGAGACTGAAGGGTGACCTCATTAATGTTTATAAATATGCAAAGGGAGAGGGTCAGGAGGATGGAGCCAGGCTCTTCTCAGTGACCTCCAATGATAGGACATGGTGCAAGCTGGAACACAGGAGGTTCCACAGATAAGCAAGACAAAACAGGGACAAGGACTTTTGCAGAGCAGCCAGCATGGCAGGGATCCTGACCTTGCAGAAGCTTTGTGATGTTATCTCTGCTCTGCCCCTGTTAGGGCGAAGCAGGAAGCAGGTGCCAGCACAAAGCTTTGGCTCAGTCCCATCCAGCCACCCAAGTCCTGGTCAGTGCCCTGTGTGCCCATGCAAAGAGCTGCCTCATGGCTCTGCCAAAGTTTCCCAGCCCCAGCCTGACCCACAGGAATCCAGAGGAATCTCTGGAGGCCACGTGGCTTCCAGAGCCTCTGCTCCCATCACACTCTGTGATAAAGAGAGAGCAAAAGAGGTTTTGATTATGTTATGACAAGAGACTGAGGGATGGAGTGAGAGCTGCAGTCTGCCTATTGTAATTCCAATTAGCAGGGGTAACGTGGCCAAAGCCTGACAGCTGTATCGATCCAAACTTCCTATGGGGAGAACCTATAATGCAGTTTTCAAAGGTCCCTGGGGCACAGGGCTGAGCACATGTGCAGCTGTGGGGCTGGACTGGAGAATTGAAGCCTGTTTATAGTGGAGCACATGAAGAGACTACTGCATCCCACCATCAGGAGCACCAAAGCCAGCCTGGTCACTAAGTTCTCTCTCTCTGGTGCTGCAAAATCCTCTTGAGCCCCTAAAGACTTCTTTCTGTCCACATGATGAAGCAGGTCTTCTTGGTGTGCACGTGGAATGAGTTTGTCAGGACTCAGTTTCTTCCCTGGACAGAGTGTACCCGAGTAAAATAAACCACTGGTGATGTCCCTGCTGGGGAACAAAAGCCCAGGGCCACTTGGGAAGGGGGGAAGAGAGAGTTTTTCCCTTGCACTTCAAGGCAACTCCTGAAGGTCAGGGCTGAGGCAGTGGCAGAGGCAGTGGGCAGGCTGTGTGTGCAGATGCTGTCTCAGCTGTACCCTTTTTGTGGAGAAGGGGAGGACTCCAACTTGCACTTTTGCTGGTATTGATCTGAGACCTTTCACTGGCTCTAAACTCACTCTGGAAACCAAATGCTAAAATCATTCTGTTTAGGGGTATATTTTTTCTTTTGTATCCCTGACATGCCAATTGCTGCTGTGCATGTGGAGTACCTCGCAGAACCTCCCTAAAAATGAGAATATCTCCTGCCTCAGACTGACTTCTCCCAGGCGTGAATCAGCTTTTACTTACAGGGAAAGAATGGCCTGGAGGTGATGGCAAAGGCAGGCTGAGCTGAGAAGGGCTGGCATCATTTCTTGGCTTTGCCACGAGCTCCCTGGAATATCCTTGGCCAGCTCACTTCACCTCCCTCTGCCTTTCCTTCTCAGAACCTGCCAGTAGCTGTCCCTCTGCTCTCTGCTCAGTCTGACCTGTGTCTGCTGGCTGTCTTGCCCACCTGGTCTTGCTGAAGTTACTCTACACAAGCAGGAGAGACCATTTCTAGGGGTTTAAGTCCTTGTTGGATTTGCTGAGGGAGGAAGGGGATGGCTGGATGATGGGCACAGCCATGTAAGTCTTCAGCTGTCCTCAGTATGTTTTGTTTTTGCCACTGGTGTCCCAGGTGTCTGAGGGCAAGTTTCATAACCCCTGAGCTGTAGGGTGCAGACAGCATGTTGCATGAACAAGCTTATCAATACCTAAAGGGGGGGTAAAGAAAGGCAGGGGGAGGACTTTTCGATAAGATATGTGATGGAAGGAATGGGAATAATGGATGCAAATGGGAAGAGGGGAGATATAGACTGGAGATAAGAAAGAAATCCTTTACAGTGAGGGTGGTGAGACACTGGAAGAGGTTGCCCGGAGAGGTTGTTGATGCCCCCTCAATCCCTGGAGGTGTTTAAGGCCAGGCTGGATGAAGCACTGAGCAACCTGGTGTGGTGAGAGGTGTCCCTGCCCATAGCAGGGGTTGATGGAACTAAATGATCTTTAAGGTCCCTTCCAACCCAAACTATTCTATGATTCTATATTTCCAAAACTCTGTGGTCTTTCCACAAGAGAAGGGGCAAATGACAATGCAAACCCAGACCCTAGAAGCCATCCAGCTCATTTCATGTTTGAGCCATCACATGGGACTGATTATTGTTGTCTGAGACAGCAGATGGATTTAAACAAGTGTCTTTCTAGTCTATCTCCTGGGTAGATTTACAATTTTAGTAATTCCCAGGCTGGGGGGATCTTCCCTAGGAAGGTGTGTGCCACGATGGGACATTTCTTTTTGGAGTTCCAGGGAGTGAAAGGAGGTTTATATCCAAGCTCCCTGGAGGTGTGGAGCTGGGAAAGTGCTGCTCAGGGGCTGCTCACCCCAAACTCTGTCATCTTCATCCTCCTGCCCCCACGTGCCCCAGCAAACCAGACTGGGAGAATTCCAGGCTGCATGAGTGACTTCAAAATCCTGGTCAGGTCAGAGATAAAAGATGGAGGAGGGTTTAAAAGTTCGATAATTGTTAATTATTATCCAAAATTCCTCTGAGACTTTCTGGGAAAAAAAAAAGCCCTGCCTCTCTTGCAGAGGTGTTCCCTGGAACATTCATCTCTGTCCTGGCTATACTGGGTCCTTTCTCTTTGTCTCTCTTTCTGCCTCCAATGGGATTAATAAAGAGCTGCTGGAGAGCTTCTTATCTTCCAGCTGAATAATGTTTGCAGTACGGGGAGGGGAGGCAGCTTTCCACTAGGAAAGAGGGCAGAGGGGAGGAAGAAAAAGCTGGGGGTGTGGGGCAGGGGGAGGGTGTGGGGCAAGCTGCGTGGGAAGTGGGCACGGCTGCTCCTGCACACAACCTGTTCTGCAGAGAAAAGATGTGGGTTTCCAGGGCTTGTCAGGCTGGGGGAGAAAGGGCTGAACCCAGACACCAGCAGAAAAAAAAAACGAAAGAAAAAATAACCAACCAAAAAAACACTTGGGAAACCCCTGTGGAGGAAAGGAATTGTGGAAAAAGGGGGCTGTGGACACTCTTGTCCACACGTGGGAGGCTGCCATGGCACAAACCTCCCCAGAGGGCAGCCCTAGTGGGCTCCTGCTCCCCTTCTTTCAGCAGCAAAAGTGGCCAAATCCAAGCTGGCACTGATGCTCTCACCCTGAGGCAAAAGGCCACACCTGAGGGGCAGGACGGGCTCTCACTCTTCTCACAGGGTGTGGGCTGGGAGCCGGTTGGACCAGGCTGTGCCCCCCGAGGCCAGTTCCTCTATGAGCCTGCCAGGGCCACGGGAAAAGGGAGCAGTTTGGCAAGGGAAGGGTTGGTGAGAGGAGAAGCCATTGCTGATAGGCAGGAGGAGGTACAGCTCCCTCCCTGCAGCTTCCCAACATGCTCATCTCTCAGCCTGGCACTGCCTGCTTTGCATCCCCAGCCCTGAAAAAAGCTGCTTCCCAGATGGGATGAAAACTCTGTGGGCAAGAAAAGTGGCTGTGTGGCCCCCGTGGAGGTGGGGATGGGGCTGCAAAACTCAGCTGTGATCCACTAAGGGACCAAACTTGTCTGGAGCTAAGGATAATGGTGGTAACAACTCCAAAAGTGGCTCTGGAGAGCTTGGGATTCCTTTGGGGAAAACAGGAGTGAGGAGCTGAGACAGCCCACGGAGTCCTGGGGATCTCCAGGAGGGCTCAGATGTTGTTTGTCTGCTCCAAAACCCCACACCACAGCCCCACGTGGACAGGCTTGACAGCTAATCCAGCGGGAGAGATTAGTGGCTGAGTTTCATCTTCACCCACCCCAAATCCTCATCCCTGGTCTGCTCAGATGAATCCATCTGGGACAGGAGGCAGGGCAGTGCCAGCTGAGCCCTGAGCCTCCTCATTTCACACATGGAAATGCCTGTCCCTACACCCTCATCCCCACCTTAGGAGGGGTGAGCATGCTCCAGGGCCACACATCATCAAAGGACCACGGGATCATCTAGGCTGGATGGGAAGAGCAGCAGAGCTGAGGGAGAGGCTCTGCTGGAGGCACCACAGCCCATCTTTGCATCACCTTAGGGGGGGATGAGCTTTAGGCAGGCAGATGTCTGAGAAAACATGGATTTTCCTGCACATGGAGAAGCTCAGGTGGGTCTCAGAGGGTTCATATCCCTCACTCAGGACAGGGATGAGCATGTCCCTTCCTCCTGAGGACACCCTGAGGTGCCACCAAGCCCACAGAATGTCTCGCCCTGGCCAGAGGATGAGGAGGAGAGGTGTGAGTGCTCTGTCCCCCCCCAGACACATGTCCCTGCCCCACACCCCACTGCTCTCTGTTGGGATTTGGCTGCCCGGGGCCATCTGTTCCTCTCCACCCGTTGCTGTGGCAACGGGGTGGCTTGAGATGGGGTTTCACCAGTGGTGGCCGGGGAATGTGGGAAAAAAAAATGCAGGCAGGGAAGGAAAGAGGGGAAAAAATTTCCTTTTTTTTTTTTTTTTCTGGGCGGAAATGAAGGGGAGAGGGAAGGATCTTGCTGGCAAGAGGCTGCGTCCCTTCCTTTCTCTGCCGCGCATGGCCATCCTGTCCCCATGCTCCTCCTGCTTCCCCCCTTTTCTGCTTCTGTCCCTCCCTTTGCCCCCACTTTGGGCAGTGACACGACCAGCTGAGGCTGGGCAGGAGGGGGCAGGGGGGGGTCCTGTCCCCCCATGGCATGGCAGCAGGCTGTGATCCCATGGGGTGATGCAAAGTGATGCAGAGATGGGTTGTGGTTCCTTCAGTAGAGCCTCTCCCTCAGCTCTGCTGCTCTTCCCATCCAGCCTAGATGATCCCATGGTCCTTTGATGATGTGTGTCCCTGGAGCATGCTCAGTGGTGCAGGGGAGATGCTGTTGCAGACCCCCAACAAGCTGTGGCTGTGTCTGTATCCCACCCCTTTCTGCTTTCTCTCAGTCCAGCAGTGGCTCAGTTTGAGGTCACCCCTGCAGTGCTGAGCTCAGGATGCTTGCTGATGGATGGATGGATGGATGGATGGATGGATGGATGAATGGATGGATAGATGGATGAATGGATGGATGCATGGATGGATGGATGGATGGATGGATGGATGGATGGATAGATGGATGGATGGATGGATGGATGGATGGATGGCTTGGTTGCTTCTCCAGCTCAGCCCCAGAGGGTGGGAGCAGGATTTGGGATCCCTGCTGGCTGGGGCTGTGGTCAAACTCCTCCAATCCCATGTAAAACTTGTGGTTGTAGAAGAACTTGTTGGCTGGTGGGCAAGTGTGGACTGGTGAACAGGCTGGGATCTGCTGCTGGAGGTGTGGAGCAGACAGGGATGCTCCACCTCTGCACTGGAGGAACCCAGGCAAGGGGCAGGAGCTGGGCAGACCCCCTCTCTCTGCCTCAGAGAGCACTTCAGCTCTGGGTTCTTACCCAGAGAGTCACTTGTCAGCCCACATTACCCCCAGTCTTTCTCATTAGATCAGCCTGGGATGGAGAGCAATGGTGAAAATGGTGCCTTGCCCCCAGGCTGTGTTTGTGCCCAGTGAATTTCAGGTGGAAATGGCTCTAGAAAAGAAAACAACAAGAGGAAGAAACAGTTTATAACTGTCTGTTTGTAAACAGTAAAATCTGGGCTAATGTGTGACAAATGGAAGCGAAATGAACACAAAGTAACAAGCTGACAGCAAGAAAAAGATGGTTTTTTTGTGCTAGTCTGGCAGCCTTGTAGGAACAGAAGGAAATTGGGGTTGCAGAGCTGCTCAGGAGGTCACCCAGCTCCTGACTGGAGAGGGTGGGTGTGCTCAGACCATCAATTTGGGGAAGATGCAGGAGAAGACCACTCTGTGTGGCTTATCAGTACCTGGAGGGGGCTACAGAAAGGCTGGGGGAGGACTTTTAAATAGGATATGTGATGGCAGGACTAGGAGTAATGGATGTAAAGTGGAAGGGGGGAGATTCAGGCTGAAGAGAAGAAAGAAATTCTTTATGGTGAGGGTGGTGAGACACTGGAAGAGGTTGCCCAGAGAGGTTGAGGATGCCCCCTCAGTCCCTGAAGGTGTTTAAGGCCAGGCTGGATGAGTCACTGAGCAACCTGGACTAGTAGGAGGTGTCCCTGCTCATGGGACCCCACCTTTTAAGGTCCCTTCCAACCCAAACCATTCTATGATTCTATTCTATGATTCTATTCTATGATTCTAGGAGGTTCCTGCAGCCTGGTTGCAAGCTGCTGGGAGCAGTGTGAGCTTTGGGAGAGGCAGGGGGTCAGCAGGGAACAAGCAAAACATGATGGGGATGAGCTTAAACACACAGTCAGTCCCTTTCAGGTGCATCCTTTCTGAGGAAGAAGCTTTTTGTTTCTACCAGATCTAGGGATCGATGGAATGAATGATGAGTGTGTAGCCCTGTGCTGGCTACAGGCCCAGCTGTAGGATTTTCTGATCTCTGTCCTTGCCTCTGAGCTGGACACGTCTCTGGACATGTCTGATCCCACTGCAGAAAGGCAAACAGGAGGTGTCTGAGGCCAGGGCTGAGCCTGTTGCCTCAAAAACAAGCCTTGGTTTTCCAGTGGGAGCTGTGGGAAGGGAAACAGAGGATCAGACCTGAAGCTTCACTGAACCTGTTTTGGGAGCTGAGGGGAGAAACCAAGGGGTTTTATGGCTCTTGTGAGTGCAGAGCTGGCTTAGAATCACCTTTCCCTTCCCCTTGTCTCCCAGCACTACGTGCAGAAGGACTGAATGTCACCTGTTCCCTTATGACTAGTGATTTACAAGCGCTCATCCTGCTTCTTGTTTGCAGAGCAAATGCCCTTTTCCTGCTCACTCTGCCCTCTCTGCAGTGGGGAATCAGCATATTTTTGTCTTGAAGCTTTTCCCAGATTTATGAGCTTGCTCTTCACCTTGAGAGTAAGGCTCCCATGTCCTGAGAAATCTTTGAAACCCAAACCACCAATTGCTGACTTAAGCAAACACCATTTATCCTCTGGCAAGTAAAACGTCTTTGTTTTTCCTTTCAGGACATAGGTTGTTGGGATTTTGTTGTTGTCCTCTCTGTGTTTTTTGTTTTTTTTTTCCCTGGAGACACGAGTCCTACAGTGTTCTGAGCAAAATTAAGGTGACTTGGAAAGAACTCATTAATAACATTTGGGGGGGGGGGATGTTGCCTCTTTGCCAGAGACCAACAAAAACCCCACAAAAAAACTCCTCTCGGTTTCCTCTCCCCTTGAAAAGCAACGTTCTTTTAATTGGCTTTTAATGTGGGGAAGAGGAGAGCTGTTTGCATTGAATTGGTAATGGGGGAGAGCATCTTACCCTGAGTGATGGGTTATTTGATCTCTGTGCATCAGAAACCTGAGTCTGTGAAATCAGGCTGAGGGAAGGGGGGTATCAGGGCTGGCTCAGTGCCCAAGAGGGAGCACAGCTGCTTTTTTTTATTTCCATTAATAATTAGAAATAAGATGGGCAACAATCACCTTTTGTCCCGTCGCCCCAGGGCATCAAATGATATCAGGAAGCCTGAGGGAAAGCCTTCAAAGGGGGGGAATAGAAGGGTTGTTGACACCACCTCGCCACTTGATGGGACAAAGCCCAGGCAGTGCTGCAGGCTGCTCCACCTCAGCAGGGCTTCCTCAAAGCCTCCAGCCATCAAGGGCTGCCACAACCTGCCCAAGCACAACAAGGAGGGCATCTCCAAGGAGGGCTCCAGCAGCACCTGCATGAGGCTGGGCATGAGAGAGGAGCACTTAGGGACAGGCACCTGCATGAGAGCTTCACATCACACAGATCTTCTATCATGGTAGGATCAGGTGGTTAATAAGGCTGCAAGAAATGGGGTAATTTTAGCATGGGGACATTATTCTGACCTTGGTCCCCACTGGTGTGCTCCCCTTGTGCCCAAGCTGGGCACAAACATGACAGCAGTGGCAACCTCATTGATGATATCTGTAGCTGCAGGCTGATGGTGTTGGCCATCAGCAGCTCAAAGCAGCAACAATCCCACCAAGAGTTCTGTGCCTTTTTCACCCCTTTATCACCTTCCATGTCTCTAAATGTGCCTCTGCTGGAGCCAAAGGGGGGTTTGAACATGGGATGAAGACAGGCAGTCACCATTTTACCCTCACAAAGTGACATCAGCACTGTAGGCATTAGAGTGATGTGGTAGTGAGATATGGAGTGAAGATCATTCACATCCTTAGCTGGTGGATCAAAACTGTGGAGGGCTTGCTCATGGAATACTGGGAAGAGTGGGATGTGCTGGGGAATATGGAAAAAATATGGACCTGGGGGTGCAAAACCCCTGTGAAATGTGCTCTTAAGTACCTCCAGGCTTTGAGGTGACTCAGGCACACATGGGGAACTCGTTGGTGTGGACAACAGGGTTCATTCCTGGCTGGTTGAGTTTGTTTTGTTTTATTTCTTGCTGCAGCTGCCTTTGGAGCAATAAATAGCTGTGGATCTCGCTTGTGGTCTGTGCAAAGTGGTTAATATTTAATCAGAGGTCTGGAGCTGGGTTTGTTTGGTTGCCAAAACATAAAAAATGCTTTTTTTTTTGTTTTTTTCCTTCCTGTTTTTAGAGCCAGGCAGATAGGTCCAGACTTTCAAAAATAAAGCTCAGGGTCGGCTTTTAATTAATCAATTATTTTGAGATTACAGCACACTGGTCAGTGGCAGGTTTTCTAAACACCACAGCTCCTAGAAACCACCCTAATAAATGCCAAAGCATCTGAAGTGACTGGCAGCCAGCGTGTCCTCAGTGGGAAATATTATTTATGGGAAAAATCCTGCTGTTACAAGCTAACAGAGTGTTATCTGCATCCCTTCCCCCTTCTCCTCGACTTGGGGTTTTCCTCCAGATCTGTTCACGTGGTTGGATTCAGCTCCCCAGGATACAGGTAGGAGGTGAGAGGGATATCCTTCCCTGGCAGGATTTAGATTTCTTAGGGAGTCTCCCCTCTGGCTTTGTTGGTGTTAGGGATCCAGGGTGGAGAAACCCTGTTGCAAACTCCTGGGGCAGGACTTTTAAGAGGGTAGAGGGTGGCAGAACGAGGAGTAGAGGATGCAAATTGGAAGAGGGGAGATTTAGGCTGGAGAGAAGCAAGGAGTTCTTTCCTGTGATGGTGGTGAGACACTGAAATGTTGTGGGTACCCCCTCCCTGGAGGCTGGATGAGGCACTGAGCAACCTGATGTAGTGGGAGATGTCCATGCCCATGGCAGGGGGGTTGGAACTAGATGATCTTTAAAATCCCTTCTAACCCAAATTATTGTATAATTCTATGTATACATCCACATTTTAGGGTGCTGATTTTCAGTCTCAACAGCTTCTCCATCAGGATCAGGTGTACTCCATCTTAGCAGAAGTCAATTAAAAACAAAGCCAGGAAGAAGGGGTTGTTGTTGGAGCCCAGCGATGCTCCTTGGACATACAAGTTGCATCATTTCAAGCCTGGATTCCCACTGCCAGAGGCGTCGGGATCAGACTGGGAGCTCTCATTAGCATAGAAATGCTGTTGGCTGCTGGGAATTCCTGGCCCCATGGCTTTGTTCCTGCCCCGGGAGGATCCCTCCCCATCCCTGCCCCTCTGCCCTCTGTGCCCCAGCATCGTCCCCCCCCTTCTCCCCGCGGTGGGAGGGGGTTTGGGGCCGGGGGACCCGGTGGGATTAGACAGGAGCCATCTGCAGGAGCAGGGAGGGGGCAGGGGAGGGCTGCTGGCTTTTCTTGCTGCTTTTGTGGCCAGAATATGGCCACTGGTCGTGGCTGTCCTTTTCCTTCTGCAAACACTTTGTCTTCTCCCTGCATCTGCAGAGGTGGGCATCCTGCAGTTTGGGGTGCACAGGAACGCTGTGAGGCAGTTTGGGGTGCACAGGGACGCTGTGAGCAAGGGGCTTGGATTATTAGTGGGACTTTTTAAATGTCCTTCCTCTTATTCCTGGTCTCCCCGTGTGTGTTTCTTGTTCAGCAGCAAACCTTGTGCCTTTCTCTTTGTGCTTTTGCCAGCAAGGCAGGGAAGCAGAAGGTGATTCAGGGGATGTAGGGTGTGGTGTGTGTCTTCCTTATAGGAAAGACTTCATGGCCTGCAGTAGGATCTTGATTTTTCCTCCCCTTCCTATTACTGTTAAGTGGAAGCTCCCTGTGAGCTCCTCTCTTTGCTGAGATGGGAAGCATTGATGGATCCTTGTAGCACCAGACTCTCAGAGCCTCCTCCCTTCCCTGCAAGAAGCACATCTGGGTTAGCACTGCCTGGCTGTTCAGGAGGGCAGGATCCTGGGTGGGAGGGAGAAGAGGCCAAAGCATCATTTTACAAAGGCTGGATTGAGCTCTGGGCCAAAATGCATCATCTTTAAGTGATGAGTCAGAAATGTGAACCACAGGCAGCATCGGCTTTCACAGAGGGGCAGTTTTGCAAAGGGAGAAGAAAAAAGACAAGTGTTTTGCTGAGAAGTTTGGGCAAGAACTGGTGCTGCCAGGGAGAGCAGTGGTTGGTTCAGTCTCTGAGTGATCCCTCCCTAGTCCAGGTCAGTGAGAAAGACTTGATTTCACTGGGGATGTGCTCCTGTGAGACCCTGCTTTGACATCTAGTGGGAGTATGGAGCTGCTCATCCAGGTTCTTGCATGTCCAAAGAAATAAATAAGCACTTTCATGCTAAAATTCATCCAGACCAAGGTATATTTTTATTTTTTTTATGGATACTGGCTAAATGATGTGCTAGAAATTTCATTGAAAGTGTCTGCACTGTGTGGTCTGAGCTGAGTTTTCCATAGAGGGGGATGCTTGTAGTTCAGACAGAGATTCTCCTGCTCTCACCTTTCTGCCACTGCAACTTTAGGAGCCATTTTGTAGCTTGGCATCATTTTCTGGAGGTGCTAAACAGCTTTACAGAGTGGAAGATGGCCCCTTTATTGGAGCCTCCTTCTCTCCTTTCCCCTGCTTCTCTAAATAACTGCTTCTGCCTTCCAGTGGTTTTTCTAGTAGTGTGTTTGTGCGATGGGAAGAGAAAACACTCTGGGCTGGGAAATTAAATCTGGGAGGATAAATGAGAGATTTATTAATTTAGGTTGGAAACAGAACTAATTATTGTCTCTCTAAGATTCATCTCCCTGCCTGGGTATCCACACGCCACTGACTTGGTCCCAAGAGTCACATTACTGTGACAGCAAGGCTGAGAAGAGCCTCCTGAGGGGAATGTGGAGCAAAAACACACAGCCTGGGCAGGCAGGGCATGGTGGCATCCCTGTGTCCTGGCATCCTGGCTGGGTGTGCACAGAAAGCTGAGGAAAAGAGAGAGAAGAAGGGAGAGGACAGAAGCTAAGCCATCATTTGGTGTCATGGGGCTTCCAGTTGCTGGATGTCTTCACACTGGTGTTTATTAAGTGCAGATGTTTCGAGGCGGAGTCGGCAGGGAGAAGTTTCTGCAGTGAGATGGGGTCAAGTGAGATCCTCCCCAGCTCTCCCCTGCTCACCCCCAGCTCCCTGCACGTCCCTGCTGAGCTTTGCTGCTCCAAATATGTCAGCTTGCTCTGTCTCACAGGGGAAGGACAGCTCTGTTGTCTGCAGAGGTGCCAGAAGGGCAGAGCAGGGCAGGAGAAAAGGAGAAAAATAAGGAGAAAGTGTAAGTCAGGTGCATTCTGTGGGTATTTTTGGGCTCTCCAGCCTGCTTCTCCTTCCTCTTGGGAAGGCAGAGCTGAGAGACAGAGGGGGAGCTTCACAGCCAGCTCTTTGCTGGATGCCCTTGACACAGGAGTGGGAAATCACCAGGCTGGCAGGGACCCCACAGCAAGCAGTTCCAGCACAGCTTGCCTCCTCTCCACACCATCCCCTGGGAGAAGGCATGAATGCTGCCAGCAAGCCCTGGCACCACAGTGATGCTCAGCAGCTCCAGAGACAGCTCTGGGCTTCCCTTGGTGCAGAAAAACCCTGTGCTGGAGCTCAGGATGACCCTGCCACTGGAAATCCAGCCCTGGGTCCCTAAAACAGCTGGAAGGCAGCTGGAGCTCCTCTTCTGAGTACATCAGAGCCAAGGTGCAGCACAGGTTTCAACCTGGCAAAAGGGAGACACCCAGCTCCTCTTTCTTTTAGAAACATAGAATAGTTTGGGTTGGAAAGGACCTTAAAAATCATCAAGTTCCAGCCCCCCTGACATAGGCACCTTGGGACACCTCCCACTAGATCAGGCTGCTCAGTGCCTTGTGTCAGGATCTCCTGGCCCTATGGATGCTCACATTATAGAACCATAGAATGATTTGGGTTGGAAGGGACCTTCAAGATCATCTAGTTCAACCCCCCTGCTACACACAGGGACACCTCACACTTGACCAGGTTGGTCAGTGTCTTGTCCAGCTTGACTTATAGAATCTTTACCCAATATCTGCTCACTGCAGATGTCTATTTGCAGGAGGCTGTGGTCTGGTGGTGCTGGGACCATTTTAAACACACATAGAATCATAGAATCATAGAATAGTTTGGGTTGGAAGGGACCTTAAAGATCTGTGTGTGGTCTGCAGCAGGGCTTGGGTCCTGTGGGGCAAGATGGGATGTGATGAGAGCTTTTCCACTGGGGTAACTGATGTAGAGGAAGGTTCTGTCCCTTCCACCATGCCACAGCCCAAAAGCAGCTCCTGCACAGATGAGGGGAGGCCAGGAAGCCCTGATCTCCTCCTGCTCTCCTACTGCTCCATGCTGAGCTTGGTCTGGAGGAAGGTTTCTCATTTCTGGGCTGGGTTTCTCTTTTGGCTGCTTTGTTTATAGGGGAATAAATGACACAATCAAACAGCCTGATCTTGGGAGGGAGGGGAGGATTGAGCCAGATCTTCCTTGCTGCTGCAATCAGCTTAGCTGTTTCTGGGATCAGGGTCTACACAGATCAGCCTTGGTAGGGAGAAGGAGACCCTGCTTTGTCTGGGGGAGGGGGTTGTGTGAGCCTGACCAAGCCCAGAGCTGCTGTGGCAGCCAGATCACTTTCCAGGTCATCTCCTTTCTCCTTGGAGCTGTGTTATAGTTGGAGGGGTGAAGAAGAGGCACACAACCTGCCCACCCACACCTGGCAGCACCCAAGGGTGCAGGACTTCCAGGCTGTTGCAGTAGCCATAGCTGGAAGGTGGGATGGAGAAAGCAGTTAAGGGAGCAAGCGTGGGAGAAAAGGGCCTGTGTATGAAATATTCCAAGTGGGGAAAATTGGCACGTTTGCTAGAAAGGAGGCAGCTTTTTCTCAAGCCCCAGGGTGGAGAGGTGGGCAGTGAAGGAGAAGAAAACCCCAAGAAATGAGAGCAGCTGAGCTGAGTGCCCAAGCAAGCTGAGACATGGTAGAGGAGGTTTGTTCCAGAGTGGGAAGAGGCAGGTTCCCAGTCAGAGCTGGCTCTGAGCAGGACCTTTCTCATGGTAATGGAGCCCGAGGTTTCCAGGAAAAGCTGAGCTTTTGATATCTGTAGGGGAACTCTGCCCCCAACCCTTCACCTTAATGTCAGGCTGCTCTGAGGCTGTGACCCCTGTTTCTGTTCAGTTTGAAGTGCAAAAGCCCAGCCCTACAGCCTCTCACTTCAAGTCACAGCTCATGGAGCTTAACTGGGTCCCATCTGAAGCCAGCCCAGGGCTAATTTACAGTGACAGTATAAAAGCAGGCTCATTCTCACACCACGCCAGGACCTTTCACTTGTGCTCAACCACGGGGAACCTGCCAGAATAGGAATGAGAGGGGAAACCTTTCTGGTGGATCCTGCTGTGACAGATGGATTTTTTTTCCTCTATGGAGGAGTATCACCCCCATCTCCACTGATCTTTCCTCCTGGTTCATGTGCAATATTTGCATCTCTCCTCAATTCTCACACCAGAGCAGCTGCATTTAAGCCTGCCCACTCTTGCTGAGGCTGGAAAAGGGGAGGGCAATGGTTTTTTTTTTCTCCACTAATCCATTCCACATCATTAGAGCTTTGAGCCAGGGTGCAGTCCTCAACAAACCAGCACATCCCCCCCTCCTCTGACATGCACATCTCTCCCAAATTCTCCCACTGTAGGATCTACAAATCCCAGCTTGGCACGTGCTTATCCCTGTGATAGCCCTTGCAGGGTAGATCCCAAGCAATGAGGAGAAACTCCATGGCCCTTCTGCTTTCCTGCTGATGTTTCTACCCAAAGCTGCATTTGTGGGGCAAGTTGGAGCAGGCAGCCCAGTTTCTGGTCGGGCAGGCTTTGTTTGTGCTCTGGGAGAAATTGGGGAGGTTGGCTGAGGGCCTGAGCTGGGCTGGGAGTTGCAGAGTTGTGGCCTGGGAGAGAGAGAGAGAGGAGACATGTTTGAGCTTGCTGTCCATCACTCCCCTCTTCCCTCTCAGGGCTTTGAACTTTGGAATTGTCTTCCTGCAAACAGGGGTGTGAAATGGTGCCAGAGGGGAAGCAGAAGCAGGTGATTCTGTTTTATGGGAGCAAATTCACTGGATCATTGGGCACCTTGAACATGTGGCTGAGCCACTTGGTTTCCCTCCTTCACATGGATCAGCCATGGGAAGTGCAGTGCTTACATATGACAAGGTGTAGCTTTGTTTCCCTTTCTCCGTTTTCCTTTTTTCTATTTATTTTTTTCCCCCCAGCCTTTTCTCTTTCCCCCCCTCTTCTCCCTCCTTTTGTCTTTCCCTGTTTCCCCCCCCCCCCCCCCGTGTATCTGCTGGATTCCTCTGCCCAGACACAACAGATGCTGAAGGGCAGGACTGGAACTCCTCTAGATGCAATCTCCATTTTGCTCAAGGATCATTAATTACCTCGATGATTAAATACAATTAAAAATCCGTAAGACCTCTCGGATATCAGGGCTCTTAGCGAGGGCAGCTTTTAGGAACCTTGACCAAGAGTAAAACAAAAGGAGGAGATAGAGGGGTAAATCAGGGAATCCCAATTAAAATCCCTGCTTAGCTCATTAACCTAATTACACAGGGAGTCGTGCTTGCCTCAGCTGCAGTGAGGGGGAAGAGGCAGGGGTGGGGGCAGGCTGGTTGCCCGTGTGCTGACCGTGCTGCCTTGTTTGTCTTAGATCTCTATTGTCTCTTTGGCTGGGAAAATGGCCTTTGTGGGAGGGAGCTGAGCTGTATTTGTGCTCAGGCCTGGGAGGTGGCTGCTTGTCCCTGTGAGATACAGCATCTCTTTCCTCTCCCCCCCAAAATGTCTCTTCTTACAGCACACCCTGTTCTTGTACCCTGCTTGTCAGGTGGCACCTCCAAGTGCTGGATGGGAACCAATTCACCCTCCTCTCCTTATCCTTGGGGAGGCTCTGGCAGAGCTGGTGGGAGTGCTGAAGCTCTGGGATGGGGTGATAATGGAGATGAGGAGGAGAGGGGATGCCTGAGAAAAGGGAAGAGGGTGCTGAGCATGGAGAATCCTCTATCTAAAACAGGCTCTGGGCACCCATGACTTGCAGTGTGCCTGCTCTTGTGGCACCAGACATCCCTGTCCTCATTGTCCTACCCCTTTGTCACAGCAGGGACACAAAAACAAACCTTCTCCCCACCCAAGATCTGGGACCAAGGTCCTGCTCCCAAAGCCCAGCAGGCAGAGATCTGTCTCCCTGGGATGGGAGGAGGGATGTGCTGGGAGCATCAGTCCCACAGAGAAAAGGAAGAGAAGAGGAACATTTTGTGGGCTCTGCCTCTGTTGTATCCAGGTGACTCATGGATTTGTGGATTTTCCACCCGAAAGTCTGAGGGCTGGATCCTGAGGTGTGCAGCTGCTCCCAGGGAGCTTCACTGCCTACGTGCCCATGTTCAAAGGGACAGGGAGGAGATGGTAGGTCCCAGCATGTCCTACCCAAAACCAGTTGGATTTGGGAAAGCAAGTCCAAGCTCGAAGGGGTCAGGGTGCGGCTTCCCACAGGGGCAGGGCAAGGGAAGCAGGAGCACAGTCCCGTGGAACCAAGCTCTGCCTTTCCTTGGACCTGCAAACATGGAGAGAAGGGTGGGTGGTGAGGAGCCAAGAGGTCACATTCCCCTCAGCAGAGCAGTTCCATGTGGGGTCTGGGCAGTGCAGCCATTGCCAGCTGAGAGAGAACAGGTTTACCCTGGAGAACATCCTACAGTCTTAAAAAGCTCTGTATCACTCTTGTGGGGCTGCTGTGCTAAACCCTTAGTCCCCTCTGGGCCAGCAAAGATGGTTTCTGGAGATGACACATCCTGGGAGACACTAAAGCTTTTTCTCACCAAGCTCTAGGGCTCTGACAAAGTGGGATCTGCCTCTCTGCAATGATAGGAATGGAAAAGCAACAACTTCAAACCCTGCTGAAGTCACAGTTCCTGGGATTTTACAGGGTGCTTTGTAACAGAGATGGGAGATTTGCAGTTGCAGTGCTCTGGGATCACAGGCATTGCCCCAAAGCAAACAACCAGCTCTGGGGTGCTGGAAAGAAGCAATCCCCATTGCCATAAAACTGTAGGCCAGCTCTTGCAGAAGAATTTAATCTAGCAGAAGATCAGCAGGCAGCCTTCCTGAGACATCCCAGCCCCAGTGGGACAGCAGGGCTTGCTTTACACATTGACCATTCTTTGGCTGGTGCTCTGCTTGCAGGTAATTAAAATGGCTTAACCCTGCAGCCCAAACAGCTGCCTGCAGATAACTTGTCTGTGTGCCCAAGGGACACTTATCTCTCTGTCTGCTCCAGAGAACCCCTTCACTGCAAGGCACGTTGGAGGATGCAAGGATTTCATTACACAGCAATGCAGAAACTCAAACAGCCTTTTCTGGGATGGAGGCAATGGGAAGAAAGAAAGAAAGAAAAAAGAAAAAGCAGATCCTAAGGATGTGGAAGAGCAGAGGATTTGTAGATCCAACAGTGGGAGAATTTGGAGTCTATTTCTCACTTATGCCTGGTGTGTCTGGAGTATTCCCAGAGCAAACAGTGCAATTACTAGAGGTTCATGCTCTGCCAGTGAGTTGTCCTCATGTGAAGTGCCTGGTACCTCACTGCCAGCAGCACTTTGTGCCATCCAGGTGACAGCAACTCCTTTTACATGATGGGAGAATTACTGTTCAGAGAAGTTAAGAAGTTGTCCCTTAATCTCCTTCTTCTGATTTCCTTCTCATGTTTTTTTCATTCATTTAATATCCACGTGGTTATTTCTGGAACTCTTTCCCCCACTACTATTCTGGTCATTTCTTACAGAATTGGAGATAGGACTTTTTGTCCTCTTTTCTCTCTGCAGTTGGCTATTTATAGCCTCTCCATCCGTCCTCTTAGGTAGTCAAGCATCCAGCTGTGTTATAGCTGTCACCTTGGTACCTAAGCAACAAGTAAAGATGTTTCTTAACAGCTGTTAGCTCAAGCAGTGGCTGCTCTAGAGCAGGGGTGACAAACAAGTCAGACTGGAGCTGCTGTGCAGCTTGTGAGCAATTCAAGCCCAGCTGCCATGCCCAGAGGAGGTGAAGCACCAAGGGGAGCCCTAGTCAGGCTCTTCCCATCCTTCTGTGGAGCATCAGGGCCCCAGGGGAAGTGTTCCTGTCTCCTCAGGATCATTCTGCACAGCCTTTCCTTCTCTTACTCCATCACTTGTGTGATGCTCCTTGCCTGTTCTGGCTCCTGGCCCCTGACAATGCAGCCAGGTGCTGAGAGATCTCATCCAGTTGTTTTCAGCTTTCCAAGAGGAGAATATGAAAATTCTGCTGGAAACCTTGAAAAGCCTCTAATTTTCTTTGGTTTTTTTTCCTCCCACCAGGGGAGCTGGCTGACATGTTTTGGGTAAAGTTTTGTCTTTTAAAAACGTACAATGTTCTGCAGGAACTGTGTCCATATTGTCCTGTCAGCTAAAATATGTAACAGTCTGCTTTGTGTTCTCTCTCTCCTCCTTCTCCCTCCCCTCCCCAAGCCTTGCCCAGTCTGTAAAGAACAGGAGCTCTCCTAAACAGCCTCCCAAGTAGTTGTCAGCAAGTGGGAAGATACAAAGAGCAGAAGGAGGAGGAGGTGGGCACAGCCAGGCAGGTGGAGGGTGGGAGCAAAACCGTCTGTTGGGAAGGAGAAGGAGACACAAAGTCCAAAGGGACAAGCACTGGAGCAGTTCCACTCTGAGCTGCACCACAGGGCTTTAGAGGATAGCCCAGGGCCCCATACAGAGAGAGATCCTAACCCTGGCATGGGGTGGGATGAGGCTCTTCTAAAATGACTCAGCATAGGAAGGACATTGAGGTGTTGGAGCAGGTCCAGAGGAGGAACATGAAGGGAGGTTGGAACTAGATGGTCTTTAAGGTCCTTTTAAACTCAAACTGTTCTATGATTCAATAAAAGGGCTGGAGCACCTCCCTTGTGAGGACAGGCTGAAGGAGTTGGGGTTGTTCAGCCTGGACCAGAGAAGGCTCGGGGGGGACCTCAGAGGAGCTTCTCAATATCCCCTACAGAAAGGTTGGGGTAGGACTTTTTAATAGGATCCAGGAT
>VZTY01025343.1:0-22850 GCA_013400935.1 Turnix velox
ACCACACAGCTTGGTTTCATCTCATGGTGTTGTGCACTCCCCAGTATTTGTGTTTTCTGCTCTTTAACAGGCAACAATTAAGGGCTGTGTGACTGATGCATAAAACTACAGTTTTGCTTCTACATGTTTTGATGTAGTGCACACCTAGTGCACATAGGTGTTTCACTTTTGGAGCCAGTGGACAGCACTGTGTGTCATTCAGATGGGTACTGATACCTCTGATACACTTTCCCTCTTCATCATGAACAGGTGAAGTTAATGCAACTGTTTCCTCTTTGAGATCAAAGGATGAAATGGCACAGAAAGGGAAACATATGAAATAATGATTAGGAGTCTAGAACATCTCTCTTGTGAAGAAAGGCTGAGGGACTTGGGTCTTCTCAGTTTGGAAAAAAGACTGAGGGGGATGTATTTTATTAATGCTTGTAAGTACTTGGATGAGGCTAGTCTCTTTTCAGTGGGGCACAGTGACAGGACAAGAAGTAATGAGATGAAATATGTACATAGGAAATTCCACCTGAATACTTTTGAGCTTAGCAAAGCATTGGAACAGGCTGCCCAGAGAGTCAGTGGAGTCTTTGTCTCTGGAGACATTCAGAACTCTCCTGGACACCTTCCTGTGCAACCTGCTGTGCGTGAACTTGCTCTCGCAGGACAGTTGGACTAGATAATATCTGGAGGTCCCTTCCAACCCCTATTATTCTGTGAAATGTTTATGCTTACATTTAAAGCAAATTTTCCTTGAAGTCACCTACTTCCTTAAATAATTTTAACAGGTTAAAAAGATTTAAGAAGTATGCTAATATCTGCCTTTTGGATATGTTTGGGGAAAATTGATTTCTTCATGTCATTTTCCTTTGCAAGATATGCAAATGGAAAGAAAAAAGTTACTCTTTTGTGCGTTATGAATGTTGGCAATGTGTGTCATGCTTGAATCCCTAAGTGCACTGTAATAACATTGTTTGGATTTTATTCATTATGAAATAGAACTTCTGAAATCAATCTTTCTACATATAATCCCTGAAAGAATCTTTCTCCTGCAAAGTGAATATTCAGTTCTATTTTCACTCCATCGTATCGTCTGCATGCTCATCTTCATCCATACGAATTACAGTAGATGCTCTAGCTTCAACTAATAACCTGTTCCCCTGGATAGAATGCAATTGTAAAGTTGAATAGAGAGCCATAAATATAACAAATAATCCAAGAAATGAAGTCTGAACACATCTATGTGCTATGTTGTACAGTAAGTTGCATACATTAAAGCATATGCAATTGCAGGGTAACAAGGAAACTAATTCAGAATTGTTGGAACTAAGTGTTGTGCTTGATGTGCCTTTCATATCCAATAATTTGTGCCAGAAAATTATGGAAAATAAAAAAATAGGTGAAAATAGGATTAATCATGTGATAGTTCTATGGTGATTACATGTAGGTTTGAATTGGATTCTTTTTTCCATTATTTGTTACTTTCCTGACTCTTACTGTATGACTTCTCATTTTTCCACTGAGTTTTTGTCCTGGGTTACATCAGTCCATAACAAATACTTTTTCCTCCCTGAAGTCTAATTGTATTATTGTAGTTTCTTTGAAAGCAGTGGGGAAAAAAGTGGATTACTACAATGGCTGCATAGAGAGCAGTGCCAGCTGTTCAGGTGGGTCCATCTCATTCTGCCAAGAGAGCTCATTACGAACACTTTTCAGTACTGTGCAGTTTATCCTGGCAGTCACAGGTTAATTGGAGTAAGGTTAACTAGTTGTATATACTCTTGAGCTATTAGTTGAATTCAGGCTTAAGCTGATTACTATTTGTAGTATGGCAAGATCATTAAATTTTTTAGATGATAGTACCAATTATTTTAGTGATGAGAGTAAATTTTTCTACCTTTTGTGTAGGTAATATTTCAGCGTATCATCTTTATTGCTTTCTTGTGGGAGGGCTGGTTTTTAGCCTCTTGTTCATAACTTACTTGCCTTAACTGCACTGTTTAACACTATTTTAGTCTTGAAATTAGAGAGGGTTTTTTTGCTCTTTCAAAGCCTTGTTACAAAAAAAAAAAAATCCCACCACTTCATATGAAGTACTAGCACACAACTAATGGCACTTAAGACATGTCTTAGCAATAGGAATTTCCTTTTCCCTGATATCTCTTTGTAGACTGCTGTTTGTATTTCCTTTTTTTTTTAGTCTAGGTTTTTTTTTCTAGGTTAAGTTTTAGAAACTATTTCCTTTTTTAATTTAGACAAATTATATTTCTGTGTTGATTTTAAGAGGCCAGGTCAAACTTTTGAGAATGTCATTGAAATTAAAGTCCTAGCAATCATTTTTTAAAATATGCCAGCTGTATACTGTTCTTGCACAAGAAAGATGGGCATGACATTGATCTGAAGATGCAAGGAAGATAAGTGTTACTGCAGTAGAATGTTTGCAAAGTAGTGAAGTATCTCCAGGATGTCTCCTATTGGTGTCCTTTCTGACTGTAGTAATGTAACAAAAAAAGTGAAATATTCTACAGGAAAGCGCATGAAGTCTGCTTATGTCTTTGGCTCTATTTTCTAAATTGCTGAAAACTTTTATGCAAAATTTATTTCTGGTTAAATTAATTAATTAGCCTACTTACCTCTGCACATAGAGCTGTTCACTGAATCCTTTTTCAGCAATGAATCATCATTCAGCACTGGTGTGCTCCTCACTGGTGGATTTTCTTGGTGTAAATCTTGGCGGTACCACTGTTTTTAATCATTTCAGCCAGTGAAAGACTTGTTTTAAAGGGTAAAGTGAAAAACAGAAAGGCCAGCAGAATGATTTTCTGACATTCTGGCTGTCAAGTGTAAATATATTTTAATATGTAGATAAGTATTTTAATATGTAGATATTCTTGAATTTAATTTAGGCTTGATAGTTTGGTGTTTCGGTTTTGAAATTATTCAGAAAGCAACTGAAATTAATAAAGAGAGTAGTAAACACTGCCTTGTCTTGATTTGTTGAAGTTGTGATCAGATGGAAACCTTGGTCAGTGTATGGTAATTCCTGCAGAACAGGTTCATGGAATCATAAGAGTATCACAAGTTTGAAGGTATTAATAAGTATCATAGAGGTCCAATCCTTGCTTCTCACAAGACTATCTAAAATTAATTAAAATTAAACTATCTAAAATTAAATATAACAAAGAGCTCTATCCAGATACTTGTTGAAGTGTGACAGGCTTGGTGGTTCCCTGGGGAGCTTGCTCAAATGTCTGACCACCAGTGAGGTGTGCTGTGCTGGATGCACCCCAGGACACGCAGATGGCCCTTCTGACTGCCAGGGCACATGGCTGAGTCATATTTAATGATGTTTTATTCCAGCTGGTCACTAAAATGTCAGAGGTAAAGAGAGAAAATTCCCTTAGATCACTATAACAATTGCATCTATAATGGATTAATGGAGGGGAAAAAAAAATTAGTATCAGTTGAAAGTGTCTTCCATACTTTCTTAGTGAAGCATAAGTTTTATACTTAACATGCTTGAGTATATAGGGGGAAAAAATTAACAGCAGCTGGCTAGAAATGTGTGAAATCAAGCGGGCCAGTAAATGTTCCAAGAAACACAGAAATTTAAGTCTGGGTGAAGATCCATGTGTTTAAAATATATGCAAATAACTTATTGGAACTTTGACTAGGTACTCCTCATGTTAACTCTACAAAACCTGCCAAATTTTTTTTACCAAAAACTCATCACTCTGGTTTGCACTCCTTCCCTTTGATGTTAGTTTGCTTTGTCGTGTGGATATCATAGTGGATAATTATGTAGATACAATAGCCATATTGCTGTTCTCTCTCTCCAAAATAATTGTGTTACTTGGCAAACTATACATACCATCTTAAGTAATAACTATCTAGAAAACAATGGACTCTTCTGCTTGTTTATTACCCGGACTAAGGAAAATTATTCATGCTACATCAATGAATCCCACTATTTATCGACTTGAAGCTTAAACATCAAGAGAATATTCTCTTTCTTACCTTAAAAATTACTTTGATGTAGATTAGAAACAGATAGAAAGACAGCTATGGGCATTTCTGTTCCTGCTCACTGTTGCATGAAGCACACACCGATTTGTTAGTGCAGCAGATCTCTCCTTCATTTTGGTGACATTTCCCCTGTGTGCTGTCTGTGCCTTTGGAACGTTGGTTACAACATGCTGTGTTCTTCATTTTGCAGGGATAACGAGCAAGTGAACCTTGTGGAATATACTCTTTTAACCTGAAGGGACTGGCCAGAACTGGAGCCCAGGGAAGTGGTTGAGTCACCATCCCTGGAGGTATTCAAAAGGTGTGCAGATGTGGTCTCATGGTGGGTTTGGTAGTGTTGATTTTATGGCTGAACTTGATGATCTTAGGGTTTTTTCCAACCTAAATGATTCTGTGATTCTATGGTCTAGTTTAGCTACTTGGGCACATTATAAAGACTCCAGAGATTAAAGCTGAGACAAATTCTGCCTGAGGATCAGATTTATCTTTCCCTGGTGATGATTTCAACACTGTTCCTGTACTTTTAAGTTAACAGTTTCTCCACCACCATAAATATGGAGCCCTGCTATTCCTGATGTGGAGCTTATTCTGACTGTGGTAGAGATGTTATGTAGATATTTTGTTCTTGCGTGTTAGAAATAAATCTCAGAAATAGCCAGGTTGTGAATCATGTGGTTAAGGAGGAAAAAAAAAATTTTAAAAATCAAGAGAATCCACATCTCTGCTACTTCCTTTTTATGTAAGCCTGGATTACCACTCTTTCTCAGCCTTCAGCTCATCTCCTCATAATTCCTGCAAGTACTGCTTTTCTTTGAGCTTGTCTTCTATGCTTACATCCCTATATCAGGATCTGATTGATATTTATCTGCATGGATCTGCAAAGATCCATCTAAAGAATTCTTTGTCTAACACTAAACTATTTTAATTCTTCAAGATTTACTAATGCAGGAATCATCAATGTAAAATACATACTGTACTTTACATTTTAGAGCTGGTTAGGTATAACTTGCATATGACTCTATTAGAAGCTCTTTACTGCACCTTATGTAAAATACAACATTGTTGAAGCTAGCATGCTCATATTTTGCTTTTACAGTTTTATCTTTTGCCTGTTTGCATTGGCCCTTTGCAGACGTAGTTTTAAAAATAAAATAAAATTTAAAAAAAAAAACCAAACTAAACCAAGAAAAAGTTAAAACAATAGTGGAGAACTGCTGGCTGCTCATAAGGAGTGACAACTAGAGACCAGATGACATATCCAAAAGTGTCTAAAATAACACTAATGCTTGCATGTAAACAGCAAACTCTCTTCACCAAGTTACATCACTGAGTAAGCATGGAGAGGAAACGTTGTTAGGCTTTTGACTTCTTGTTTCCCCAGAGAATGAATTTGAACTGGTTCATTTAATTGAATGTTTTTTGACAGAACTTTTTGTACTTTCACTGCAATGTACAATATATAAAGAATCAGTTTTTCCTTAGACCTGAAAACAAGTTTTTAATCACATCAGTCCAGAAGACACACATGCTACATGCAGTGTGTGCATTCCTGACAGAGCTGCCTCAAACGGATGTAAGAAACCAGGTCACAAACTGCTGTCTAACTGAGAAACAGAATCTGCTATATAACAGCTTGATTCCATGTCTCACTGACAGATTTCAGATCACATATAGCAGTGAACTGAGATGTAATGAAAGAGAAACAGCAGGAAAGAAACGCTTCACTTTTGATTAAATCTGATACAATTTTCAGCATGAACTACTGTTGCAATTTGGAAAATTAGGATCATGAATCAAAGATGAAGAAACCCTGGCACAATGCTAATGTCAGATGATTCTTGATTTCAAAGTGCCCAGGAAACTCCAAACATAGTTGCTCCCCATATTTCCAGGGACTGCCTGCTTACCAGCTGCTTACCAAGTGGCTTATTGAGACATATGAAAGGAAACAGAGAAACTTTTTAAAATCAGAAACTGAAAGTCATGTAATTGTTACTGAAGCTCAGTAAGACGTGTGCAAACAATAAATTAGAAGAGTGCTCTGACTTCATATTCAACAGATCCTTCCAAGGAGACATCTGTTCTACATTAGAGTATAAATAAAAATTAAATAGTGCTGTTGGGGATAAATTCATTGCATAATAAATTATTATAAGTATAGCCACTTCCTCTGAATGCATTTTTCTTAAATTTTTTTAAGGAAGAAAGCCTTCAACCTCAGAAAAAATAAAGAAGAAAATCCTTTTCTCAGTGTATGTGACCTAAGAATAATCCATTAGGCATCTTCTAAATACTTAACATTTGCACAATAAAATGTTTCCTTAGTGAACAGTAGGCTGCTGTAATCAGCAAGAAAGGCTAGTACGTGTTGATGTGGAATACAATACATTAGCTGAGTTGTCTTAAACCAAAAAGCATGACATAATCACATCTATGTATTTTATCTCAAATACCAAGGCAAAGTAATTATTCTTGAAGGCCATTACCCTGATTTTTTTTCCAGTACTGTTACAACTGTTTATTTGGAATAAGAATTAACAATTGATTAGAATGTTTATAGTTCATACAGTCACATAATTAGGCCTGATTTTTAAAAAAGATGAGCACGCATTTACTATTATATTCCAAGGAAGATAAGTTGTCTGAAGGGGGAGCACATGCTCACAAAGCGAGATAGGCTACCAGCCTTTACTAATTCAGCAATTTAATTAATCCTAATATTTCGGAAGGTGAAATCTGTTATCCAGACATATATCCCCTGTATGACAGGGGATAAAATTTCTATTATACTTTATCTGGAGGGGAAAAAAAAAAATATAGATTTTACATAGTCTTTCCAGGATATTAGCAGTAGGGTGGGTGCTCAAGAAGGAAATGGATATTATACATCATTCCTAAGGTAACATGATTAAATTCCAATGGTGTACCAGTCATTCTTTTTGGAGCTATGGAAACGGTTGTTGTAACTTTGCAGTCTGTATTTCCACAGTGTAGTGTTTGCTGTGAATCTGCCAAAAATTTTAGCTGGCTTACCTTTGCTAAAGTATTATTTAACCTTTGTTAAAATATTCTATAGCATCTGCTTCACCAAGCAGTTTCTGTTCCTTTTATTGCAAAGTGAGCTCTGCTTTCTAGAATGTATCTAAAGGTGTGGAAAAATGTCTGGACTTGCCTGAATTAAGGACAGAAGACAGAGTTGGCTAATGTCCAAGGCAGATTTAAAAAATCCACGTATTAAGTCATTGTGTTACCTCATAACAGCTGGAGTGATGGAGAACAGAATGGTTGGAAAGTGAGAGCCATTTGCTGTTAGGTATGGACATTGATATATACACATACCTAAGTTTTCAAGTTTGCAGTACAGAGAGGGAAAAAGGAATCAAAATCTGTAATTTGGAAAAAAACTTGCTTCTTCTAATGAACTGAGCCCTTATTTTTTCTTATTTTCTATTACGTACTGGAAATTATCTGTAAACTGTAAGAAATTCAGGATTTCCGTTTTTGACATTTATATCCACTGCCAAGTCACAAAACTGTTATCGTCAATCACAAAACTAACTTATCTTTAATCACAAAGCTGTTATCTTTCAACCAGCATGTTCATTTCCATGTCAGTGAAGAAGCTAAAAGAGCAATGTAAAGAGAGAGGGTAAATGCTGCTATTTCTTCTTGAGTCCTGTTCCATTGTATTTCATAACTAATAGGACTGACTCATCTCTACTCTTTACTACAGTGTTAGTGCATTTCACTGAATCATTAATTACAGCTTGCTTTTAAGAAAGGAAAGTGCTTAATGTTCTAGTCTCAATACCAGAATTATTACAATAGGCCCATGTGTTTGGCAGCATGCTCCCAATTTCTGATTTCTAAAAGGGCAAATGACCTACAAATACCTCTGTGGTTTTCACAGACTCCTGAAAGAGCATAAGCTTGGTTTGCTAGGTCTGCCTGCTGGGTAAACGTATGGTGATCAACCACAGTATTGTGACTATTGGCTGCAATTGAAATCAAGGAAGAGCTACCAATCAAGTAAATCTTATTCAGGGGTCATTGATCTTAGAAAGACATTAACAAGTGGCCCATGCACATATCTGCTAAAAGCAACCAGCAAATTTTTTTTTGGTGGTTCATTTCTCATTTGTATGGAACTAGACATGAATCCTTTGTTTGCAGCATCTCTCTGTCATACCTGTCGCTGGCCTTTACAGTTCCAACAAGCCTCGTGTATCCAATGTTTTATTTTCAAGACTACCTGATGATCTTCTTTCATAGCTCTTTCCTGCTATTGCAGCAGCTGCATTTTCCCTTATTCTGTTCCCTTGAAACAGTTTTTCTTTTCATCTGTTCTAGCACCTAGAAGCATTTTAATGGCTAGATCTTATGCTTATGTGATGACACAGTACTTCTAAAGAACTTGTAAATTAGCAGTATTGCTGAAGACTTTATCAGAAGACGTAATCCATATAAATCTTTCAAGAAAAGAAATTCACCCTTTTCATTGTGCTTACATGAGATTTCTGGGAGTGTACACTTCCTTGGAAGAGACACAGATTAACCAAGAAGTCATCAGAAAGAAAAGATACATAAAATAATCCTGTTGAGCAAATAACTTCTGGCCAAGGCCTTACCTGGAAAAATAGAACTAAAACTCTGCTTATTAAATATTCCCCATGAAGCACCATAACCTACAGAAAACTATTTATTAAGAAAAGTGGAATACAGATATCAGACCTTGGCTTTAGGCAGTCTGTGTCCTCAAACAGACCCTTTGGATAAACTTGTTTCTGACCATTTTACACTCTTGACAGGACTCCCTGGATGGGCTCTGTACCTGGTTCATGACTTGACTTGCCTGGTAGAGTCAATGAACCCTTATTAACTGCATCTGGCTCTGCCCACTGTTTTGAGTCCCTGAGGGATGGAAAATATGAAAAGTTTGAAATATGAGAGTATTTGAATGGAAGCAAGTAATCTTTCACTCATGTTACCTGGCTCTTCTAACATTTTAATAATAATTTTTTTCTCCCCTTGTTTACATGGCTTATTAGGTTTTTTTGTATGTGTTGAATGCTAATTTAAAATTTCTTCCAAGACAAACATTCCTTGGTGTATCACCCTGCCTTACCAGGTGCAGTAGTTATGAGGATCTGGATGCAGAAGACCAGTCAGATGATTTGGTCTAACTTCAACAGAGGTGCTGTCAAGGTCAGAATGGCCTGCTGCCTTTTATGTACTATGACCATCTCCACAGAAAGAAAAGACAGATCATAGCTGCAGGCAGTTCCTGTCTGAGGAGTACAGTGTGTCCAATGTACTAGCCAGGCTTGTTGAACAAGCCTTCTTAGTCCAGCTACAGGGGACATTGCAAGGAGCTCTGAATCCCCAAGTGTAAGCACAGCTGAGTTGAGACCTGTTGGTCTAACTAAAGGACACAGGGAGTGAAAGCAGGGACAGGAATCCTTTAGCGACACTGCGCGGTTGAGTAGGGGTGGGATCAGGAAGGCCAAGGCACAGCTGAAGCTGAATTTGCAGCTTGGACCACGGGAGGAGGAAACGCTGCATCTTTACACCCGTTAGTTTTGTTTGGACGGTGTTCTACGGGATCTACTTTCTTGTCCTGTTCATTGCAAAGCAGGGCAGACGTGGCACACGGGCGTTCCTGTGAGCGAGCAGTAGCAGCAGGGAGCGCTGTCTGCCCCCGGCACTGCAGCTTGCGCTTGAGTGGAGTTCGTGATCCAGCCCCAGCCCGTCACAGAGCTCTGAGCTGCCGCCTCAATTGTAGCAAATTCCTGGTAATTTTCTTTTGGAAAATAGACTTCCTTTTTTTTTTTTTTTTAATTTGGGTAATTATGGGTGATTTCCCCACCTCTATTTTTAATTTTCTGTAAAGGGATGGGGAGGGACTCCTTATGA
The DNA here is from genome assembly GCA_013400935.1 of Turnix velox. Taxonomy (NCBI): domain Eukaryota; kingdom Metazoa; phylum Chordata; class Aves; order Charadriiformes; family Turnicidae; genus Turnix; species Turnix velox. The sequence goes on from VZTY01025343.1 coordinate 9,928, forward strand.
GGGAGTGTAGCCATAGGACAAGGGGTAATGATTTTAATCGGAAAGGGAAAATTTAGACTAGGTGTTGGGAATAAATTCTTTACTGTGAGGGTGGTTTTCAAGGCCAGGCTAGATGGAGTTTGAGTTACTTGGTCTAGTGAGAGGTGTCTCTGTTCAGGGCAGGGCGTGGGACTAGATAATCTTTAAGGTCCTTTCCAAATCAAGGCATACTATGATTCTATGGTAAAAAGACTCCATCGAGCAGCTTAAGAACCATTCTTTTTAGCTTGCGGGTTCATGGGGATTTTGACCAAACCATGTTTTCTAGAATGATCTAAGTGAAAAAAGGACTTAACGCATTAAGACATTCAAAAATAATATAAAAAGTGGAATCTTTTTAGCTATTTTGCAAATTTTTTTACATTCACTGGTATGACACAAGTCTGGTTTGTCACCCTTAGCTACAGTTTCTAACTACATTATTTCTGTTTACAATATTCTTTGGGCATGTGGTTAAGCTTTGAAAGGAAGCAACAAGTTACATACTTGGTGTCTTTGAATCATTTAAATTCAAAGCATTGGGAAAGAGGTTCTCCCTAATAACCACTTTTGTTTGATGACTCAATGGCAGCTTCCATTAGAAAATGTTCTGTACTTTCCCAGACAGGAAGTTCCTTTGTTGAATTCTTCTGAAAGATTGAGTAATTTCATCAAGATGAGAAATAGCATTGTCTGAATTGACTTTCCTACAGCTCATAAAGTCTGATTATACTAGAGCCATCATGTTGAGGTTGCTCACTTTTGTGAAGCAAATTAAATTAGTAATTAACTCAGACAAAAATAAAGGGGGCATATTGTTGTTAGCTTGTCTCAGCTATCAAAATGTACTATTTCTAGCCTGTTGTGGGGTTGTGTTTTGTTTTATTTAAATTCTCTTTGCAAAACATTTTTGCAAAGTTTTAATGCTGAGAGAAGACATTTTTGGTTAAAAAGCATGAGTTATTTGAGATGTTTGGTCATAGTGTTCCTTTGTTTTTTAGTAAGGACTGATGTCACAGCTGAATTATTTTCACAAGTGTACTAGAAGTGATATAGTATTACAAGTGTGATAGTAGTACATCTGCTTTAAAATCCTTATTGGGTTTTTTTCCTTGTTTTCCAGTGTGCATTTAGTCTGGAGTAGGCTGTCTCTTCTTTTTAAAATGTATTATCATCCAATTCTACAAGTCAGAGCAGAGTTTTTTCCATCATCGATTTTTCTGTTGTTAAGGCCTGTTTTTAGGAAGCCAAATGTTTCAATGTTTCTTTTTAATGATGGACTTTCAAACATAAATGTGATAATGTCAAAGATGTAAAGCTTGGGCCTGCAGTTTCTTTTGCTCAAGCTCATTAGCAGGTAACAGATGAACAAGTTTTTTGCAGCTTGCTGAGGATGCAGTTGCCTTGAAGTTGGCCACAGTAACCCTAGAGCATCTTCAGGCATTTTCCTATCTGGTTGATCAGCAAGTCTGTGGTTACAGTTTTATGGTGTCTCCACTGCCTTCTTTTCTGACACCAATCTTTGGATCATGACAGCTGGGTCTGATGCCAGAACTGTGAAGATGTTCTCAGTCAAACCACTATTTTCCTAATTTTGATCCACAGGAAAGAGTTATCAGCCTTTCACTGTGTTGCACTTCACCCATCATCTTAGTTACAAGCCTGATGATGCAATTATCTGTCTGTTGATCTGCTGGCAGGTCTGCAGACTGATAAAAACCCGAGGGTGATCTTCACCTATGTGACACTAGACCAATATTCTGTATAGTTTCTTCTGTGGCACCCAGCCTCTGAACATAAAGTTGAACGAAGTTATCTCTCCAGAGCCTTTTCAGGGTACAAAAATACTCAGGCACAAAAAACTTAAAGTTCACTGGAACAGCTCTTTTTTACAGTCTTAACAATTCAACCTGAGAGATAACAGTTCATCTCTGCATCCTGTTTTCAGTAGTTATTGTATGATGGAGCAGCTAAACAGTAACAAGAAACATGAGGAAGTTATAAATGGAGAAGGTGGGAATTTTGCAGTGATTACACCCTGGCCCATGAGATTTAATTATCCAAAAACATCTGGCAGCTAATGAAATCTGTTGCGTATTTTCTTTAAATAATTCTGGAGAGGTGTATGGCTTGCTTTTCCAAAGGCAAATAACATTGTATTTCCCTAAATACAGCTGGCTTTGAGAATCAGAATCCACATTCATCATTTCAGTCTCAAATGGTTTTATGGTTGCATCTGCTATGGGAGTTTCTTTTTTGTTTTCAATATGTACCTTGTACAGTTCACTGTCACACTTCAATCTGTGTCACAGTATCTTTAAAGTACATATTTTTCAGAGTAAATCACTTCAGATGTGACACATCATTCTGTAATTTACCTATGTAAATCTTCAGCAGTATATAAGAAAAGACAAAATTACCACAACCACTAATTTAAATGGTGCAAACTCTTTTGAACATCCATTTACTTTTTTGTCTAGAAATTATTTGGATTGTCAGTGGTTCTGATTTTTAGTGGTTCATATTTTTGATGTTCTTAGGCACAGACAGTAATGTGGCATTTGCTGGTGTCTGTATGTGCTTTCTGCTGCCATGATAGATCTATCAGATCATAATCAGGAGATCATGCTCTTGTGGTGTTACTTGTTTTCCCAACTGTTGTTAGTATGGTGATGAACCCAAAAGGAGCTGATAAAGCTCAGAAACTCTGGATTTTTTTCTTTCTCAAAAACATATAGAGGAACAAGCTATTCCTGATGATGAGAATAAGATGTGAGTCTTTCTTGAGTGTGATCAGAGGTGCATGCAAGGAGGTCTGCATTCTAGTGAAATCTTGTGAAGTAAATGTTAGCATGTGATGGAAGAATCCAGATTTTTGTCAGATTCATGTAATGATTGTGTTGCCTTCCCCAGTGAACTTTGAATTCAGAAGTGTCTTTTCCTGGCAGCCAGCAGGCTCTTTGAAGATATAAACAAGGAATCTCTCAATTTGCAACATTCTGCCTTGTGATTCCAAACAGGGCAGTTCACTGTTTATTTCACAAGAAATAGAGGACTGATTTTCCCACATACCTTTTGTACACAGCTGTCCCAGTACCAGCATCCATATTCCTAACTCATGCACTGGGATTTCTGACTCTCAGAATATGAAATAACTAAAAAGCATGGAAGCTAATGACAGATGTCTTGGATGAAAAAAAGAAACCTTTGGACATCAGGTATTCTCTAATGCATTGAGAACTGGGCTAGAATCCAGCCTGGTTGCTCAAGGCAGACTAATAGAGGCCAATAGAGAAGCAATTATTAAATCTGGCCTTTTTATGGACTTGGAATTCTACTTTAGTCATGACTCAATATATATGAAAACCTGAAACTTCCAGTAAGAAAAGACATTTGAAGTTCAGAGGTCAGTTTGTCATTCCAGCTAGGATGCTGGCTCTGTGGTGATGGGGTTTTCAAGCACACATTCTTTTCAAAGGAATTTTGGCAAGCAGACTTAGTCCAAGGGTATAAGACCCTGGTTCAGTGCATTTCTCTTACAAGGGTTCATCCTTTCCGGAAAAATGCCATAGATAGACTGGAAGGTAAACTAGTGCCCTATTACCTGAAGCAATATTGTGAGACTGAGCCATTATGTAGCCAGGAACACAATATTCAAAAACAAAAACAGTCAGCTGATATACAAAGGTGTCCTGGAGTCACGGTTCTCAGGAGTAAGTCTATGCCTTATTAGTTATTACTTCCCATAAATAAAAATTATCTTACTGTTCAGTGTTGCACAAATAGTAATCAGTATTTCCTAAATTATAAGAAATCCGATTATACTGTTTAGCTCATGTGATCTTGTCAAATTTTGCATTTGGGCTTTTCTAAGCATATTCAGTATCAGAAATCACAATTATTTTACTGACACAAACCATGTGTTGACATGAAATCAAAATGCTGATATTGTTGGCAACAACAGCTTTGAGCTGAGATCCACTGAATCCTTCCTGGTTTGTCCCTGAGGTATGTGTAGGTCTATGTTTTGATATAATTTATTGCAGGAATTCATTATCCATTTCTTGGTTCTGCTGTCTCTTAATGAATTAGTGCTCTTCTCTTTTGAGTCTCAAACACTTAACAACGAAGCATAGCCCTCCTCCCTGCAGCCTACTTTTCAGAGAGAAGTGATGTCTCCTGCAAATGAAAGGTGCAAATATCTTTTGTTCCTTTCAGATATACTTGGTGGGAGAAGGTTAAATGTGCTGGCTTCTAAATAACTGGTACCACTATACAGAGATGTTCCCTTTTAAAAGTGTTACACTAGAGAACTTGATATTTAAAAGAGTCTTTCTGGGTGGAATAATTATGGTCAGAGATGCAACATGCTCCAGTGAAGGAATTTGTCATGGACTGTGTGTGATTGTCCACACCAAATGAAAACAAGGGAAGTTTGAATTGTGTAGAGCTAGACAGAGACAGTAGCAAAGCCTACAAGCATGAATTACATAAGCATTCTTATCTCCTTGTCACAAATTTTTCCATTAATATACTGCATAGCTACAATGCATGAAAAGTTGCCCTGCTGCAGCATTGCAACTCATTTTTATTACATCAGGGAGATATTTTTTTGGAAATCTGATAATTTTCACTGAGTCAGTTAACTGTCTTTTCCAAATGTGCCTGAGTCTCTTCTGAGTAAGCCTGGAGAATGTCAGGCTGAATGACTATTGGTGGGATATGTGTGTCTACAAGCAGAAAGTACCCAGAACTATCACATGGGTTGTATGTCATGCCAGTATTATTCATATATGCGGTATCTAAGACGGAAATTTTACAAGGCAGTAAATTATTTTTCTTACAATAGATTAGAGAACTAACATCAAGGTAATTCCTCATTCTCAGAGGACTTCTCCCAGTTGTTTAGGCTTACAAAAAAATTTCTTCAAATGGCACAGAATAACTCCATTAAAAAAACCCCAAATACTTCTTTGTGTAGTATACAAACTACACTTTTGAAAAAGCAACTTTGTATCACAACTAATAAATAATTTCTGATTTTTGAGGACTTCAACTGCTCAAAATATGAGGTTTTCGGTTGTCATGTTGTTTATTTAAAAATTATTTTTGTTTAGACTATATGGTTCCAAGGTATCTTCCTTGAATTTCTGGAAGCTTCTTAAGTAGGGATTTTTACTCAAAGTGATGGGAAGAAATCAGGATTGTATCACCTTCTATCTAGGAATAATTTTAAAAGTTTATAATAGAAAGGTGTCTCAGTGTGAGAAAGACTGCTGATGTGTGTGCTACTTAGTAGAAGAGAATTTCTTGTTTGTGAAAGTTTAAGTCAGCGGAAGTCATTGATAAAAATCAAAAGGACAAAAAACAGCCTTGGTAAGTTAAAAAAAATTGTCTGCATACTGTGCACACAATTTCTGTGTAAATGCAAAATGGTCTCTTGAAAATAAGAAAATTAGAGCAAGGCTGAGCTAGGTTTATTAAGGTTTTTTAAAAGCCTGTAAGAGGAATACAGGCATTAATTTCAAAATGCTGTTTTGGCTTAATCACTGAGATAATGATTCTGAGAAAATAAGTGGTGTTGTTTTACTATAATCATGGTGTGCTCAAGAGGATTAGAGGCACTGCTTGTTTAAGCTCTCAGTTTCAGTAAATCTCAGCCTAAGCACTTGTGAAGTGGCTCTTGACTGTCTTGAAGCTGGTGAGAGCAACTGTATGGAAACTGAACAGCAGGCTTCCCAGGCTTAAAGCTTGATAACATGGAAACACTCAATTCCTTCATTTAAATAGCTTAAAAATGTTTCCCCCTATCTCTGGAAAATCTAGTTAGGCAAGCTTGAACACTGGCAGACCACAACTGTCTTTACATGTAGTTTGCTATGTTGCCAGCCAGGCAAGCCTTCCTGTGCTGTGAGTGGAGAATTACAAAGCAGGAGGTGTACTCCCTGTCACAGCATACAGAGGCAGCCGAATAGTAACTTCTTCATTGTGAATTCTACTTTTACAGAGTCACCATAACCAACTCATAAGAAATAAAGAGCCTCAACTTGCTGAGCTGCCTTTAGTTTTACTTCCTTGCTTGGAAAGGCTGCTCTCACTGCAGCCAATGGGAGCATTCTGGACATAAAGTACTCATAAGTTTTGGAATGAAGCTATTCAGGAAACATTGACAAGGAGACTTTGAATTTTTAAATCTCTTTTTACTAAGGCACTTGCATACTTTTATTAATTCTCTTTTTTGCTATTAAGCAAAACAAAACACCTGTGCGAACTGGAACAGAAATTGCAACAGCACAGAGTTATATGATATACACCTTACATTACAGTGCAGATATGTTGAAATTAAAAAAAAATAAAGCCAACATAAAGATCCAAATAAAAACATGCAAAATGTTTTGGAAACAAGCAGTTTTTGAAATATGAATTCACTAATATGCTCGAGTTTTTCTCCTCTGTACTCCGATTGTATATGAAAAACACATCTGCAAATTCTTTTCTAAATTTATTCACTTTGTTTTAATATGTATTCTACTATTCTCTCCAGAGAAGTTTGTATGCAAATCATTATCTAAGATTCTCTTTTTCTAGACACTGAATGAATACTTCGGCCTACATTTAGAGACAGAGTGATAGAGCAAAGCGGGAGTTACATCACCCTGGGTTTTACTCTTTAACGCTGTTGATGAAAGACAAAATTTGAGGTACAAACCTACAACTGAATACAGAGAAACCCTGGAAAAAAATAGCACTGAGACTACATGTACCAAAACATCCTGTGGGCTGTTTTTATATTTCCATAAAACAAACTTTATTTTTAAATATTTGTATTTTCCTACATATCCAAAATATGTAGGAAAAGACCAGTTAGGATCTTTAGGACTTGAGGAAATAATCACTTGCTTCCCACATGCTTTCTTTCCCCTCCCCCCCCTCAATGCATCATAAACTTGTTCTGGAAAAAAATTTTAGGTGGAAACCTAATACAGGAACAGCCAGGAATAAGCAATAGTCGTGGTCATGCATTACACAATACAGTAGTGTTTGAAACAGAAAAGCAACAAAGCAACCTGCTTGTGGCTCATTTCCTGGGTGAGAGAAAGTGCTCATGGTGTGACTGAGAAGAGATTTATATCACGGAAACACATTAATCACCATTCATGAGTAAGGAGCTGTTGACTAAAGGTCAGTAAAGTTTTGGGTGCAGCTAACACAGGGAGCCTAGTTTCATTCTCTGCACCCTACCCATGACTCTAAAAAGGGCTCTCCATCTTTTTTGCTCATCTGACTATGCATTTGGCATTAGTGATAATTAAATCAACTGCTTGCAGAGTGATGACAACTGCCTTGCTGTAACTATGCCTGTGCACCTTCCTTTGCATTTAAGAAGAGGACACAGAATTTTGGTTAAATTCAAAGTCATTATGTTTTTCCTCTTTGAACTGTCACATATGTTCATCTGAAATAATCAGATGTCAAAAAATATGCTTTCAGTCAATTGCTGTATTGTAGTGACAGGCAGATTTATCTATAACTGTGATTTGCAGTTAGAGTCAATTGATGTTGATGAACTGCTGAATGAACAGAAATTGTTACCCATTGTAAGTACCCATAGAATAACTGTTGACTAGATACTGGTGTGTAAAATTGTCATTTGGAGAAAATGAAATTTTTGGTTTGCATTTTATTGGTATTTTTAAAGCTCAGATTCTAACTTTTAAAGTTGGCATGTAATACCTGACACAAAAGCTGCACAGCATCATTGGTTTCATGCTAGTCAAAAAACTTGGAACACAGCATTCAGAAAATAAATACTAGAATGGAAAATAAACCTAACAGAAAAATGAATGTCACTATTGGAGGTTACTATGTTAATTCAGTTTTTGTTGAATCCAGTATTCTGTTGAATGATGCTAGATTTGCATTAATGCTGGAATATGAAAGTCTTTTTTATTTAACAATTTGAAAAATCACATTCACATGAAAAGTAGTTTAGAAAAGGCATTAGATGTGTTGTCCTCATTTCTTCAGAGCAGCTAAATAACTTGATTCCTTGTATTTGAAAAAGTATATGCTGCCAGAATTTCCTTTTTTCCCTAATAGAATGTTGCATCTTGCTCACTTAAGGACAAGATACTACACTGGGTGGTCCTCTAGCCTAATTCCTTCATTCCTTTAAAACTTGCAAATTTTATATCTCTTTCAGAAGTTCATTTGAAAGCCTATGTAATGTCTGAATCATAGGAAACTTCACTATTTCATATTGTGGATGGGTTGTTACCCATTAGTAACATCATTGCTAATCAAAGGGGAAAATATTTAAAACACCTGCAGAAGCTAAGATTTTTACAGTTTGGTGTAATTTCCCTTTCTCATCTTACGAGAATGCGGTTAAAATCTGATGTGGTATAGCAACTAATATCTGGATCAGCACTCATTAAATTATATTGTTAGCAGTCTACAGGGCCATAGTTAGTTTCTCTCTTTCTCACATGCAGTAGCATGTGATCTGCTCTTTCAGTCTCCTTGTGACTCCCTGACATTAAACTTCTCCTTGGTTATATCAGGGCATTGGAGGCTGGAACTGGAAAATGTCCTCTGTGGAAATGGAGTGGAACACCATCCCACAGTGAGATCCAGGAATTTTAAAGCACAGTTTTCTTTCTTTGGCAAGAATTTCCTCATCCTAAGCAGTACAGGATGAATATATTAACAGGATTTATGTTGTGAAGAGCCCAGAAATTTTCTAAAAAAAGCTATGGCTGAGATGTTAAAGTTGCAGTTTAATTTAAAAGGCTCTCTGCCCAGTGAAATTGTTCTTTGCAGGAGAAAAGCAAAGCAGAATTTTCTAAGCTTGCTTGGAGATGATTGAGGTCAAGCACAGAAGTTTTAACTCTTTGATGAGAGCTTGTACTATACTCCAGAAGGGGAAGATAAGAGGTTTGTTGGTGAGAAATGCTCCAAAGGAAGTGGTGTCTATTCAATGATAAAATTTGCCAGTACTGAGATTCTAGAGGATGCAGGTACTTTGCCTATTATAGGTTGTTTTTCTCAAATGTGAGTTCATAAAAAATTCAAGGAGAATAGAATAGCATCCAGCAGTTTTTTAATTTGGTTTAGGCTGAGGTTTTTTTACTCTCTCCTTCACCTAGGTCATCAGTGAATATGCTTATCTCACTTGCTTAACAATCACTGCTCTCTCTCTGTTACCTATTTGTTGGATTCCCCACAAAGTCTTTGTCCTGGTGATAGATATCCCTAGATGTCTTACTAAGTATCATAACAAATAAACAATATAAAATTAACTAGGAAAGGAAATAAACTGATAAATATAGTCATACAGTTTGAAGAGAATGCTATGACTGTCTCTAAGCCAAATATTCAAAAAGCTGGAAGTAGCAGAAGCAGATTTGTCTGCACTTCTGTAATTTTGGCTCTTTTATACATCTTATTACCATGCTTTCTTAGATGCATGATGACATTCTTCCTCAGTGTATTATATGGACAGTGTTTATTTAACAAGCTTCTTTTTAGTGTTTTGTTAGTGCCTCAGTATTCTGCGTTAAGTGGTTAGGGAGAGAAAACAGAATTATTATACAGGGATGAATGCTGGTATTTTGTTCTTTTGGAATCCTAACCTTGCAGCCAAAAAAAAAATTATGTTCTATGCAACCTGCTTCGTTTTCAAAAAGTCAAATGAAAACAAAATGCTCCAAAAGTGCTGCCTTGTAGAGAACTATCTTGAGTTGTTATCACACTTTTTTGCATCACTTAGTTGTGGAGTTTGATCATCACTAGAGAAAAAATAAGGAAGTAGTAGATGACAATGAGTGTCTAGCATAGAATGATAATATTTATGGAATGCATTTACTGTACTTCCAGTGGGACAATGTCATGGCAGAAGAAAGTGATGTGTCTTAAGATAAAGAGTCTAAGAGTGGATATGGCTGCCATTCTTACTTCTTTCAGCACCAAGCTGAGCTTTTCTATTGCTTCTGTTTCTACAATTAAACAGTAAGCCTATTTGCTTACTGAATCAGACCAGATCCGCTTCTTTCCCTGGCCTTCAACAGCATTCTTTTTGCAGTCCACTTGAGTATGGATCAAGTCCTGTCCTCTCCTTGACTTTGATATCTGCTTTATTTTTCTATGACTTGTGTGGCTACAAGTAATTTGGCATTTTCAGGGATAGTTTCCTCTGTGAATCAATGCAGCTGGATGTCAATGCAAGCCTATAGGCCTTCATTTTGTAAGCCAAATGGTCTTTGACAGGTGCTGCTGAAGGTATTTTGCTCACAACAGCGGTAACTTAATTTTCATTCAGACACCTAGTATTTGTGCTAGGTATTTTGTAAGTATTCAGACTTCAAGATAAGAACAAGTTTGGAGTCAAAATTCTTTGCTTCTGAATGCACATTTATAAAATCACATGCAGAATAAGGTTTCAAGTTCAAATTTAGAAGCTGTGGATTATTGCACTCTAACAAACTGAAATTCATTGTACTTTCTTGGTTTCTACAGATATCAAATCATCTCTGCTACCTTTTTTGTGCAAAGGAGTTGAAAAGGAAAGAACCAAACAAACCCAAGAATGATACCCAGTGTTTTATGTTCTACATTCATATAAGATTATACAATACTGTTCTGCAGTCACTATATGGTTTTTTGTAGTTAATACTTGTGATCTACATCATGTAGCTAGGCATCAGTTTATGATGTGCTGCACTGTGACTGTAAAAATGGTATTTACTCATCCCCGAAAGGCAAACTTCAAAACAAGAAACAAAGCTTAACCAAAGTCAGGAGAAATAATCAAGTAGTAGCTAGGTTATTTTTCAGCATAAAGAGTGTTATAATTCTATTACTTCATTCAGTAATGAGATTATAAATCATAGATATGACAGTGGAATTAGTTAATGCATGTTCAGTAAGGCAGGATTAGTATTCCATACAAGTCAAGGACTCGCCTAAAAAGCTGTTGATAAACTGAAAACATTCTAGAGCAGAGCATGTCAGATAAAGGTTTAGGGTCTGGAAATATTGGGAGAAAAATGTGAAATGATAACTCAGGGAATTGTGATAACAGTCTGCAAAAGCTGAAGTATTTGAATGCCATAGAAAGTGAGAAATTTACTGTGATGCAAAGGAAGTACTACAAGAATTAATGAAACATTTGGAGGAAGTACAACTATGAAGCTGGAAAATGTTTTACAGTAGACAAAAATTAGGTAAGAAATAAGACTGGACAAGTGTCTAAAAATATATTGTAGGAACCAGATTGAACATTAAAACTAGATAATCTCCCATCTTTATAAACTCGTCAACAATATTTTTCTGGCAGTAACCTCAACATTCATGTGAGAGCTTGCATCTTGCATTCATGAATATTTGCTTCTTATTAATTATGAATTGTGCTATGGTGGACTGGATAAAAAAGTTCAAGACCTGATGGTTGCCTACCAGAAATTATATTTATCCAATTATCTGAAAAATCTCATATCAATTTTAAAACAAGAAATGAGCAAAGAAGATGACAAGACATTCATATGATTTCAAGACAGGATTTTTTCATAGAGATAAATTAGATAAATAAGTGTACAACAAAATGTGAAGCAACATTATCAGTGAATAGAAAGACAATGAAAAGAATAGTATAGACAAAACCAGGGAACAGCAGAGGTACTGAGGGAATTGCACCTCATCTCAGAGACTGGGTGTGGCCAGTGAGAAACCAAATATTTAGATAGTAATGCCACAGTCTGGTAACACAAGGGAGGAAACTGAAATAGCAGGGGAAATCAATCTAGACAGAGTGAAGATAAAAGGAACATTGTGTAATAAAAAATTGTAATCAAACTGTAGGTACTCAGTGGTATGCCATTATAAAGGAATACTATTTATACTTTTAGCTGACGTTAAGGAAGAGGTAGCAGGGCTTGAGGAGCATAGGTTTGTCTCAAAAATAAAGCTAGTCACGTATAGTAAAGTATATTATTCTAGGACAAGACTGAATTCTGTACAGATATTTTCAGATTTCTATTGGTGTTGGAAACTACTTTTGGGAGCTGAATGACTGTGAGATTTTCAGCTTTCTTGATACAGATTAAAAAGAAATCCAGATATTCCCATATCTAATAGTTAAGTATTTCTTCATGGACTGTTTCCTGAATTAGAAAAGAATGGTCTTATTTAGCTTTGTTTGGGTAAGTAGTAATACATGCTACAAAGATGATACAAGAGATCTGTCCACAGAAAATAGTTGCAACTTCAGTGATGGCATCTTAATCCACTATAAAACAAGGGAAGGATGTTCAAGAGTGGATCTGTGAATAAGGCTTTTCCTTTTCAGAGAGGAAAAAAATCATTTTATTGTATAAAGGATGGGGAGTTATTCAAGTTACTTGAGCTGAGAAAATTGCATGTAGATAGTACTGGCACTTCCTCAATTAGAACGTTGTGGGACTGTCAGGAATTCCTCTCTCTCTCATACAAGAGAAATTTTATTCAAGGCACTCTGTGCCTAAATAGGTAATATAGCGATATTACCATAATGAGTGATATTACTGTGAATGAATGGGAAATGATCTGCTTACTAAAAAATAGCCTGTATCTGGGTCATGAAGTGAACTCTGGTAAGAATCACAGAATCACAGAGTTGGAACAGATCTTTAAAGGTCATCTAATCCAACTCCCCTGTGGTAATCAGGGACATCCTTCACTACATCAGGTTGCTCAGATCCTCATCAAGTCTCCAAAATGCTGAACTGGGGAGAGAATTGTCTGTGGTATAAAATGAGAAAGCAGCAGAACTGCATTATGCTACCTGATCCTTTCAATGTAGGAATGTATAATAAATAGGAACAATCTAGGATGGTTGTTCAGCCTGGAGAAGAGAAGGCTGCGGGGTG
>VZTY01025343.1:22899-123449 GCA_013400935.1 Turnix velox
TTAGGGGGAAGTTCTTTACTAGGAGAGTGGTTAGGTCCTGGAACGGGCTGCCGAGGGAGGTTGTGGATGCCCCGTCCTTGGCGGTGTTCAAGACCAGGCTGGACGAGGCCCTGGGCAACCTCATCTAGTAGATGTGTTTGTTAGGTAGCCCTGCTAGACAGGGGGTTGGAGTTACATGATCCTTGGGGTCCCTTCCAACCCGGGTCATTCTGTGATTCTGTGTGTGATTCTGTTATGAGAAGGCTTGAAATAAGCTAGATAGATAAACAGGAAGGAGTACAGAACACTCTGCTCAGGTGCACTTGCTCTGATATTTCACTTTATATATCCTAGTACAGGGAGAGATTGTTCCAATTCACTGCTGATATCTTCAGCTGAGTGTCCTAGCCAAGTCCAGGTTATTGAGAAAAGGAAGCAGTTTCACTGTCACTTCTGTAAAAGTAGCAACATGACTTATCTTGCAGGAAGTTATATAATTTCACTGTCTGATCATTTCATAAAGATAATGAATTGCCACAAAACTTGATTTTTCTCAGTAAAACTGAAAACTCAGATTCCTTGGTTTCAGTGTGATTAATTTCACTTGAAAGGAATAATTGAATTTATATGTTTGAAAAGAGAAAATTTGTCATTTTTCACGCAGCTACTGAAAGTTTTCTGGAAAATGCTAGGGACCATTCACAAAATATGAGCATTTTAGAAGTTTTGGATGATAAATCTAAGGCATACATTTCTGCTTATGGTAAACTTTCCTACACCAAGCATGCATACTGCCAGCTAAAATGATAAGTCTTGTCTGAAAAGATCATACACATGTCAATTTTCAAATTCTAGAAGGTGCTTTCTTTACAGTTTGCCTCTGATAGAGGCGATGTCCTGTGCAAGCATACTCCTAGGCCATCTGTGATGAATAAACTTCAGTGGAAGAAATAAATGTAATAGTTTGGGCAGAAACAAAAAACCGTGTGTCAAGATGCTGAAGAACGCATACATGTGCAAGCACTTATTTTACCATGTAATTCTCAGATTTTTCTAAGTGGAGAATTGATGCAATAAGAAAAAATTCCAATCTCTTTATTTTTACTCTTTATGAGTATTTTGATCACCTTCTGGAAAACCTCCTCAACTCAATTTCTTTTAATACTTATGCAAATTGATTTCATTGAGTGCAGGCAGTGGGACTGTATTGAATGAGTGATAAAAAACTTTTTCATTGTGAACATACAAGTTGCTACAATTGCAATATGAGGTTTTATATCTATAATTAGCTTGCTGGTTTAGATTTAAAAGTGATTCTTTCAGTTCTCTGTGGTATAGATAAGTTATCCTTTCTGGTCTCTTTATATCACATGAAATTTACCTGGTTAAATGCCATCTGGTCAATTAATACGTACCTTTGGTCAGCTCTGTGGACAGTGTTCTTCAGATCATTCATCCTAGAACAGTCAATTATAGTCCACATGTAGGCTTATCTGTGGTTTGGTATCCTACAAGCTATTGCATTTTCAGTCCTGGTTAAAAGTTGAAAAATATCACTTGGGATAATCTAGTCCTTCCCTCTCACTCTAGCTGGGTCAGATTGTCCAACTGAATTTTGAAGACCTCTCTCTGACCTACTGTTGAGCCTGAGACATTTTTTGGTGTTAAAATAACAATTTCAAGTAGCCATTAATACTTCTTTACACACCCACCTTATCTTTGCTCTTCTACCATGTCTCTGATAGTATGGATTTGCATATAGGTAGGTAATGGCATAAAGCGCTAGCCCAAGGTTTGATGTATTACCGGTTGGGAAGAGAGTTGGTAAGGCAGAGCACAGCCTTTCTTGATCTTAACTCAGACTGCTTATTGGAACAGAGGTGGGTAGAAAGCTAACAGTCCTAGTTGGAAAGATATCTCTGTAGTGATGGAGCATAAGTGCAGTGTGGAAGACAAAGGCAACAGGATTGAATTGTTGAAAGAAACTGGCAATGCAGATAGCCACATAACACATCAGAAGAGACTGAGTAAAATACAAAAGCTAGTGCAGCCTCCTGCTTACAAGTCTTATATCAGCCTTATATTGATCTTTTGAGTTGAATTTGAGTGATGAATTTGAGCTGGAAGGGAGAGTGATTTCTGATATATATATATATTATGTTCCTGAATAGCTGTAGAAAGAAAACTTTCATAAAAGGTCTAGTCTTCATCGTATTTAGTATAATTTTTTTTAATAATATTTGAAGGATTTTTTTTCATGCAAACTTTGCTTTCTGAGAGTTGCAATAGTTTTTAAGAGAGCATTTTGGGATGCAAATGTAGAATTTCTTGTCAGTATTGTTCTGCCTGCTGGAAGCATCCGTAGGTTGCTACCAAGCATTTGAATCAAACAGAAACAAGAATTCCAGAGTTACTTTGGTGTAGAGACAGAGAGATATTAGGAATTATGTCCTAAATTTTCAAGAATCAGAGATTATTGATGTTTTCATACACTAGCTCTAAAAAATCTTTCGTCGCTATAGCAAGGTAAAGTCTTCACAGAGAACTTCATGTGGGTTTTTTCCTCCCTGCATTGATGTTCGTTATAGTGGATGAACATGAGCTTTCAATAATTCAACTTCCTTTTCCTCAGATCTTGCTGTCCAGCAGCACAAACCGCAGAAATCTTCAGCTGAACAAATGGGAAGTTCAAAATCTGAGAACTCTTTGTTCAAGTGTTGTTTGTGAGCTTTTATTAAACATAAATAGTATAAATAAATCATATGAATTATCTCCTCAAATGCTTAACATTTGACATTTCTTGCCAGAATGTTTTAGTAAATTGAACAAGAGAACAAATAAGAAAAGGGGAAGGAAAAGGAGGGGAAATGAAATACAAAAAATGGTCAAAGGGGCAGAGTGTTATTTAAATAATATCTTGCAGCTGAATTGGTGAATATATGAATTAAATGGCTTGCTTGAAGTGCTGACAGTCAAAAATTATCTGCATTTATCTGCATTACTTTCTCATAAACAGTATTTAAGGACCACTGCAAGTAAGAACTTGCTGAAGGCCTGGAAGCAAAAAAAAAAAAAAAAAGTTTTGAAAAATGTTTTTCATCAAGAACATGACAATGTTTTAATAAAATGTCAGTGTTGTTTTTCAAACTGATTTCTCAATTCCTTTAACAAAATCTGAAAACAATCTGTTCTAACATTTTTCTGTTGTCTTTTAGAATGAAAGAATATGCCATGTTTTCCATGGATATACACTGAGTTTTCCGGGAGTCAGTAAAGTCTGTCTAGCTCTTTTTATATTAGCAGCTGGGACTGTGTTTTGACAATAGCACAAGCAGCATAAAAATCGATAGAGCTAATAATCTGCATTAATCAGTTCAGCAAAAGAGGAATGTCTAAGAGAGCTGGGATTGTTTAGCCTGGAGAAGAAAAGGCTTGAAGAGGATCTTAATTATTTATTTAAATTCCTGAAAAGAAAGAGAAGGAAAAGACAGAGACACTCTTTTCACTGGTGCCCAGTAACAAGACCAGAGACAGTGAGCACAAGCTGAAACTCGGGATGTTCTGAATATCAGGAAGCAGGCTTTTTTTACTGTGAGGGTCACCAGTGGCACAGGTTGTCCAGGGAGTTTGAGCCTCCATCCTCAGGGATATTTAAATGCTGTCTGGACATGATCTAGGGGAACTTGCTTTAGATGGACCTGCTTGCTCATCAAGTTTGAACCCTGTTTTTCCAGATAGCCCTTCCAAACTCAGTTATTCTGTGATTCTGTGGTTTAGCTTGAGGACTGATAGGAGTTCAGTCATGACAGTATAGCTTGAAACAAATGGCTAAATAACTTACATGGCCCTTTTCCCACCCTCCTGGCATTACTACCATGGCCAAGCTATTTCAGTAGTTGTTGGGCTATTGAACCCTGGGGCTCATGTACCTTAGAAGTGCTCATATAGATGAAAAATGCATCTTTATTTCTTAACCTCTTCAGGTTGAACAATCATTACTGAACTCTTCACTGGTTTCAGCAACCCTCTTTATTTATTCAGACTGGTTAAATAGAGGCCTCTGTATGAGTTTATTTCCTCATGTAACTTGTTCAAAGTAACTAGTAGGCAACTTCATCTGCAGGTTCCCTCAGGACCAGTAGATGAATCTCATCAGGTCCCACAGACTTGTGTACATTCAAGTTCCTCAGCTGGTCTAAAACCAGTTCTTCTCCTGTAGTGAGTGGGTCATTATTCTTCTTGTCCCTACCTTTACCTTTGACAACTTGGGCAGCTTGCTAGAGGTCTTGCCAGTGAAGTCTGATTCTGAAAAGTCACTGAGTACCTCAAGCTTGTCCATATCCTGGAAGACTATGTCTTCCATGTCCTTCCTGAGAGTTCCTGCATTTTCCCTAGTCATCTTTTTATAACCAACTAATCTATAGGAACTTTTTTTTGCTGCCCTTGATATCCCTGGCTATATTTACCTTGATTTGGACTTTAGCTTTCCTAACCTGATCCCTGGCTGCTCAACATTTTTTTTTGTATTTCTCCCAGCCTACCTGTCCTTGCTTCCATCTTATGTAGGGTTTTTTTTTTTTGCGATTGTCTAGGAATTCCTTATCCATCCCTACAGGTCTCCTGGCATTTATTGCCCGACTTCCTCCTTGTCAAAAGAGGAAGAAGTGGTCCATGAATATTAGCTAGATTTCATGGGCCTCCCTTCCCTACAGGGCCTTACCCCACAGTACTCAACCAAGGAGATCCCTGAAGAGGCCAAAATCTGCTCTCCTGAAGTTCAGGGTAGGGAGCTTATTAAGTGACCTCCTCACTGCCCTAAGGATCTTGAACTTCAGTGGTCATGGTCACTGCAGCCACTGACACTGAGAGGGTTAGTATCTTGCATAAGCATTATTTTGCCAAATACAAGTGTCGTAAAGATATATCATAGGTAAAGCAAAAAATACATCCATAGCAACTGAGACAAACTTTGAGGCAGTAATTCTGCTGCATTTACCCCTCTAGGTAAGTTCAGTATCTTGTTACTACAACCATGTGAAGCTTTGATTCCAGCATTGGAAATACCAATTGGATGAGCATATTAAAAAAGAGTTGTTCTGGATGGCAACCAGTATCTATCTGAGGTCACAAAAGTAGGATGTAATTGCTGCAAGCATCCAATTTCTGTATGAAATCTTATTCTGAACTTAAGCAAGTTTCTGAAAACTTATTCATTTTTCTTCATGAAATTAATATAAGAAAGGTAATTGAAGGCATCTGTGGAGAATATACTGAATTTTAAAATCATTAATTGTTCTTGTTATTTAGAAAAAATACCAGATAACTCCAGAAACATCTTACTGTAGAAGTACTAGACTTCTTTCTGAATAAACTCTTAATTCTTGATCACTGAAATAATTCAGGGCTTTACTTAGTGTAGGCTGGTTGGAAAAATTCTTGAAGATTTTTCAGAGTGGTCCTGCATTATCATTTAGATAGATACATTGTACTTTTATAAACTCCAATCTCCTCTGTCCCTGTATAAATATTTTTTTATTACCATGGAGTTAATCATACAGAAACTATGCAAAACTTTTACAAGCATTCCAATGCATCTTCACATCCTCTAAGAAAAGTATTTAAGTTCTTTTTTTATATTTAACACATCTACATAAGTCCAAATGAATGTGATTTAAACATACAAATTAGCCTCTTATTCTTGGCAAAGAAGATTTTCAATATTCTGCATTACCCACTGCTTTACTGGACTTTATTACTATCGTTATTCCCTTTGGGAGTGACTGTATAGAGAAAAACCCTCATTGCTAAAATTTTTTTCTTGCTCTAAAATTCTCATCACTCCATGCTCTTTCTCGCAAGGCAGTGGATCACACACATCAGTTTAAAGCACAAAATAATTTATTTGCTCCTTTTTTAAAGTGGCACTGTAAGAGAGACTGGGGAAGGATTTTTGCAACACTGACCTATTTAGTTATTTCTAATTGTAGTGGAACATAAATTTACTTTCTCTGGTCATCATAATAAGACAGAATTAACAAATATTTTAATTTCATAAGTTCAAAAGAAAAAAATCCATTTTCGAGGAACTTCCATTTGCATTGCAGTTTGACCCTTTGCAGGAGAAAAGATTAGACTGCACACAAACATTTCTGCACTCATTAGCACTATTTCAGTTTGTTTAATAATTTCTTCCATTAAAATCTCAATATGCATAGATGTGAGCATAAATGAAAACACGTATCTTATAAACATGCAATCAGTTTCTAGGTCAGAATTGCAAGGTTCTTTAAAACACAGACGTTTAACTGAGAACCAGNTTCTCTGGTCATCATAATAAGACAGAATATTTTAACAAATATTTTAATTTCATAAGTTCAAAAGAAAAAAATCCATTTTCGAGGAACTTCCATTTGCATTGCAGTTTGACCCTTTGCAGGAGAAAAGATTAGACTGCACACAAACATTTCTGCACTCATTAGCACTATTTCAGTTTGTTTAATAATTTCTTCCATTAAAATCTCAATATGCATAGATGTGAGCATAAATGAAAACACGTATCTTATAAACATGCAATCAGTTTCTAGGTCAGAATTGCAAGGTTCTTTAAAACACAGACGTTTAACTGAGAACCAGAAGGGATGATAATCACTTTGCTTAAAGTGCTGAGGAAAGTAGGTAGTTTGTGCTTGGATATTGTGTTTTAAGCTAGAAGGATTGGGTAAGAAATCAAAGAAAAAGGAAAGAACATCATATGCAATGGAAGAGGAAATTCTATGACTCTATTTGTGATCTCATTCCTGGTGGAAAAACAGTCATAGCTGCTTCAGGAGCACGAGTCTTACTGTTGGCTAAATGTATGGGGGAAGAAAATGTCAGACACCGGTTATCAGCACCTCCCTTTCTGTCCATGCATTCTACACAAAGACAGTATGCTCTGAAGTGCAGTGAGAAAATGCAAAAAGTTCTAAAAAATTATTTTGAACATGGTAAAAAACAGGGATTAACCTCATGTCATACTATGCAATAATATTTGTAATGGGGAGATTCTCTACTCAGATCAAGTAATTACTTCTCTACCTCTAATTGGACAACTCCATCTTAGAGTTTTTACATCCACAATGAGACCAAAACTTAAGTATACACAGCATCAAGCTATGGCTCATGATCATTGCATAGCTTCATTCTGGGATTATTTAACAGATGAGAAGGCTCAGCCTGGTATTAATGCTTTTGGTGAATTTGGGTCTCTGCCCATACAGTGTTAATGCTTCAGTCTCAACTCTGCCACAGAAAGGAGTGACTATCATATGAACCTCTCGTGAAACTTCCCATTCTTTCCCCAGCTCTTTCATGGCTTTCATATTTAGTATTGCCTGAATGGTCAGTGTTGCATGACTAAAATCATGCACACGAACGAGCATTTTAAATCAAAGAAGCATCCCATCAACACCCATGAATCTGTGAACATCCAGAGTGCTTAACTAGTTCCTAACCCAGTCCTTATCAACCAAGGTCCACTTCTCCTTTATCCTGGCTTCCTCTGGAGTCTTAGGGGGGTGATTTTCCTCAGGACAGCCTCCAGCAGTATAGACAGACACAAAGAAGGCATTCAGTAACTCTGCCTTCTTTGTATCCTCAGTTACCCTGAGGATACACCCTCCTCATTCATCAGTGGGCCTACATTGCCTATACTGCAAGTTCTACTTGCAATGTATTTAAAGAAGCCCTTCCTTTTGTCCTTTACCCCTCTTGCAAGACTTAATTCTAAGGAGGGCTTAGCTTTCCTAGTTGACTCCTTACATCCTCTGACAACAGTATAATATTCCAAGTGGTCAGTCCCTCCTTCCATGATCCATAGACTCTCCTTTTCCACCTGAGTTTGCCCAGCAGTCCCCTGTTTAACCAGCAGGTATCCTGGCTCCCTTTCTTGACTTCCTACCTGTTGGGATGCGATGATCTTGAGCTTGGAAGCAGTCATTGAATGCTAACCAGCTCTCTTGGGCCCCCTTACCTTCTAGTACCCTCTCCCATGGGATTTCAGCTAGAAATTGCCAGAAAAGGCCAAAGCCTGCCCTACTGAAGTCCAGGGTAGCAATTCCGATTGCTATCATGTTCCTGACACATGAGATCCTGAATTCCACGATCTCATGATTGCTGCAACCAAGGCTGCCCTCAGCCTTCACCACTTGAACCAGACCCTCCTTGTTCATAAGGAAAAGATCCAGCAGCGCTCCTCTCCTAGTTGGCTCATCCACCATTTGCACCAGAAAGTTGTCATCTATGCACTGGAGGAACATCTTGGACTGTGGATTGCTGGCTGAGTGGGCCTACCAGGAAATGTCAGGTTAGTTAAAGTCTCCCACAATAACCAGGGCTTGTACTCTTGAGGCTGCTCTCAGCTGCCCATAGAAGACCTCATCGACTTCCTCATCCTGATCTCGTGGCCTATAATAGACCCTCCCCCCACACACACCCGACAGTATCACCCATACCAGCCTGACCCTTAATTCTCACGCACAAACTCTCAACTCTCTCCTTATCAATACATTTTAGTTGCTCTCTCACATAAAGGGAAACTCCACCACCCTTCCTTGTTGGCCTCTCTTTCCTGAGAAGGACTCAGCCATGCAAGACCACGTTCCAGTCATGTGAGCTGTCCCACCATGTCTCTGTAATTGCCACCAGATGACAATCTCCTGTCTGAATATAGATTTCTAACTCCTCCTGCTTATTCCTGAAGCTGTGTGCATGGGTGTACAGACATTTCAGGGAGCGAGCCCAGCAGCTGATTGCACCCCAGGGGGATGGGAGGCTCCTGGCAGAATCTTCCCCGTGGGTGGGCTCTACCCTGCACATCGGGCCTTCCCTTCAGAGGGAATCTCCAATGACTACAGCCCATCATCTTCTCATGGATGAAGTTTTTATTGGAGCAATAGCCTCCCCAACTGCAAAGACACTGACAGTGAGGAATGCTCATCCTTCACATCTTCTTTTGTTGGGCCTTCAACAGCCAGAACTACATACCTGCTGTTCAGAGGAACTGGAAGTGCTGAGGTGGGCAGGGAGAGAGCTCACCCACTGCCCTGCCCATAATCTTTACTCCACTTGTTTCTTTCTTTAAGGATTCTGTCCTCTGCCTGAAAAGGACAGGATCTAGGGGCACCATGGTCCTAGCTCCTGACATGTTTTTAATTTAAAGTGGGCAATGTCTTGCTCCACCAGTCTGCTTCTGCCTCAACTTCTCTAATGTGCTTAGCCTTTCCACTTCTTCACGCAGGTCCACCACCCTGTTGGGCAGATCTCTCTCCTACTTCCAGCGCGGTATCCCTAGCGCTCCCTTATCCCTCGGTAGGGATAGCCCGAAGCTGTGGCTGGGACAACTCCGTTTCTCTGGAGGTGCTCCCTCTGGGCTCCCGTAGCCTTTCTGGTTGTGGGTGGGAGCGCAGCCTTCGCCGGACAGAGATTATCGTTAACAACTCGCAACCGGTGACCACAGCCCTTGTTAATTACAGGGGACGCCCGATTACTGCTTGTTTGCACGGGTGAAAAGCTCCTTTTATCAGTGGGAGTGAGGCCGTTGGTGAGCTCGCGCCTCGTTTAAATGTACCGCCGAGGGGACTCCACACCGTGCTTCTTTACTTTATACTGCCTCCTGGAGCTGCCGGGGCGTGGCCCTGCCTCGCAGGTTTTTTTTGCTTCGAAAAGCCCTAAAACCGAGCTTTTTTTCTGGCTCTTTTTTTGCCAAGTTTCCTTCCCCAGCATGGGCCGTCCTTCACTGGAGATGGTCTCAGCGAGTAACCGTTGGTGAGTTCGCGCCTCATTTCAATCTGCCGCCGGGGGCAGCGGCTCCGCCCCGCGCTCTGTCACTCGGAGCTGCCGGGGAAGGGTCCGGCCTCGCAGCTGTCTCCGGATTCGAAAAGCCTCAAAAACGAGCTTCTTGTCGCCCCTTTTTTTTGCCGAGATTTACTTTTCCAGCACGGACCATCCTCTGTTGGAGCTTGTAAATAGTAATCTAAAGGATAATATATATGAACGTTTTGCTTGAGGTCTCTGTCGCTCTGGAATTGATAACTTCCATGACAAAGAATGTATCTACTGACAGATCTTATGCTTGTTCCATGCTCTACTACCATGTTTATAAAAGGAGGGCATTATATGTTTCTGAGTTGCATCTCAGAAGTGATTAGTTGACCCCACTGAACACCAACAAGAAAATAATTTATTTAGCCTGGTTCAAATGCACTGTAATTTTTTGTATGACTTCTTCTCGATCATTCCAGTCTTAACAGTTTATGAATTATAGAATGGTTTGGGTTGGAAAGGACCTTAAAGATCATCTAAGTCCAGCCCCCCTTGCCAGTAAGCAGGGACATCCCGCACTAGATCAGATTGCTCAGAGTCTCAGCAAGCCTGGCCTTGGAAGTCACCAGGCTGGAGCCTTCACCTCTCTGGGCAACCTGTTCCAGTGTCTCACCATCCTCATGGTGAACATGACAAGTCCTTCCACTTTTTCCCCCAGTCTGCCTCTAGGCAGGTTCAACATACCCTTTTTCCCCCCCCCCCATCTCCTGCCTCTACCCCACACCAACCCTTTTCCAGCCCATTTTCCCCCAAATCCCACACACCTGAGCTCCACTGGAGACTCCTCCCTTGTCCAGCTGGTACCAATTAGCCCCCCTCTGCCCACTTTCCTATTTGACACCAGCAGGGATGGTCATCAGTCAGGAGTAACAAATACCACCATGATGTGGTCCCTATTGCTAGTTTTGGTCACTTTTCAAATGTTTAATGTAATCTGAGGTACTGGCTTTACCACCTGGTCCTTGCTAGTTAGGTTTATCTGCAGGCTAATTACCTCATACGCAATGCCATACAATAGTTCAGCTCTCAAACAGGCTCAGCAGACTAGAGCTTCCTTTGCTTTGCAGATGTTCAAATACATGCTAAACTGCTTACCTCTTACCTGAGGACCTCTCCTACGAGAGTGTGAAACAGATCCCTTTCTGGCCTCCCTAATTGTCCATTTCAACACAGATGCTTGAGAGACCCTCAGCTTAAAGAAGTAACTCAGCTGAACTGTCCATTAGCTAGCACGCACTCTCGTGAGAGCAGCTGTGATTGAAATAGCCATAAGAGATAAAGGACTTAAAATCTGTCTTCTACAACCTAGGCAATAAAAAAGTCAAAACAGTACAATCAGATATTCTGGTCTTACGGGTAAGTTGTGTGTTTAGTGCATTCTAATTCAGATAATCACAATTTGAATAATGTTGACTGTAACATATATTTGCAGTTGGTGAAAAATTATATTTCTATTCCCCGCAATTCTTATACTCAGCAGTATTGTTCAAGTCCTTTACATGATGCATCTGTATTTTGGAAATAAACTAATAATCTCTTCAGAGATATAGTCTGAACTTCCTCAGTAAAAACTTCTGGCTGCATGTGACTTTTTTTTTATTTCTCAGCTTCTGTGAGTGCTTTGGTTAGTTCTGTAATAGGCCAAGTTAGGAAAAGTGAAAAATATTCTGGAATTGCTAAGTTAGTAAAGGAGCTGGCCATGTGAACTCTGAATGTCAGTTATCTGTCTGCAGGGAAATGTATGATGAGGAAAGGAAAAACTAGCCAGGCTGGGATTGATGAAGTGAATTTGAATATGGGAGGGAGAAGTTAAAAAGGAATCCTTAAATAGTTGAGATAAGCTTTAGTGTCCTTATACCCTTATTTGAACTAGACTGTTGAACATTCATGGCCTGTCTCACATCTATGCCTCTTGTGATATTCCTTATATTATTTGCCACTTAGGGAGTAATACATTTGTAAGAGTTGATGTTGATGAAGATCTCCTGAGCTGAGTAATACCAGTGACTTTTCTCCTGCATAAGGGAAAGGAGCTTTGCAATAGTGCATTTAATTAAGCTGCTCCATTTTGTCCCAGGACTCAAAAACCTGTTTAGTATGTTATTCTGTGGTATTGGCTAGCAGTACCTGCTTGCTTGCTAGTGGAATACAGAGTTTACTATAGTATCAGATCTATCAAAATAATAGGACAGCTTTTTCTTCCTTCTATTATCTCTACCTCTCCTACTCATTTCTTTAGGGGTACTTTTCATTAAATTCTTGTAAAAGAAGGATTAGTTGAAGAAAACAAACTGAATGGAGCTTGAATCTCAGTTAAATTTTTATGTGCACATAATGTGTAAATCTTTATCTATTGTAAGCTGTTAAAGATGGGAAAAGGGACTTTTTACTGATGAGACTTCCAGGTACAACAAAAAGCAGATAAACTGCAGACTCTCTGGATAGTTCTTACATCCATTGATGTATCACTGCATTTGCTCTTTTATCGGATCTTTGAAATCTCAGATGACTCAGACATAGATCATTTCTTGTAAATTCAATGCAAATTGGCTGAAACTTTAACACCTCAAGGAGTCTTAATAGCTTTCCAGATCTGACTTGTTTGAAATGCTGTTCAGGCATGACCTACTTAATGCTTCCAACATTTCAATAAAATGTTTAGCATATATATGTTATGATTTAAAGGTGAACAAATAGCTCATAATACATTATTTATTGGCAGTTGTACATGTCTGCAAATCAAAAGTTTGTGAACACATTGCAAATATTTGAGTTATGTGTTATTCAGAAGAATCTGATAAATTCCTCAAGAAATTTTTCCTTAACCAATGAATCACAAATGGCTGAAAAAAATAGTATGCAGGAACCAAAATAGTATATAGAGTTGATTATCAGTGATGATTATGTGTCAGTGAATAGTTAGTGTATTTATATAAATCACCAGCACAGCACAGATTTTGTAATTTGCTGCTGCATAAAACATGGAATTTCTTTTTTTTATATGCAGTATTTCTGTCTGTCTATTATCTCTTGTCACCTCAAAAATCCCTCAAAAGGTAACACAAAAAGACTGCAACAGAATGCAAGCAGCTTTTCAAAATCATATTCTAGGTAACGCTTTTTTCTTAAATTCAGTTTTATTACTCATTATTGCTAAAGAAAAGATAAAGCAAACCACAAGTAATACCATCTTTCATTCAGTAAGAAACATGCATTCTCAAACATAGCTGTATTATTCTAGGTATGTAAAGACAGAAAGAAAAAACTTCAACACATAATTGAACTCTTACCAACTATGTGCTAATCTCCCAAATGAGTACTTACCTTTCATTTCTAAAATATTTGCTTTCTGTGCTACTTAAGCCAAGCTGGCTTTTAAGTACGCAATGGATGTGTGGTCTAGTGTGACAATTCTAAGATAAACTCACTGATTGTAATAACATTCATCTCTTCCCTCATCTATTTTTCTACCAGAAATTCAGGAACATGGAAACATGCAAAACCACAGTTTCTGTCTCACTAATTTTATGAAATGTATTTTCTATACGTCTGTCCTAGCCTCACATAAAACTTCTCCATGCAGAATCACCCAGAAATACCTTATTCTGCATTCAGTGGCCAGTTCTGCCCAAACAACATTTACATAGAGAAAGAAATTTCCTTCAGAACTTTGCACTTACTGTCCTTGCTAATTTCCAGAAATTAGAAATTCTTTAACTGTTACTTTTAGACAGTAAGCAAGCTCGAAAGATCTGCCTCATGCATTCTCCATCTGTGAAGGAGCACTTAGTACTGTTCAGACCTGAGGCACTTTATTGAGGCACTGTATTTCCCAGTTGGGCTCAGGGAGATGACTGTCCTGACTTGGAATATGCTCAGGAAAAAAAATCAAATCTCATTAAGCAAGCTGCCAGTGGTGGACCAGGAGGAGATGATTCTATTGCTTCCTGACTATGTTTATCATATAACTCATAGAGATAACAGAATTTAAAATTATTTTCTAGGGGAGGGCAATGGAAGAGAAAGTTCCATTATAGCAGAAGAGCTGCCTGCTTGAGGAGGATGCTGCTGCTGTAGTGATGCATTACCTAAAGCAATCTAAGAAGGATAGACTGTCTGGTGTGTATTTGACCCAGCAAATTTAGCAGTCTAATACCTAGTACTGCCATGCCTATCAGACTCCTCACCCTCTTCATTGTATGTTGTTCACGTACCTGCACCTCCCCTCCTAGAGCCAGACTGTAACAAGCTCTTTACTTTGTTTCCGGAAACAAATGTGCCCATTATGATCTAAAATTAGGATGCATTTCCTTCCCTTTCACTTTTCACAGGTGTCATAGGTTGACTAGCTGGTAGACTGCTGAAATAGAGTGTGTTTCTGTTTATATACAGGCCAGACCTGATTTTGGAAAAGACAGGCTTAACTATTCATTCCCACGCAGCTATATTTAGGGCACCACCTAAATGCGGCTGTGTTGTATGTGGCCGTGGCAAATCTGGCACAAAGAGACCTGATGTGAACAGAAGCTGTTGTATTCAACAATTAAAATTTGTTTTTTTCTTTCTGTAGGTAGGAAAGTATTTTATCTGTGCTTATAATTCTGTTATAATCCCTCTGTCTCCTCAGATTATGTGTATGTACAGGGAAAAACTTTAACACATTATGCATAGAAACTGTAATATAGATACTGCGACTACACCAAATCCAGTTGACAATTGGTTTGACTTCGAATTCCTCAAAATCAGTAGAAAACACCCCTTGACTTTGAAGAGCTCCGGAATGGTCTGGATAAGGCATAGGAGCCCTTAAAGATTTATCTGTAGGTATAGTTAAGTATCTGTTTATGCAAATATCACATATTTCCTGAGTTGCGTGAATATTTGCATTTTAAAGTTCATCTGCTCTTCTGGTTCTTTAAATGTTTAATGCTTGCTTCTATGCTTGCTGCATAAAAGGGATGGTGAATGAGAAGGGATGGGGGTTAAGAAAAAGGAGAAATGAATGGAGACAAGATAGAGAAGTTAAGGCAGAAGTCAAGAAGCAAAATCAAAAGGAAATAATTGGAAGTGCAAAGGAGAGTGAGGTGGTCAGTAAAGAGAACATCTTGAAAATGCCCCTGTATAAGCTTGATTTACCTATTGTTAAACTGCAAATGAAAGAAACAAAAGTGGGAATACAGAATGCTCATGCTCTGATATACCAGTTTCCAGGTTCTGTTTGCATGATTTCTGCTGACAAGGGGGAGGAATATTCAGAGACAGGCTTAAACCACCTCCTGAGAAAATGTAGCTCTTCTCCTCCCCCCAGTTCTCCCCTAGGCTTATATACAGCGGCTTTTGGCCCAGATAGTCACTAATGCATTCAGTATGTCTGTCCTGCTGTGCTTCGACATTTGATGGCAGCCGCTGTGTGCAGGTTTCCTGCTTCATCTCCACAGCAACCTAATAACTAACTGAGTATAGTGGTGTGAAAGTTGTGAATGGGGACTGGTACTGTGATATTCTGCTTATGCTCTCCTGGAAATGAATGCTTTGGGATAGTTCTAGGAACAAGAAAGCAGATAGGACCACATGGTCTGCCAGCAGGGCAACCAGAAACCTCAGAGCAAAGTTTCTTCAGGCCCCAGTGAGAAATTCTGGTTGTTAAAATTTTTGTCTGTGTTGGACTAGTGAGTTGTTTAGGGATCTGGGGCAAACCAGTAAAACAGGCTGATGAGCGCATGTGGTAGGTGCCAATCTGGGTTGTTGCCTTTTGAGGAGTAAACAACTAAGAGCTGTTGTTCATCTTTCTAACTGTCTGCAGGACACAGACTGTAAATTACATCTAGGAACAAAAGGTTGATGTAAGTAGAACAGGGTGCCCGACTTGCCAAGGGAGCACTTTGCCCCCCAGCCAAAAGAGTAGCTTTTCTGGCTTAAATCAGCATAGGCTCTACTTACACCTTCGCATCAGCACTCAGAGCTTGGGAAGACTGTACAGTACAGGATTTCTAAACTTCAGCATTTAGAACTGTTTCATTACAAAAGTTTGTTTAGGAGTTGATCATGGAAATTAAATTTGATCTGAAATGCAGGAAACAAGATTGCGGTCTAGGGATATAGAAGGAAATCTCATTAAAAATACT
This sequence comes from Turnix velox, assembly GCA_013400935.1. Taxonomy (NCBI): domain Eukaryota; kingdom Metazoa; phylum Chordata; class Aves; order Charadriiformes; family Turnicidae; genus Turnix; species Turnix velox. Next base: position 38,865 of record VZTY01025343.1, read on the forward strand.
ATATCTTATTGAGATTACAGTTAAATTGTTATGATTACAGTTAAAATCCTTCCTCTTCCTTTTTGGAAGTTCAGAATTTTTGCAATAGAAATGCCAGTTATTGTGACAGAAATGAAATTCCATTCTTCTTACCTTTCAATTGTTCCCATTCGGTAGTTAAAGTAGTCGTCATTTGTGTGATTTTTTCTCACTGTAGATTCAGTTGCATTCACTTTCTGTTCTGTCCACATAATAAAATCCAAACAAATATACATTAAAGGGAGAGATAGCTCCACTGAATTCAGTGAAGTCTTTATCTTCAGCTGTTGCAGAATTTCAATTCTATGCAGATTCCTGAAAAAGCATCTTTTTGTATTGCAAGATACCCATCTTCTTTTAATAGAGTTCCAACATATGTAGTCCCTAACAGGATTTTTATCAAAATTAACTCATGATGGCTATAGTTCACATATGTGATAAAATCACAGATTAGTTATTTCGGGGTTCCTGTATGACATTGCACCATCATAGATTCAATATCTGCTGTATCAAAGGCTTCATAGAAAAGCATTAGTTTAAATGCTAGGAAATCGTCCTTGTTAGTTGTATTGTTTCATTCTCTTATGAAAACTGGATTTATTCAATACCATTTATTTTACAAATTTTTAGTGCCAGTAATTTAACTTATATTACGAAAGGAGTGAGCAAATTCCGGATGCTCAGGCATTTAATTATATGACCTGTGTTTTCAGCAAGAGTGATATGGGAACAAATCCACTATTGAAATAAACCAGTAGGCTCAATTTAATGTTATGCTATTCTCTGTTGTATTTCCTCAGCTAAAGATTTACTTCTGGATATTTTTGTTTCTGTATATTAAGATCTTTCCATGTTAAAGGAAAAGTTCTATATTTCTTACAAAGAGAACCTCCAAACCAAAAGAGCTTTTCCCACAGCTGTACATCTCCTATGTCTAAATTTCCTGGCTAGCATCAGGCCTTGCACCAAGATTAAATCTGAACTGCTTTCCACCTCAGGCCAACACATGTTAGGGGAGAAATGCCTTTTTTGAGTGGGGAAGAAGGAAATATTTTTGTGTCCTTTTTATTTATTATTTATTTATTAATGGCAGGTCTTTGAAGTGCTCATTGTGTTGAAATACAAGTCTGTGTCCAAAGTTGGCATATAAGCAAGCATAAGAGATGTGAAATGAACAGACTTAAGCATTACATACACAGAGGTCATTAATTATATATCTAAATGTCAATCAAATATCCTATTAATTTGTTTCATGCATAAGAGTGAATTTTAGAAATCAGTGAGTGAAAGCATGCTTATTAAGCATATAACATGCATTAAATGTGTACCAGCATTTTAAATCCTATTGAACATCATTCATATATTTCAATGTCAAAATAAGTATAGCTATAAATATGCATGAATTCACAAAAATATTTCTTTTCAACTACTATAAACATTAAGGTGTTTAGGGTAGGATATTTGGTTTCTTTCCTTGATTTAAGGAATTTGTTTCAAAATAAAAAGTATTCACTGCATTAAACATTTTATTTATAACTTAAAAGCTGCTAGCTTCTTAATAAAAAAAAAATCCCCTCTGGATTTAAGGAAAGATATTTTGCCTTGTACCTAGAAACCCAAGACCTGTTGGAAAAGCCTGTTGGAACCTGTTACTAAAAATTTGTCTGCTTGAGGAAAGGATAGCCAACCATCTAAGTCAAAAGTCAAAGAAAAGACCAAGTCCTGAAAACCTCTTTGTGTAATGTTCTTGTGCCTGTGGCTGGAAAGACCTGTCTGTATTTTTCCACTGTTTGTGTTAACAGAGATTAAAAATGAATGAGAAAATTCTTTCAAGGGGGAGGATCAACAAAATAGTAATTTGATATAGAACTATTCATTTCAAATTTGCCAAGTGAAATATAAACTGGTGTATTACTGGATGTCAGTCATTGGTGTATGTTGGTTGTTTAAGGTGATATATACTGGCTTGGGTGATCCCTGACCAAACCCTAATCCAACTGCACACAAACCATTGCAGTTCTGCAGCTCTGAAGAGAGGCCAGTGTATGGAGACACCATGAGAAATTGCTAAGGTACACAATAGAATCATAGAATCACAGAATCATAGAATAGTTCAGGTTGGAAGGGACCTTGAAGATCATCGAGCTCCAACCCCCCTGCCATAGGCAGGGACACCTCCCACTAGATCAGGCTGCTCAGTGGCATGTCCAGCCTGGCACCCTCCAGAGGCAGTGTGTCCACAACCTCAATAGACTCACCTTTCACATATCTACAGAGGTTTTGAGGTTTTCACCAAGAATTTAATTTGTCATCTAGGTTCACACAAAAGTCCTAACCACAACCTTGCAAACTGGGACCTTTTATGAATGTCAGACAGTTAGATGTTCTTATCCTGTTTCTCTGCTTCGCTAATTGGGAATAGGAGCAATAATTCCTTCTGTACCTCATACCATCAATACAATAAGATAGCAGCTTTAGTCCTCAGTATCGCTTGCTGTCACTGGCATTAGTTACCATTTTTGTTGGAGCAGCCTGCATGGAAAAGCCCAGAGCAGAATGAGTTGTGGGGAGAGAGCAGCTTCAACTTACCTTCTGCAAAAGGTGAACAGAAATATTTTAGAAAAGTTGATTGCAGAACAGGCATTCTGGTTGCTCGAAATTGGACTGCAAAAAGAGAAAATGGTGAGATAGGACAGAATAAGTAAAACATTTTGAGGAAACATTCAGACGGTTGTAGATGCTCTGCTGGGGTTCAGTAGCTAGTGCTTAATGTTCAGCTGGTTTGCAATAATGAGGAGGTTTTAAATTGAGGAGGGGAAGCTTCTAACAGACAGTGCCCTCCTGAGCTAACTTGGGAGAGATTACACAACTTTCCCTCTAAGTGCAGTAAGTATAACTTTCCACTGTATTTGTGTAAGAAGAGGAGGCTTAGTGCCTCTTTAAAACTAGTGTGGCTGCTTAGTCAGTTCTAGCTCCCCCCCCACACACACCCTCTTCTTCCACTGCTTCGTAACTTTGTTGCAATATGGGTGTGACTTCTGGGTGAGCTCCCCCTCCCAGTTATGTCATTACTTTGAATCAGAATAAAAAGTGCAGCAAACTTCAGACTCATTGACTGCGGGCTTAACAAGCATCGGGGCTTTTCTTCTTTCAGCAGCTTGAGAGGATCTCCGGTTTTTGCAAAACAGTTCCAGGAAAACAATGACCAGCTTGTCCTTATGGGCTACTATTGGATTATGTTTGCTGAAGCTTTGTCTAACAGAAACACGTAAGGTTTTTTTTGTTGTTGTTGGTTTTTTTTATGAATGAAAACAACATTGGTTGCTGATAAGTTTGTTTCAGATAATGAGCTCTTCTGTTAGACAGCTAACAGCTTCATTGCATCTATATAAAGTTTTGTTGTTTCTAAGGATTATTAGAGATGCTTTAACTCTAACCTTGCTGTGTTGCTTTTACAATCACGGGAAGCTGTGTAATTCTTGCCAGGGGCAGTTTCACATCTAGAGAAAGTGAACTCTAGATCATTAAAGCTAACTTTAACCTAAAACCAAAAAAAGTACATTAGGGAATGTAAAATAGCTCTGGTAAAGCTTCATTCAACAATGTGACTGCTATTACATGCTTAGTTTGATCTCTCAGCCCTGTTTCAGACTTTAGAGAAAAGAGCGCAGATGGATACTTTCTACGTGCCCAGCACACAACAGCTACATTCTTGACTTTACATAGGCTGGATTAACAGATAGTATTTACTGCATTTAGGCACAGTCTTGCTGAACAGAAACAAAACTGCAGCGATCTGTGACTGAAATTTGGAGAGATTTTTATGCCAAGCATGCTTGTCTCTGATTTCCTAAGGCTTCTTTTGACTTAATTGATGAGATTCTGGAACAGGGAGGGAAGAAGTGACTATAAAGTTACTTATCAATTAATGTTCTGTAACTTGGTTATCTGCTTCAAATATTTATATTTTAAAATGAAATTATAATACAGAGGGGGGAAAAAAGTAATTGTATGTCCAAAATGACACAATGCTATTGAAAATTCACATGATCCAGGCTCAACCATGTTTGAGGGAAACAACCATATTTTTAGCAATTCTCACTGCTAAAGAAACTGCCATGAGGTGTTTTGTGGTTAGGTATATCATTATTTTTCTACTTATCAATTCCTGGAGGCTAGCAAAATGCATTTTTCATGTCTATTATCACCCAAAGGCTATGTGTATGTTTATATTAAAAATACATGAAAATATATAAAAAGCACAAATGTTACTTGTTCTGGCAGCTCTGGATACTTCTATAATGGTTGTAACACTGCTGTGAATGGGTGTTCAGAGTGAACAGTTCCCCAGTGCATCTTTGGTAGCTGAAGCACCTTCATTGCTTTTTTTTTCTAATATTGTCTGCCTGCTGTAACAAAATACTCTTTCTAAAATACATGGATAAAGCCCTTAGAGAAAAGACAGATGTTCTGTAGGCAAATAAGGTATGACAGAGATGCATTTAAAATGTTAGCTTGGTCCAAGCCTGTATGCTGAATAAGTAATATAAGTATTTGGTTGCCATGCACTCAACTGTTTTCTGCTTTTATGAGCTTCCAGGAACATCCTAAAGAAGCAGTATCTGCACGGACTCTAAGAGTGCATTTTTACAGATACAGCAGAAAACCATATCATCTAGTCTTCAACATAGTTACATTACTTCAACAAGTATGCCAAACTTCCCACATGCCCCCCAGGGAAGTTTTCTTAATGGCTTAGTGAGGTATTAGGCCACAGCTACAATATATTTTAGTTGCTATGTGGTACATTCCAGCATGACTTTGTAGTCAGTAATGACTTCAAAAAAGCAGTTAATGGTGTGGTTTTGTTTTTTTTTTTTTAAACCAGTGACTTTGCTCTGTATCATGGAGTAATTGCTGTTGGGAAACATCTTACTTGGTGACAAAACTCCCATTTGCTCATGATTTGAAATTTTTATTATTTCATTACAGTATTTGATGAAATTAGAAGGAACCAAGGATTACCATTAACATGGTTATTAAGGGAAGGAGGAGTACGTAGCTGAAAAAATTAGTTATCCTCAGTTCTGTGCTGCTATGATTGTATTGTAACTGACAGTACGTAAGTGAGGTGTACTTCTATAATGATCTATAAAAATCATGACATCAACATGATTTTTTGGTGTCTAAGGAGTCCAGATTGGGTCAGATGTAGATGCTGACATCTTGGTTAATGATTCTGCAGGAGATTTTCCTAGCATAATACATACATAAGAATATTTTAAGCAAAGTTTTCCTTAACTAGCATGAAGTGAATCTTAGAATTTAGACCCATAAACTGGAAGAAGCTAGAATAGAAGTAGTAGTGAAGATTAAATGAAAAGAAGTAGAATGAGTCCTCCAGTGGGAGGGAAAAGCTTAACTATTAGCACTGTAGAAGTTGCCAGAGTGTCAGTATGAGGTAAGGCCCTGAGACAGGACTGCTACAGCTATAGGACAACTACAAAGGAAGGGACCGGCTTGCTTCAGCTCATATATCCATCATGTAAATTTGTAAATTAAGCAGGTTGAAGGAGCTCTTTGTGCTAGTTTATTTTCACTTAGACCTTGCAGTGTGTATCTTGGCTATTTCCCCAAAGCTGCAAAGTAACTAAACTTAATTAAAGTTCACTTGAACTTCCATCATTATTAAATGATGGTAAAAGTTATATGTCCACTCTTGAAATAATATCAAGTAGAAAGATAACAGAAGATAGAAGATTGTCTTGCAGTCTCTGGAGAAGTATTTGTTGATTCTCTGGTTACTGGTGTTGACCGCAATGCAGAACCTTGAAAACAGGAAGTCAGAGAAAAGTGTATTGAGAAAAGTCAGCAGCATTCAATTGAGGAAGAAATTTTTTAACTACATGCTTTTAAAACCACTGGTAGCTCTAGCCAAAGTTAAATTAAATATTCCTCAATTCTTGGTGTGCCTTTTCTTCTGGAAAAGTTGCCACAAATTTTATAGGCCAGGAGATGAAGCTGCTGCTAATATTGGATTTATTCTTCTAGCACCTGAACATGATTGAAATTCTTCTGTAGCAAGAATATGCCAGCAGGATGAGATGTCCTCAGATGCTGATAGACAGATATAAACAGCAGAGAGAATCATGAGGTTATTACTGCTGAAATACTTGTAGAAAAGAGGCGTTCTCAGCAATTTAATGGAGGTTTAAAAGTGTTTCGTTGAAGGTCAGCTGCCATTTTAAGTGAGGGAACTTATGGAAGACTGCGGAAAAATGTAGCAAGCAAAGCTGCAAAGGGATGTTTGGTTGCATGGTGAAGAGCATGGTACACTGCAGGAAGCAACTAAAATTAGTTATGAAATCTAATAGCATGAATTCTTAAAGAATTTAAGTCAAAGAAGAAATCCTAAGTGTATCAAGCAAGAACCTAGTGTGAACCACTGCAGACATTTCCACTAATTTGGATAGCTGTCAGGAACAGGGGAAATTAAATGAGAAATAAAACAAACAAAAAATAACAGCATCAAGCAAGTTAATCCATAACAGGAGTGGAACCTATAGAATGTGAAAAATTGGACTAAAAACTGCCTTGCTGACACAGTGAAGGGAAAAGCTCTGGTGAGCTCTGTGGGATATGGCTTAATTAATGAGGAAAGAGCAAACAACGTAAGATGGCAATGTTCTTGCCAGAGAAGAGACAGTATTCAGAGGGACTGGCTAGATGGTACTAGTAATTAGGTTTGAAAACAGGTTGCTCAGAGACATTGTTTTAAGGACACATAAGAGAAGGACAGAAGCCTTTAAAGGACAGTTCTAGTATCGGTGATTCTGCTATTAGGCGAGAAGACAGAGAGAAGAACTCTTTGGTAATTTTGTTTCCTCTATGATAAATGATAATTTTGGTTATGAGTGTAGATGAATTTTAGAGGAGCAAAGGAAAAATGATACAGTCAGATATATGGAGAGGATAAGTCAGACCAAGAATTAAAAAGTTTTTTGGGATTCCAGAGATGATGTAAGAAGACTTCTCTGTTTGCTTTCTGATCTTCTTGACTCGCATTTCTGTTCCTGCATTAATGGATGTGTGTTTGAAAATAAACTCAAAATAGATTATAATAGTTCACAAACTTGTATAACATATATTCTATTTTTTTAAAAATAATAATTACTTTTTTTTTAAAAGAGGACCTTATGTGTGAGAGAGGGAGGGAAGATGTTTTTTCCAGGACCAAGGCTAAATGTATATTGTTACCTACGAATTAGAAGTTCACAGAGAAGGCAATCATAAAACCAGCATGACCCACATTAATTGTGCCTACTGTGAAAACAATGCAACATTGTACCTCAGCAATTAATGGTGTTTAAAACATGTTATTTTAGCACTAGCTAGTAACTGATAGCAATCTTTATCAAATTTTAGTTTTCAGCTGTAAATTGCATTCTTAGACTAGAGAAGTTGTGTCATGGTTTAGCCCCCCACCATGCAGCCATAAGTTCAAACTTCAGAGTTTCAACTCTCTCCCTCCAGTTTTAGTCTTACAATTAAGGGCCAGCAAAGTAAGGGGAAAAGAACAGAATTTCATCAATAACACTTCTCTGATAACATATATCGTGGATGACACCAAGTAAAATCCCACATCCACAGTCTGTATATTCTTTGCCTTTACCTGTGAGGTTTCTTTGTTGTATATCTGGTGGCTTGAACTATTCTCCATGAGTTATTGACAACCATAGGCATCAAGCCAGTTTAGGATAGCTGTTAACAATTTTCCAGACTAGACCAGAAGCTTTTCAGCACTCGTCTCTCACTTTCAGGGAGATAGTAATTATTTCAAAGCCATCATACACTGTAATTACCAATGACCATTATGGCTGCTGCTTTATACTGGTGGCAGAAAGGATTCTGTTGGACCCGAATATCAATTTCCTTCCCACCAAATCACAGGCCTCCAAGCAGTGTCATCTTCAGTAATATAAGTAGCAGCTAAGCAGCTGGCTGTGATTTCCCTCCCTTTCTGTGGCTGCCAGAGCTGACCCCACCCAAGGGATGATAAGGCAGCCGGTCAGATGAATGAGTCTGGAGGCAGTAATGTGAAATGGCAACTGAGAGAAACAGTTTTACTTGGAGAACCTTTTCAGTCAGATCAAACATTCAGTTAATGGCAATTTAAAGCTCAAACCTTGACTGTTATCAAGCCTAGCAAAACTTACAGTCATTTTTGGAGTCTGTGCTGACAGTTAAGAAAATAATTGTAGTCTCTTTTATACTTTGGGACTTTCCAGTTCCTCTGAATGACAACACTGTCAGCATTATATAGTGCCACAATCTTCAGCTCTCACATTGTGAAGCAGAAGCAAAGAGAAGACATAAAGGAGTTGAAAAATAACCTACAATTTCAGCAATTACTAGCATGGAAGCTTGAGCATGCAATTCAAACTAAAAATCTCTGAGAAGACTTGAATTTTACTTGCAGTAGCAGTTTGAAAAATACATTGCTTTACTCTTTTCTGCCCTTCTATTGATGACTGGATTAGGCTCAGTAGCTGGAAGTTGTAAGAGACTGTGTTGTGCCTTTAAAAAAAAACACCACACATGCAGCATCCACAGTAAAATTTCTGACTCTGTTCTTGCTAATGATACCATTCCAAAAGCAATGTGAGATGTCTGTAAGTGAGGTTGCCAGGCTGACAGCTGCCTACGAAAATGACATTAGTCACCTATCAGCTGCGCAATTCGTGTCTGTTTTACTAAATAACTGCTTTTGCAAGTAAGAAGCTGCCCTTGACAGAGTGTATAACATCAAAAAAGTTTTCTGTGACGCAGCTTTTGTTGACTATATATATGTCTGACAGTGGCAGTATTTTAGCAAGGCCCACAGCAAATAGGTTCTCAGAAGTGTATTTCCCTAGGGAGCTTTTTTATTGTTATTTTTGTTAATGGATAGGTGTCTTTAAAGAAACCGGGTGTGGTATGTGTGGGTAGATATAATGAATAGTTTCTTGCAGCATTCATGTACAGAAATGAGAGGTTAACTGGGGCTCAGCATATGGTCTATGGTTACCCAGGTCACTGAGTACACAGGTGTGAGCTCTTGTCCGGGCAGGAAGCAAGTTGCTATCCAAATCAGGATCTAGAAGTCAAGGACAAACCTTAAGTTGGCAGCCTCTGTGAGAAAAAATACATTGCTGCCAGTGAGGCTTATCAACAAGGGATTGGCATCACATTTACCAGAGCATCATGTCTGCAGCCATTTTCAGACAGCAGTCAGAGCCCACATGTCCACTCAGACAAGCTGGCAGCTGCTCTTTCTACATCATGTAAATGTTGAGCAGTGCTGTTGAATGGTTATGGTAGTGATTAGTCATTTACGTATGCTTCACCTTCAGCCAGTGCACATCTTATAGATAAAAAGGAGTATCCCTGTCATGGAATAAGGAGACTAAGACATTGATACCATACATAATTGCTAGAGGCAGCTATGTCTTCCCAACTCCATTGCAGTGCTCTAAGTGAAGCTGTGCTTGTGCACAAGCAGAACTATGCAGGTTTGAGGGCAAGTATTCTAGTTATAAACAAGCACAATTCATTAATAATGAAGATTCAGAGTGAGACCTAAACTCAGTATTTGCTGCACACACTCACTTCCCTGTTCTTCCTTTGACTTTTCCATCATTCACTCAGGCATATCTTTACAGAAAAAAAGCCTAATTTGCTAAAGTCTTCATATTTACTAGTGTGGGGTTTTATCTGCTGTTCCTATATATTGCTTATGCTTAAATTCAACATCTGAGAACATTTAGAACATGGAAGTGCAATAGTATGTATTCTATTCAAATTAATTTTTCCTGTAGCAGTGCTATAAAAATCAGGTGAAACTTTTCTTCATCGGAGAAGTTCGTCTTGTTTACTTGTGTGTGTACTATCTTTAGCAGGCAGATGTTGCGAGCATGATTTTCAGCTCAAGAGGACTTTGTTCCTATTAGACCACAGAAGGTGTAGTTTTCTTAAGAAGTTCGTATTCAAGACTTGTTGTTTATGATTGAAACCCTTTGGCAAAGGATAAGTGACTTAAGTCTTTTGTCTTTTGCCAAATTTAACCGTTCTTTGGTTGAAGAACTTTAAAATTTATTTAATAATTAACTGAAGAGCAGTGTCTTAAATCTAGTGAAGTTTCTCTCCTGTTTGAAGCAATACTTCCTAGTGATAATTATTAAATATTCTCGAGGTCCTGGTCTTGATAACCTGGGAAGGCTGAGTGCCCAGAGACATAAAATGATCCAGCAAGGAGGAGGAGCCAAGAGCTGACTCACTGTCTCTAATATGAAGGTTTGCTGCTTGGTCATGATACCAAAAGGCCACGTAGCCATTCTCATACTGCAGGAGACACTTTGCCTTCTTGGTAGCAATAAAATCTCTTCTAGCACACACACTTTTCTTGAAATCTAATATTGAGCTCTAAATTCTTAAAGTCTTCTTTCCCAGAAAGTAACTAAATGATTTTATAAGCTACAGAGAATACATATTTTGTCCCAGTTCATCACTGAATGTCCACAGCTAAGGTTTTAGACAGGCAGCCATCCCATTCACAATTCTTGCATTGAAACACTAGCAGGCAGATGTTGCGAGCATGTCAGACAGCCTCTCATGCTGGCTGCCTGGAGAGAAGTTTCTTTCCTGTTTTTGTGGCTTGCCTTAGGAGACTCTGGATCCATTTGCTCTCTGTTGTGTTGTTAAGTGTTGCAGAGATCTCAGAGCATCCATGATGATTCTTGTGTCAGTACTACTAGTTTTTTTCTTACAGCTGGCCTGGCTACAGGAAAAGAATGGCAGTACTTCTGCCTTATTTTCTCAACGTCTCTTTGACAAGCCAAATCTTAGACATTGCATGGTAGTGACATATTTTGTGTTCTTGTTGAACAGAACACAGTGTTGGGAGTGTTGGGATCACTCTATGTTTTTAAATTATGATAGAACTTAAAATTTTATGTCTGGATATGATATTATTTAACAGAGTAAATATGAACCTAGCTCATGAGAAAGCATTTAGAAATGACAAATATGCCGATAGCAGACAATAATAACTAAGATTTTTTGTAGCTTTTTGGAAGTTAGTTATTTTATCCCAAATTCACTGGTAGGGAACAAAGGGAAAGCAATTACAACACCAAGCAATCTGTCTGTAAATAGGATACAGTCCAGTCTGGTATTCCATCAACAAAATCAGTGGGTTTTTTTTACTTTCAGAAAGCATCTATGATTTCACATACAGGATTATTTCAACAGAAATAATAATTATTATTACTTGTAAGAAGGATTTTTCTGGTACAGAAGTGAGCAACAGTGCAGAGGACTGAATGATTCTTTCCAGTGCTTTTATCTGAAAGCAGGAAACTCTTCAATTACTATCTGTTAATCTTTGAGCGAGCCAGGCTATGCAATCCTTAGTTCAGATAGACAATCCATGTGAGCAAATATTCTTTGTAAGAGCTAAGTGTTTTCCCAATTTTTGAAACACCTTTACAACCCAGTGTTTGCAGACCTATGCCGAGTTTACCAACAGTATCAATCAAATACTTAACTGTCTTCATTACTCCTACTCATAATGCTCCAGATTTTGCAACTGAAAAGCAACAGATTAACACCTTTTTTCCCTAAAATTATAAAAATTTTGTCCACAATAATAGTTATAGCAACATGTTCAATTCTTAATATAATTCTGTCATTTGCTTTTTTGTTATCTTGAGTTAATGCCTTTACTTGGAGGTATCTGAGTACATACTGTTCTTCCAGAGCAAATAGTTTTAAGAAACAGCTGAATTTGCAGTATTACACGAATTAGTATAGTAAGGTGTGTCTAAAGTATGCTTTTAGACTATTCAGAAAAGACAAATGGAATCTATGCACAGATTGTAGCACATCAACTGCAAAAGTGGTTCCACTTTGTCTCATCTACTTCTGCTGTTCCTAAGAGTGTTCTCTGCTTTGTTTAAAGAACTTCCCTCTTTTAGCTTCTGGAAGTACACAATGAGATCTTCTCACTTCTGATTTGAGGCCTTCACTGGCTTGCTTTTTTTTCAGTTCCATTAGAAGCTTACTGGTCTCAAACCACCTGTTGCACTTCATGTAGCTCTCTCTTACTGCTCATTGCAATGTGGCAATAATGGGTCATGCAAGATCAGGTTTTTGCTTTGTCTAGTAAGCTTTACAGGGCAGTCAATGAATTTTGCTTCAAGAGTGTAAGTAATTTCCTTGGGAAAAAAGAAACCTTCTTCTGGTGCTTTATCAATAATAAATATCTATCTATCTATCTGTTTGGTAAGATAGCTTATTATTACTGCTCTGTTTGAATTGACTCTTGCTTCAAATTAATCTCACTTCTGATGCTTTCCAGTGTCATGAAACTCACAGCAGCTGAATTGAAGTCTTTGACTGTATCGTTTGCTGCTCAAACATCTATTTAATTTTGGCTCTTTTAATAAAATACATCTACATCTCATTAAAATAGAAGATTAATAGAATCAACGAGCATTGCAGCAAAATCACTGGCTTCACAATGATTCCAGAACTTTTAGGATAAAATGGTTCTTCACAATTTCCGAATTAAAGAGTCTGGAAAATGGAAACCATAAATTCCATCAGAAGTTGCCTGCTGGCCTAGCTATTTGGTTACAGTCTACCTGATCCCTGTCTTTCTGCTGTCAGACAAAAAAATGGAGTAGTGGATATGACATTGTTTTCACCAAAAAACAGAAGCTTGTGCTCATTTAGGGTGGCATAAGGCCTTTCCCACTGATTTCTGTAGATTCTAGATGAAATTTGATTAAGTACATTCTGTTAATCTTTACATGATTTCCAAAAATAGCTTTTTATTGGAACCGTACTTGCTTTAGATACCAAGCTATGTCTTTTTACCAATCTTAAATCTGACAGGGCTTTTTTTTCGCTGTCTTGTTATTTCCAGAGTAAAATGTCAAGGTCTTCAGCAACTGAAAACAAAAAGTACATTTCATGAGTTATTTTTCAGTAGTTTGCAGTATGTTTTCCAGTGCTTCCAATACCATGATGCCAACCCTAAGAGCACCATGATTGCCATCCGTTTATTGAAGTGACTCAAAATCCCACTGTGGAAACAAAACAGGGTTTCAGTGTAACATCATCAAGCAATTCAGCTGCTTTTTGCTAAACATTGATTCTAATAAGTAAATTTCTTGAAGCTTTTGTTTTGAAAAGACCTATAACTCTCCATATTCTAAAGACCTTCAGAATGCAGATGCTTCTATATCTTGTACTGGTTTTTTTTTTTTGGTGGAAATCAGAAATATTCAAATATTCAATGTTTTATCCACATTTAAAAATGCAAAATTGCATACAAACATTATAGCTATATTCTTAATCTGAGATATCTGTATGAGTCATTAAGTCATGCATTGCATTAGCAGTTTCAGTCCTCCAGTCTGATCTTTTAGCAGGCCAAATTCTATGGATTAGTGGACGTAATATTTACTCAATTTGCAATTAAAAACTCTCATCCTTGATTTAAGTGTTTAGTACTGTGCTAGTTTGTACTGTTCTGTAATGTACCTCCTTATAAATTTGTATAAGCGACTTCTTCAGAAACATCTGAAAAAAAGAAATGGAGAGGAGATGTGAAAGAATATGAGAATGAGTCCATCTGCATTGAGGAAAAGCCACGTTCCTGTTTAGGCAGTCCTCTCCTTATGTGTTCCAAGAGTCATTTGTTCTTTGACAAGTCTTCCATTGTGGAGTATATTCTAAGCAGTCACATTCTGTTTTTCTATGTGTGCAGGCCTAGTGTAATCTTTGCTTTGACTGAAAGGTTTTCAGAGCTTTTTAATATATTCTTGGAGTGCCCTTCTCTTGTGCTTCTTGCAAAGTGGCCTGGTTAAAGTCAATAGATGCTCTACTTCTTATTCAACTTTTTTCTCATTTTCAGTTTTGATAATTTTTTTGCTTTTCTGTAATGAATTTTTTGTACAAATGAGTTTTAAATGTTGAGAACACTTATTGGTTTTTCTGTATAACTCAGAAGGAGCAGTAGAAATGTGAAAAACATAGGCTTTCAGTTTAGAAAATGCTTACAAAAAAAAACCTTTCAGCATAGTGTGAAAAATAGTTTCAGTTCATACCCTGTATTGTTGATGAGTACCATAGTACAAATAATTAAAATGGAAAATCTGTCATTTAGTTGTACTTGTTAACAATAGTTCTGATTTTGTATTAATTTCTTATCTAAATTGACACAGAACTAAAATCTGACTTCCTGTGACATGTCAAAGCTTAGATGGAGGCTGAATGTAAAAGCATTAAAACCACAAGAAGATGACAATGTAATAGTTCATTGCTCTTACAATTAATTTAAAATTGTGTTATTAAGAAGGTTAGTTGCTAACTGAGGTAAAGAAAGCTGAATTTGCTTGTCCAGGTTATATCACTAGCTAAATTACAGCAGAGAACAGGCATAAGGCCCTTTGGGCTCCAGGCTGGGGATCAGGCTGCCGAGCAACACTGTCTCTCCTGCTTTTATTCCGAATTACTAAATATTTTGTTTGCAGTCAAACTATGGGAACCAGACTCCAACTATTATTCACTGTATTTGATTCACGTGTCTTTCTTCACTTGGATTGCAAGGAACTAATCCAAATGGATTCACTTCACTTCACTTCACAGTTTCTGTTACTCTGCCTTTGGGGTTAGACTGTATACCCTGAGGCTTTCTTAGTATTGGCAATGATGGTTATGTTTTCATCATCTCAAGGGGGGGTATATCTGACAGTTGTCCAGTTCCAGGGCTATGATTTCACTGCCTGTAATTTTTCCACTGAGGTGCTGCACAGCTGTTCCGTGTTCTAGTGGAGTCTGAAAATTTTCAACTTATTGAATGAAACAAAAAGTATCATGTTAATGTCAGCAGTGAGGAAGTTTATTGTACATGAGGACAGTGTATAGCCTCACTCAGGATGTTTACCAGAGCAACAGTTGCCAAGCAAAGTATGTTTCGGAGGTGCATTAGCAAACATTTCTCTTCACACAGAAACTGCTGAGGATTGAAACATATTTCTTATCATTACTGGCATTTTGAGTGACTCTATGAATGCTTATTTCATTAATAGTACCACTCTCACACCCACTTTTGAAGATTAGTAGCAAGGAAAGTTCTCAGATAAGAGGCTGAAAAATTTTGCCCATTGGAAAATATATATGGAAACAAAGACTTTGGTGGCCCAAAGGCAGATTCATTAAGAAGAGTAATTAAGAAGGAAATCAACAATTTGAGCTTTATCCCACATACTATTCCCAATGTGTGCTTACTGAAGTAACACAACAATGTAAGGAATATTTGTTAATGTTTCATGGAGAAAGATCTTCCTACTGCAGTGCATCCCTCTCTGGCTGTTATCTATAACCCCAGCTACATCTCTCCTTTTCATCTCAGCGATCCACTGGAGCCCAATTGTATCACAAGGTTAGCATGGCTACATCATGAATTTTCTGTAGTTAACAACATACAAGAGAGTGAGTAAGCTACTATCTTATTTGTGTTTTTAGCCCAAATTATTAGGCGCCCAATATTAGGTATGCAAACATAACTGGCTAGTAGGAATAGCTTAGACACAACTTCAAAGAAAGGTCTGATTTTGTACTTCTGCATCTGTGGAGAGAGACTTCTTCACATTTTTATTACCACAACCAACTACTGAGAATATGTTGTCTATAGCAGGAATTCCTTCAATATGCAGGTAATTAATTTTCAAGTGCTTTCCTTTAAAAAGCCAGAGGTTCAGAACCTTTTTCTTTTTTATCATCAGTCTATTAAAGATATAACTACTTTTTTTGTCTTTCCCATGAAAATTTTTAAGACTTAGAACATTTTCCTATGCAAAAAAAATGAAAATACAAAATTTTTCAAATTCTACAGAGAAATTTTTGACTGGGTTCCTTAAGCCATCTGTTTGAATTGCAACCATGTAAACATTTAAATTTCTTTAAATTTAACATTCAAATTTCCTAAATGCTTTTATTTATTGTGCACTAATTGATCATGTTTCAAAATGAAAGTTTCAAATTGAGAAACAAAACCCTTGTTTTGCTTTATTCATGTATCTATAAGGAATACTTAGAAATCTGAAATAAATAGTATATTTCCACTAAATCTGGAGGTGTATTTCCTGTAAATCATTTGAAGTTTCCTAGCTTGGCAATAACCAAAGGAAATTATTTAATGTGGAAGCTTCCAAGAATCTGTAAAAACTTACTTTCACTGTTAGTGTTTGGGGAAGCCTTTCTTATAGTGTAGGTGGTTTGGTTGACTTCTTTCTCTAGGGAACTATGGCTAGCAGAGCAAGAATATCATAGCTGAGAGAGCAGCAAAACATCAGCCTGCCACATTAAGTGACTATACATGTTACTTAATCCTTGGCACTTTTTTGTTGTGAATGGCTAAGGACTACCACCTTAGAGACACATACTTGCTTAGCTCACATGGATCCTGAAGAATTTGACTTCTAAATTTTGATCATTGCATAGTTATCCCAGTTTAGAGTCAATTTTTCCTTGCACAGTTTTATTTTCTACATCAAACCCCTAGGGTCTCAGGGATAGGTGTGTTTTAATGATGTCAGCACATATCTATTAGTGACTGGGACTGGGATAAATGAATCATTTTACACAACCTAGCAAAAAGCTATCCAGTGGTTTTCATTACTACTGACCTGGGCTTTAGTCCAACTTCTGACATAAAGATGGAAGCCTATTACAGTTGTCTGGGCTGCAACTTGCTTTAGTTTTATTAATAACCTCTAAAGAAAGGCTAGAATACTCAGCAAATAATAATGGAATCCAGTCTCATGTGTATTAGGTAATCAGTGAATGATATTTTTATATATTCAAGTTCTCCATGACAAAATAGTGATTAACTGGGATATTTTAGTATATCTGTTCACAAAATGTCTTGAATACTAAAATGTTTCATGAAAATTCATTACATGATCCAAGACATTTTTGTTAATAAAACTAAAGCAATTTGCAGCCCAGACAACTGTAATAGGCTTCCATCTTTAAAAAAACCCTCAAACCAAACTGGAGATAGATCTAGACTGAGAGCTGAGATCTGAGCTGTCCAGATGTTCTCAGACCTTAGGACTCATATGACCCAGTTTCTAGATTTGCCTACACAGGAAACACAGTTACTATGAGTCTTTTCTAAATAGATGTTAATCTGTTTTCAGTATGCCACTTTTCTCTACTTCATTCTAGCATGTATTAGAGCAGGCTCTAATATTCAAAACTTTTACATGAGTGCTAAACTAATCGGTTTTCCTGCCCAGAAGTGACAGTACAAGAATTAATAATCTGTGATTATAAGGAAATGTTTGCCCTCATATATCTACCTAGAGTTTGAAATGTTAATAAATTTAGAACAAACCTCTTACAATGAATATAAAAACTACTTTCGATTAAAGCCAAGAGAGAATGAAAACTATCTGCACTGCCAAACCTCTTGTTCTGTCCCTTTTTTCAGCTGCAGTTTATCTCATCTGGGTGACCTGTCAATCATCTTGTACCACAAGCTGTAAAGGAAAATCCCTGTGAGAACAGCATACTAACATTTCCTGGTTGC
Source organism: Turnix velox (assembly GCA_013400935.1). Classification (NCBI taxonomy): domain Eukaryota; kingdom Metazoa; phylum Chordata; class Aves; order Charadriiformes; family Turnicidae; genus Turnix; species Turnix velox. The sequence continues at coordinate 56,527 of VZTY01025343.1, forward strand.
CAAGCAGTGTAGACTGTGGTTTTACCAGGAAGTCTGATAATAACCTTGTGTCTAAGTATTTTTCTGCAGGTTTTCATTTAAGGGAAGCAGGGTTCTTGCAAATCTTCGGCTTCATTTACTTTGATGTGTCTCTGTGCTTAATTTTATTATATGTATATATAAAAGATAGCAACCGCCTTGAGAATGAAACCTCCATGAATTGTGTTGAAAACAATGAAAAGCAGGGAGCAGGGCATGAGGCTCCTTCTCAATCAAATTTCTTCTTGGAAAATCAGCTCCAATGGGAAGAGTGTGCATGAGTCACTGTTAATATGCTTAGGCACTGCAGAACCAGAGTGCACTTAACTTGTAACTAACAGCTTCTAACAAGTCTCTAGCATTAATAATAGGGTGTAACTCACACTTTCAGGTAAGGACAATGCTCTTTAGTCAGTCTCTGCCGTTTCTTCCACCAACAGGCTCTAGCTAGCAATTTGTGAAAAAGGTGTTAGTAATTTTGGCTTACAAATATTAATTAAGGGTAGTTTAGATACATGAATGGCAATCACAGAGAAAAACTTGTATGTAGAGTTTAAGACAGAACACCAGAAAGCACAGGAAAGACAAGGAGAAATGCCCTGTATGAAAATTTATGTTCTCCATGCTTATAAAACTCAGCACCAGTTTATGGGCGTTCCATGGCTTTGGGATGTGTCATCCAAGTTCCATGGTCTGGATGAGATTGATGATGATCACAATTCATGCTGCCTACTACTTTTTTCCGTTTTTAAAAAGCTGTTATTAAAAATGTTTGTCTTTCATCTGTAGTAAATTACATGGATCTCAGAAAAAGATCCTGGCTATTCAGCCCCCAAAGCCTGACAGCTACAAGGTGGAGTGGCAGAAATGAAGATTTGGGTGCTGTTTGTGATTCCACTTTGAATCGAATCAACTCTGAATTATTTCCTTTAGTAGTTTCTCACATAATATGAATTTTGTATTGCCTTGTCTCTTGGAAGATCTTTTGCAAAACTGTGATAAAGCCAGCTAAGTAATATCAACAAAAATGTAATGAATTTGACTTCCAGGCACTGTGAGAAGAGGTGGAATATGTGTTCAGATTTAGATTTGGCAATCATATTTCTTTTTTAACTCAAAATTAGTCTATAAGCCTCAGTGTGGAAAAAAGAATTTAAGGTGTTAATTCAGTTTAGTCTCCATCTTTTTTATATTGATATGACTAGAAATATTGTCATTAATTCAGTTAAAGTTCTCCTTTGTCTGGACTCCAGAATATAGCAAAGTAAAATAAAGTAAAAATTCTGGATTGCTTGACAGCTCTGGGCAGTATGCTCTGCATCTGTATTTTGCCATTTTTAAAATGTGGCAATTACTTTGTTGGAAACAGATGAATTTGAAGTCCCTTTCAACACAAACCATTCTAAAATTAAAATTAATTATGCTTTTCTCTCTTTGCCAGAAATATTAGGCTCCTCCAATTAAGTGTGCTTTGCAGATGTCATTCTAAGTCTGGAGTTGCAACTGTTTTTTCACTCTTGAGGGCAAGAAGGGACAGGACAGCAATTTCACATTGCTTTGAAGCATTCTGATCTTTTCCTATTTTCTCCATGCACAAGACTATTCTTTATTCTCTTTCTTATTCTTATCCTGATTCTTTATTATCTTATTCTTAATTATTTATGTTTAAAATAAAATTAAACAAATGGGGTGTTTTGCTTTCATTTTACTGAGTTACAGACTTTCCTTGGATTATAGCATTTTCCCACTCTACCTGTTGCATTGCATTTGCAGTATCTTTCCAACATTAAGATGAATGGGGTGCAATCACCTCAGAGAGGAAAATGTTATTGTTAATGGTATATTAAAAGTGCTGCATACCTCACAAAAGCACGTTGTATTGCTGTTTTTGGAAGGGCTGAAGATTTGGCTTGTGTCTCAGACAAAAGAAGGGAAATATGAAGAAGGCGACTGAAAGTACTAGCTCTCTTTCTGAAGTAATCAGTAGCTGCTACTTGTATGTTCATGTTTTTCCATTAAAAGCAGAATACTTTAAAATAAACAATTACCAGGTCTTCTGTGAAGCCTTAATTCCTACAACTTGTGATTCCTTTTTTTTCTTTTCTTTTAATAACAGAATTCAATGTAAGTTGCAGATATGGAGGAGTCTTTCATGTTGAGAAAAATGGACGCTACAGTCTCACACGATCAGAAGCGGTTGAGCTCTGTAAAGCTCTCAATAGTACCTTGGCAACGCTGGATCAGTTGAAAAGAGCTCATGAACTTGGATTTGAAACTTGCAGGTAAAGAAATTATTGAAAAAATAATGTATCCTGAAGAGCTCATCCAACAGTATAGTAGTTGACTTCATGTGCCTGTTAATTAGAAGACCATATCAGTACTTATGTGAGTTATATTCAGAAATGAACAAAGCATCTCTGAGCCTGTGTGTGTTTGCTTGGGGTTTGATGAAGTACTTAGGTGCATTGAAAACCATGTTGTTAAGTGACTTAATTACTCTCTATGATTAATGATGTATTTTCCTCACTTCTTCACAGGTATGGTTTTATAGTGGGGAATATTGTTATCCCACGAATCAATCCCTATCCTCTTTGTGCAGCAAATCAAACTGGCATTTACAAACTTTCAGTGAACACAACTGGTCAGTATGATGCATACTGTTATAATGCAACAGGTATGTATATGCTTTTTTTACATAAATTAACATCAACACATATAATCTATTTAAGGTACTGATAGTATTAAACATAATCTGATTTTCAGCTGATAAGAAATGCAGTTTGTCAACTTCTATTAGTGTATCAGTGATATCAGCAATGAATTTGAACAATTTTTTCATTAGTGTGTTTTGAACTACCCTGGTCGTATCTTAAGAACACTTCAACATAATGTCTTTAGTAGGGTGAATCACAGCAGCAGTGAATCTAAGAGAGAGCTGTTGTAGGTGTTGGCACTTAGTTGTTGTGTTCATACACACATTAGATTTCATAGTGAACAGTAGTTATTTGTGTTAAAGGATTATAGGCATGGCTGCCACCTGCAGCGGCTCTAAATCCCTGGGAGGCCATCTCTGTGGACACGCTACTTTTCTGTTTTCTATGTGGAAAATTTTCATTCAGAGCTTAAGCAGAAACTGATGCAGGTTGCAAGCAGCCTGCTTTGCTATAAGGTTTTGAACTTTTTAATAATTGGAAATATTTTACAAAATCATTAGGAAAACATAAATAATCCTGTGACAATGCTGAATAGTATTTGACGATAAAATCTGGACCAAAGTCAAGTGTCTTCAGTTTCAGTAGACTGTTACATTCACAGAGGAAACACACCTTAAAGAAAACCGTAGGCAAAATTCATTTATGATTTTAATGACAGTGGCATCTTTTGGTTTTGTGCTTGGTGATCATGTCATTAAAAATCATCTTTGGGTTGGGATTTGTTGTCATCCACAGATGACAATTCTGCTTCAGTGAAGCTGCACCTAAGCTTTAGAACTCCTCCCAAGTTCTCATTCCCTTCTGGGACTATGAGTAGGTGGCTCACTAGCCCAAGTGAAGCAACACAGCCCTCTGGAGCAAGCAGTGCTCACCGAACTAGGGCACCTTCTGTCTGTGCAGAGTCCTCCATGGAGAGGTTAGGATCCCTCCACCTAAAAAGGATTAGAGCTGCCATTACAACCAAGACAGTGGGACTGTCTGTATTGCCACTGTATTTAGGCTATTTTAACTGATGTTGATTGCAACCAATTTTTTAGATGGTTATGTCCATTTCGGACAAATTCAATTTTAGCTGACAGAAAAATCTTGAAGTGCCTTGCCTGGGAAGGAGCAGAAAGGGAACATTAATAGATCAGTAAAAAAGATTTCATTTGGAAATTTGTTTATTGTCCACACTTGAAGTTGGCATTTTGTGATTATGTTCAATTAATTATAGAATGGTTTGGGTTGGAAGGGATATTTTGTCTCAGTTTTCTCAAAATTATTTTCTACATTTTTCTTCTTTTACAGAAACAAGGGACAAAGTGTGTGACCAAATTGAAAGTTCAGACATTTCTTTCCTTGATAATCAGGTTGAAATAGGTACTGTATTGGTTATAAAGATCTGCCACTTGCTTCATTCTTAGGATCTAGTTATGGGTTTTTTTACATTAACTTTTGCTAATATTAAAAATGAAGCCAAGCGTGGGGAAAAAGAAGTGAAGATATGTTTGACAGCAATTAAAGTAGCTGGTCTCTTAGAATCATAGAATAGTTTGGGTTAGAAGGGACCTTAAAGATCATATAGTTCTAAACCCCCTGCCATAGGCAGGGACACCTCCCGCTAGATCAGGCTGCTCCATGCCTCATCCAGCCGGGCCTTAAACACCTCCAGGGAGGGGGCATCCATAGCCTCTCTGGTCAACCTGTTCTGATGTTTCACCACCCTCACTGTAAAGAATTTCTTACTTATACCAAGCCTGAATCTCCCCTCTTCCAATTTACATCCTTTATTCCTAGTCCTTCCATCACATATCCTATTAAAAAGTCACCCCTGCCTTTCTGTAGGCCCCCTTCAGGTATTGATAAGCTACTATGAGGTCCCCCCGAGCCTAAATTGTATGGAGGTGGTTTTGTCTTGAGGAGCTACCAAACATTTTTTTGCATAGGTATTTGACATTTTTAACACCTCAGAGCAACCTTTCTGCATCTTATTTGAGTGGTTGGTTTGAAAAGCAGCTGGAAATGGAAGAAAACTTTCATAATAAATAATTTATCCCAATTCCTGATTGACTTAACACTGGCCAAGATTTTATGTTCAAAATCAAACTGATCAAAATATCAAATATTTGATGCCCTATTTGTTTGATAAACGCATACATTAGACATAATTTAGTGATACATGATTTAGACTTATCAGATAGGATGGCAAAAATTAATTATCTGATTTTAATCTGCCCCTCTTTCTCATTAATTTTTTTATTATGCTATTTAAATTCTTTCACATTACTGAAATAATTATGAATCTCCTTTATTTTATCAGCTGCTTAATTTCCTCTTCCCCACAGAAAATGACCATGCGGATGGCTCACACTATAATTCAGATGGCACACGTCACAGTGGAGACTCTTCAACCTCAGGTGCAGATGATGAAAATGTAGGTAGTGGATCAATACATGACACAACACCCATGGATACCTCTGTCAGGAGATCCAGCCCCTCATACTATACTCCAGTCTCACAGCTGCCAGATTATTCTTCTGGAGGAGGTAAAAAAGAAATTCCTTGGACGATTCTAATAAGGACAATAGGTTGCCTCTGTATCCTCTTTATAATATTTGAGTGAAGGATTACATAGCTTGGTTAAAGGATATCATGAGGGAAAGAGAAGCATCATCTCTAATTGCATCCTGCTGAAGTAAAAGGAGAATGTGTGCCTTTAAAAGAAAACAGAAGCTTTCTGGATTTCTGAGGATTTTCTTGATTGCAGAGGAGTACAAAACAGCCACACAGCAGATATTCTCACCTATCAGATCACTGGGAATAAATGGTTCAACGAATTTGCTGTTGTTCTTATTAAGTTATATTTTTGAGCCGTTAATGAAATATATATCTAGCAGTGAAGATTGTTAGTAAGGCTGAAGGCATGTATCTGTAGAGATAATGATAACTGGTTCCTATTTTTTATCTAAAAGGATGGATTTCCATTAAGTAAAAAGAACAAGGAGGACTAGAGTATAAGTTATGGTTCTTCCCCAGGCTTGTAGTGCTGTATGGGGCTGTTGTGACCCAAGTGCAGGATCTGGCACTTGGCCTTGTTGAATCTCATATTATTGCCCTTGGCCCATTGAGCCAACCTGTCCAGATGGCTCTGTAGAGTCTTACTACCCTAAAGCAAGTCAACACTCCCACCCAATTTGGTGTCATTGGCAAACTTACTGAAAGTGCTCTCAATCACATCATCTGGGTCATTCATAAAGATATTCTGGAGAACTAGGGTATTGATAAAGGTATTAAAGAGAATTGAGGATAAAACAGAACTGAAGATATTAAAGAAAACTTTTTCCTTTCCCAGCTTCTGTTTTCATGAAGCCTTGCCAAATACAAATGCCATAGTCTTTTCTTGGGCATTCTGCACTGTGAAAATCTAGTGAATAAGAATGCCATGCAGGTGTATCTTGCTTTCTTATGAGAGAGACATGCATTTTGTTTCTTTTTTTATGTTACTTGTGAGGCTGTAATTTTCAGAGATCTGAAAGACTAGCTTCCATTGAACCTAAGGTATATAAATGTAATTCATCTGCTAAGTACAGTAAAGTTTACTGTATGACCTCCAACTATACCAGTAACTTTCCAGTGAAGGCTATTAGTGGTTTGCATCATTATCCTCCACAAATTCTGACATAAAAAAAAAAAAAAGATTTGATCAGAGGCATCAGATTTACAAAATTACTTTTCATTAGTGCTATGTTCATGGCATGTTACACTTGTTTTTAAAGTTAGCATCATGAAAGTTAAATCCTAGCATTCTGATTCTAGGGAACTAGGTTTAGAGCCATTGCCCAAGGTGTATGACGTGTTTTTTAATTGGTTTGAATTATCAATGCTGCTTAAATGTAGGATTTAGATTTCTGGAATTAAAACTCAATGTATCTCTATAAAGAGGGGAATACAAATACCCCATTGCTCTTGGATCCGTATCCAAATGAGGAACTGGTGTAATGGTACAAATATATACAAGTTTAATTAGAGCTTGATCACATGAACAGATAATTGACAAAATTTCACTATCACTGTAATACAGACTNTTTCTTTTTTTATGTTACTAGTGAGGCTGTAATTTTCAGAGATCTGAAAGACTAGCTTCCATTGAACCTAAGGTATATAAATGTAATTCATCTGCTAAGTACAGTAAAGTTTACTGTATGACCTCCAACTATACCAGTAACTTTCCAGTGAAGGCTATTAGTGGTTTGCATCATTATCCTCCACAAATTCTGACATAAAAAAAAAAAAAAGATTTGATCAGAGGCATCAGATTTACAAAATTACTTTTCATTAGTGCTATGTTCATGGCATGTTACACTTGTTTTTAAAGTTAGCATCATGAAAGTTAAATCCTAGCATTCTGATTCTAGGGAACTAGGTTTAGAGCCATTGCCCAAGGTGTATGACGTGTTTTTTAATTGGTTTGAATTATCAATGCTGCTTAAATGTAGGATTTAGATTTCTGGAATTAAAACTCAATGTATCTCTATAAAGAGGGGAATACAAATACCCCATTGCTCTTGGATCCGTATCCAAATGAGGAACTGGTGTAATGGTACAAATATATACAAGTTTAATTAGAGCTTGATCACATGAACAGATAATTGACAAAATTTCACTATCACTGTAATACAGACTCCTCTTAAAATAATTTGTTTTGGTAACATTCTGACTATGTTTGTAAAGTAAAGCTATTTGGCATTGAATAATTTGAAGAAACTAGCCTTTCTTTTTCTTTTCTCTTGGACAAACACATGAAAGAATGAAGCTTGAAATATCAAATTATTGAAGTAGTTGTGAAAAATGAGTTGCAGTTCAGCTAACTTAATACTAATGATTCATCCATCACCATACAGATGATGAAGTTTCTCCTGTAACACCTGGCATCCCTTTGGTGACAGCAGATGATGATTCTCCTGCAAAAGATGGTGGACAGTATCCCACGAGTACCAGTAAGATTTATGTGTTATGATACCTACATCAAAATTAGATTATATTAAAACTGCTTTTTTCTTACAGCAGGGCATTCTGGTAAGTAGTGAAGTATACACCATCTCCAATTTTGGAAAGATTTTGAAAGGCAGTACTTTCCAGATTGGTTAAGTCAGAGATAAAATTCACTCAGTGGGACAAGGGGAACAAAAACTTTTACCACATGTCTACGTCAATGCTTGCATATGAGGTCAGACAGATTTTTGTTTTGCATTTCTCACTGCTTTTTTTTGTCACACCTATTTGCTCCACGAGACACTACAAATTAGTGCAACCAATTATCACCTAAAGATATTTCTTTCTGATGCAGAATAGAACATTTTTATTGATTTGTGATGGAAGTGTCTGTGATTCTAATGTATTTATTGTTGTGAATATGGGCAATGCACAACAAAACCACGGCCTTGCTCACCAAAGCAGGGCTTTTAGTGTCATTTCCAATTGCCAAGCCACTTCTGCACTGCAGAAGCTAATTTAGTCCTTATCATTGGCAATATGAGTGAGAAAAAACAGTGGTTTGTGGTGATTCTACTGGCTTTGAGGGCTCAGAACAATTTTCTCTGCTTTGTCCTTAAGTAGCTGTGTTGAGTGGGAGAAATTGCTTGTGATGGTTTTTTATCTAATATGTAGTGCACAGCAGCTACAGCAAATAAAAAGAATTTAAAGTCATCTTACATGTCTTAAAGTGCAACTGTATCCATCTAGTTCTCAAGTTTAGAGTTTCTGCCACCAAAAATAAACCTAAAACAAGTACAGACTAATTATACAGAGGAAACCTACATAGGCATGCTGTAGCAGAGACTGAACTAACAAATAGAAGTTTCTTCCTGCTGACTTTTTTTTTTCTACCATGGAAGTGCGTGATAACAAGGAATTTCTTTACCTCTTGCAAAAACATGTGTATTGTTTCTAGGCAGAAAAGCATTATTTTTTCCTTTTACTACTTCGTTATCAAATGTGTTGCAAACAGTCTTCTCTTTCATGATTGTATTACAGAGGAAAGCTGAAGTTCTAGGTGTGAAAAGGTCAAAATAACTATAAAGCTGTGCAATAAAATATGTCAGTGCTGATATATGTATATAATGGAGGTCATAATATCAGCATGATAGCTTAATGATTTAGGGTTTAAAGAATGGTTCTCTGGGAAAAAGGGATTATGCAGATACTACTCTTGGCCTCCATTGGTAGCTTTAACTATTACCCAACTACATCACTTCAAAGCCAAAAAGTCCCATTTAATTTAATTTTACTGCATTACAAATTAATAAGTAATTTAGCACTCCTTTAACATAAGCTGTGCATCTCCATGACAAACATCAAATATTTAGTAGCATAGGTGAATATTACATGGAGAACCAACAGAAAAGAAGATAAATGTGTGCTGAGTGTCTGATATTTACACTGTGCAACAGTGCTGTTTCATTGGAATATTCTGTCCAGGACTGAATTTCATACAGAAAAATCCCAAAGACAGGAAAGTAGAAAATTGAGAAGTAAAGAATACTATTCAGCATGAGTTATCTTCAGATGACTCAAAATACACCTATGGAATTCTATGGTGGGTGAAAGTCAGAAACAAAACTGGTGGTTCTCCCTCCATGCTACACACAATTTGTGAAGTAAAAGCTTCATGAAAACACTTTGAAAGTTATCAATTGCTGCAGCTCTTTGTTCTTCAGATGATCCCTCTTAATTATTGCTCTGGCTTCAAACATTTTTAATGATGTTGTCCATCAAGTTCATGGTCCACATTAATACACTGACAGCACTTTGCCATTGACTTGTGGCTGTATTCCTCTTTTTTTATTGACAATTTATGGTTCATCTGTGTATCTGCCATGGATCAGACAACATGAGATTCTGATGCTGATCAAGGAGATACTACCATAACTAGTTTGTCAAACAGTAACTAAAACCAGTTTTGTTCAACCGTAGATGCTTTTATGCATTTAGATCAATTAACTTTGTCTTGAAGATGAAGATAATTCTGATAAAAAATTTACTTGCAAGGAATTACCAGATTAAAATGTTCCCAGAGGAATGTTTTAAAGTAGAGCTTGCTTTCTTTTGTTGAATATGTAAATGACTTGAAGTGCAGCAGTTCTTGCAAACTCTGCTTGAATAATGTCAGAGAGAAAGACTTAACTATCAGATGACTTACTTGAAGGTTTTCAATTTCTATGGTGTGCATGCTTCTAATAGTTTTGAATGTGTTTGGTCAATATATTGGGGCATATTTCACATATGATACATATTTTGAGCTGTCATACATAAAAATGCTGTGCAGTATTCATTGACTTTACTGGACTTTCAGAGCTGGTTACACAAGCTCATACTTTAGTAGAATGTTTCAGACTTCACTTATACTAGAGGTGTTGGATGTTCTTGGAGTTTAAGGGATGTAATGATGACAGATGTTCATACATGCATTCACATCCTTCTCAGTGATGAGTACACTCACGGGGCTCAGGGGCTGGTGGACTTGACTTTGACGGAGAAAAATGCTTCTTGGGAAATAATAATGAGAAACAAGATCTTGGTTGAATGAACCATGTCCTAACAGTTCCAGGGCCTCATCATGACAACCTGGAAAAAACCACCACTCAAGCCTGGTGGAATCTATTGTACCACTGGTGGTGGTCAAATTCTGGAGAGAAGAGGCAAGAACCCACTCAAGCAACCAAGGGTAAAGAATGTTGTGCTACAAGAGTGTTTTCATTAGGGGCTGAATACAAAGGCTGAGCACAAGGGCAGCAATCTTCTGAAGCATTAGGTGGATGGGGCAGGATGTATGATATGTGTCATTGGTTTTCATTACCATTTGTTTGAGGTGGGGAAAGCAAAGTACTGGACTATGCCTCACAGACTGCACATTTGGTATCAACAGAGCAGATGTCTGCCTTGCTCATGTGCAGAGGTATTATTCTGCTTGTCTGAAAGGGATGAGTAAGTGAGTCACAGTCATTTTACATAGGATGCATTTGGATTTGTCTTCCTTCCTGTTTGGAGGTGGTTTTGAAGTAGGCTATTCCAATGAGAAAGATTTGTGGGAGTAAGGAAGAAGATGTTTTCAAGCCAGTATGTTATACTCACTCTACTAGAAGAGGGCAGAGTGCAGTGAGTGCTGCAAGCATGCATAATTCGCTGAAATGTAGCCAGAACCCTGCTGGGGCAGCTTCAGTAGGGCCATGGCCAAGTGGTGAATCTCTTGTAGGTGGAAGAAGTAGGAGGAGATATGGACTGTGTGCAGCATGATGCTGTACACTCTCCTCTGTGATGATTGGGCTGTACTGAACACAGAAAAAGCATAACTGCTGTCAGAAGAATCTCTTGTGGGTTAGGGCTTCATGTCAGATTTAACATCATCACAGCAGACGTGACCTCAAGTGGCAATGGTTCAGATTATGAAGACTCTTTGGAGGAGATGATTCACCCAACAGTGTTTCCAGACTGGGACAGAAGTTTGGCCAAGGATGAGTATGCTCCAAGTAATAGTAAGGAACTTCCTTTCTCTTTGGGATAGTTTCTTTCTTCCTTCTCTTCTGATGCTCAAAGTTCTTCCTCTTTTGCCACACTTACATTGTGTGAAAATTGTATGCTCTTTTCATGAATTTTTTCTTCAAAAAAGTCTCTCATTGTTGGAGAAGTCACATAAGATCCATATTGGCAGAACAAATATCTCTTCTATCACTACTTAAACCTACCTTCTCAGTTTCATGCCAATTAGATTGCATGCATTCACTCATGATTTTCCAATAATTTTATTTCTAATTATTTTTTAAAACAGTGTTAAAATAATCCCAGTTCATATTATTCATAATCTTTATGTATACAATAGTAGGTGTCTTCATGTTCCATGGGTGAAACAGTCACTGATCACAGACTCTTGTGAAAGTTTTATTTATCTGTTTGATTGTATTAGAACTTTCTTGACTAGTATTGGCATTCTGGTGGCTCCCAAGCTGTTTTGGATTTTTTTTTTGCCTACTCTAGTTTTATTTGGAAATTTTAATGAGTCTGAGTACTCACTGAGTACTCAGCAAGTATGTTTTACATATTCTTTAGATCCAGCATTCTTCAAACTTGAGTTTAAATGTCTGTAGCTGTTGTAATCATTGTGCTGTGCATTATTCTTCTATTACTTTTCTTCCTCCTTCTTCTTGGGAAACTTTGCATTTTTCCAATGCAAAGAAAGGAACAACTGATTTGATGTAAAGGGATTTAATAACAAGAATAGAGAGACTACAGTTAAGCTATTCATGAATTGCCATTTGCCACGCACTGATGGATGGTAGAATAATAGTGGTAGATGTAAAGCATGGTTAGCATTGAATCCTCCATTGTCCTGACAGCTGTGGATTCACAAAATGAAACATTTCTGGAAATCTCCACACAAGCTCATTGGAACCTTGCCTATACAGATGAAGAGGAGCAGCATCCGAGCTCTGCTGGCAGGGGTAAAACATTTTAGATAATATTCAGATTTGTGACATAATTCAGCGACATTTAACACTCTTACGGTGCAGCTGGCTGCAATTTCCATACCATTAGCATCATTTCAGTATAATGCCTTTGTAGGAGAGCCCTCAGATGTGGCATCTGTAACATTCATCCATCATTTCTAGTTTATCTTTTGCATCTAATCTTCATTACTTGGCAATTCTCATATCTGCACTTTTTTAAAGATCAGACTTTAATATTTGGTGATTCACCTTGGTGAGAAAAAATACTCTCATTCTTCTTCTTCAAAATTTCTATTGTACAATCTGAAGACAAATAACAAAAAATGGACTTTGTTATTCAAATACATTAAACTGTATTCATAAATTAGTTTGTTTTAGCTTTTTTTTACAAGTTAATTATATGTATTTGGTTTAATCACAAAAATTATTAATTACATCTGCATGAGTGCCCTCTTTATGAACACTTCATGCTAGAATATGAAGATAAATATTCATCCAGTTTCAGTCTTTTTGGGAAATGGCAAAATTTTCTCTGTCTGGTGGCTAATGGTATATGTAACAGGTACAGCTTTCTTTGCAGGCTTTGATTAACCATCTTTGCTTTGTCTTTCATATATCACTCATGGAAACATGTGATACCTAAGGCAAATATATTTCAAACAAAGTTCTTATGCTCATCTTAGAATTACATAGTGGTATTATCTTTTCCAAGCCTTTTAATATTCATCAGAAAGTCTCTTGTGGTGATGGTACTTCAGGGGAATTCTGATTGCATCTTCTGCAATCTCCTTCTTTGTAAACAACAGCAAATTAAAGAGTAGTGAATTTATTTTATCAGCAAGAGTTTTAAATATTGATAAGTTCAAAAAAAGTACGCTTTTCAACTTTGAAGATATGAACCTACTTATTTCATTCATGCAGTCACAGAAGAAATTACGATTTCCTTGGAGTCAGCCTAGTAATTGTGTAACTAAATATTAACTCTTTTTCACTTCTAAAAAGCCAGAATACACAGACTCAACAGTTAAATTAGTATTAGTAAACATGAACTAGAGTTACAAGCTGTTGTTTATGTGTTCTTCCACTGCTTTTCCCAAGGCTTTTCTCTGCCATTGGTCAATGGGATAATTTCTAGTGCACTTAAATCTTTTTCCAGTCCTGGTGATGGCTTTTGTGTGATAGGGTTTCCAAAAGATCTTTCTTTCCTTTTTTAAATTTCACATCAAATTCCATCTATGAAAAGAAAAAAACAAAGCACTTCAAGCACGCTTCTTGCATAGACCATGCAGATGACAATATGACTGGTGTTGGGTATTTTGATCGTTATTGATTCAATCATTATCTTATCAGTGCTAGTTACAAGTGACAATAGAAATCATCAAGGACCAACCCAGCACCCACTCTTACACAGTGCTCTTTATGGATGGACGAGTCAAGAACATAATCCTGCAAATACAAGTATTGAACAACATGGATTAAATGTTTCAGGTGAAAATTATGCAGAAAAGGAACCTTCTGATACAGGTAATACAACAGTTCACCTTTTAGGAAATTATCAGTGTTTCCTGACCTTTTTAGGATTTTTTTATTGGCAGTTTTGCATTCTGAGTCTATAACATATGTTCTGTGTATAGTTACAATGTTATCTTTTTTTTGTAATTATTCTTCAGACCTGTGTCTGTAGTTTTGTTTTCTTTCCTATTTGAATTGCTTGTCAAGAGCTGTAGTAGATTAATTTCAGAACTGTCTGCTGTGTTTTGTGTTCTTTATCATTCATTCACAAGATTTTACCATCTGTCTATCCAGACTGTATCTATAGAAAAGAGTGAATTTTTTAGTAGAAAAATAATAATGCCTGTTGTATTTCTCACATATTTGGGAGCTGTGCTCCCTCCCCTGTTGCAAGTCATTATTCGACCTGTCTTGTCCATTACAATTCTGCAGCATGTGTTAGCCTTTTCCTCTGTCATACTTCCCTGTCAGTTTTTCACCTGCCTGTACTACTAATTAAACAGTGACATTTTGAGGGGAAAACAAATGGATATAGTCAATAGACTCAAATTCTATGATTAAGATCTTACTGATGGATCATATTCCTGCAGTTATTCGTGCCTTGTTGTTCTTAATTCTTCATCAGTGCATATTGATTTGACATTCAACCAGTACAAAGTCAACAGCATGATTAGGGGAAATGCTATCAAAAAACAATAAGATAACTTGATTCTGAAAAGCATGTGCTCATTTTGAGGAAGGAGTCAGTTCTAATGGTGACAGCAGGCAGCCTTTATAAACGTAAGTCAGAATGAGAGGCAAATCTACTTGCCATAAAATGTAGTGGACGTGAGCGAGGTCTGTCACAGAGACAAGCACTGAAAAGGAGAATAATATATGAAATGGATCTTTATATACTGAGCTTATTATTGCTGTGGCCTCCAGTCACCAGGCCAAACAGAACAACTCAGCGCAAGATACATTGGCATATCCACGTTGGAGAGGATTATGCCACACAACCTCCCATAATGGATAGAATTATTCCTTCCAGGGAGAATAACCATGAAAATGTGTCTTCCACTACAGGTACCAGTAATAATATTAGCTATGTATATGTCATCACTTCTGTCTCTCAGGACTGTCTTAGAAAGGTATTGCATGAACTCATAGAGAAGGGCATTATAAGGATATTTTTAAAACAATTATATAAATTATCAGATCATAAATTTTCTCTGAACTCTGTCTGTACAGTGATGAGACAAAAGTTATTAGTTTTAGCTCTGTATAAGCAGTTTATTTTTTACTTATCAATACCACTTTGAATGCTTTCTATTCCTTAGTGAAGCATGACTGTGGAACTGCATCTGGCTTGTTATTTCATTTATATAATTTGGTGTTACCAAATTGGTTTTACCATCAAGTTTGAATTCATACTTAAGTATATTTGTGCATCAATAGGGTAATGCTTTTAATTTGTGAATATTCATCTTGGGGAAGAGTATTCTCCTCATAGATTTTATTGAAATCTTTGTCTCTCTAGTCAGTAGAATGATGAAAGAAAACATTTACAGAACTATCATGTCACCACATCATGATGCAGTCATGTATAACACATACCACTTACATCAAAATAATGTGATAAAAACATATGAGAAACACATTGCTTATTTTTGAAATAATACGAAAGGCAAGTTTATTTCCTGAAAACTACTTAAATTTCCTTTTTCATTGACATGCATTCCTCTGAAGGTATCTTTTCTGTCTCATCGTTCCTGCCATTATACAGCATTAGTCAACTATTCTGAAAAAGCAGGAAGCTTAAATTATGAAGCTGGGAAACCGATGGCAACAAAAAATAAATAGAAAATCCTATTTAATTTTCTTCTTTATGATACAATTAGAATAAAAACAAAAAAACACCTGCCTGTCATATAAGGAAGTGGATTGTAGTTTCAGTAAACATCACACCACAAAGTAATTCTGACAGGTAAAATACTTCTTTAATGCCCAAATTTGAAGCTGATTTTGTGAGGGAACAGTCTTATAATTACTATGGACAAAACAGTGAATTGTAACAATTTTGAGTAACTTGTTGCCATTCAGAGTTTGAGCAATGGAGAATCAAAGCGTTTTTAACGGTTGTTACTGACATAACATAAAAGACATGGTAGTCTTTGAAACTGAGGATCTGTGCCTCCCATGAGGCTCAGATCAGGATTTTCTCCCAACCACTGCCCCTATGTCCTATCCTAGTGCCCACTGTCCTTGGTAAGTTTTTTAGTTAGGTATAAAAAGTGGATAAGAACAGCCAATGAAAAGATCTGTTCAATATATTGAGAGAACAGTGATGATGTACCAGAGGACAAAAGGTTTCCTTTCTTTTCCCCTTTTATGCTGATAAAATAGTAACAGTGGTTTAAGGTGAACAGGTGACTTGAATGTGGTGGGAAGGGGAAGTGCAGTCAGCACACATATGAAATTATCAACTGATTAAATCATTCTGGTTAACAGCTATTGTCTCTTCTGGTGGTGCCCTCCATGAAGACCAAACTCAGCCACCTCTGCCTTCAGATAATGAGCCAGAGCAGGGCACTGAAAGAACCACACATCCTAGAGATGGCCCTGGGGATGAGGTCCTTGACAGGACCACAGCTAGTACTAACAAAGCTGGTGATGACTCTCCTCTGACAGGTATAGGAATAAGATCATACAAATTTCTCATGCCTGGTGAGAAATGAGAAACTGTTTCTTCTGAAATTAACTCCTGTCACTATCTCATCTTGGAAGTATACATTCTCGGTGTGGACTTGCTGTGGTGGATTTTTTGCAGTTGATAAAATTACTTTCTGGGAGTCCTTGCAGTTTCTTGCACTTGGCAGTTTCTGTCCTTGCTGGCGCATGTTCCTGGGTGGTCTCTTGTCTGTTCTTCAAGACATGGACTTTGGTGATTCTGAATTCCCAGCTCTATCTTCCTTTCTTGTATATGAGTGGGATCAGACCTGATATCCTTTGGCGTCATTGGTGTGGTGGAGGTGCTCTCATTTGTCAAATGACTTGCTCCTGTGACTCAGCAGCAGCAGCAGCAGCATCACTGCTTTCCCAATGGTGAGGGCAGGGCAATCATAGAAGAATTACATCCCATAAATTCTGCCTTCAGTTCCTTACTCCTCCTCACCAGTGGATTGCCAGGCAAAACTGCCACATATCTGGGACTGTGGCTACTCACTCCTGAGTCACAGGGAAAGCTTGTTGCTACTGTGTTTTCTCTTCTCCTGAAGGTCTTTCCTTCTGTCAATGAATCTATATACATGGCAAGTATCTCCCTCCAACATGGTCAGCATATATGTTGGGCTTAAGGTTCTTTCAGAAACTGGTGGCAGGGCAGAAGGAGGAGAGGCCTTCATATCTTCTGTGCTTTAAAAGAAGAAAATGAATGTGTTTTGTGGCATGCTGTGGTGCAGGAAAGGGAAACAGTGTGGGTGGTGATGTTGTGAGCACCTGCTTTTAAACCTGATCATGCCGTCATCATGGTAGTCACAGAGTCCATGGATTATGTTAACCGAGAGAAAGCAACCAAGGAGCCACTGGTACCTGCCACTCCATCTGGAAGTCAAAGTGAACAAGCAAACACCACAGATGGTTCCCATGTCAACTGGATACCTGGAGTTTTTCCAGGTATTGAAGATCATCTTGACCAATTTCAGACCCCTCTTCCTGCCAGTAAGAACTGCAAATTATAAGCATTTTCATTTATCTGTCAGTCATTTGTGATTTTGGTTTTTTATTATTGTTTATAAGCAGCTTATAAGATGCCATTAGAGGGCACCTCTTTCTATTCAAAGCAGATGACTGAAAGCTTTTAACAAAGCTAAAAGGCTGAAAATAATGTTTCACAAATAATCTTTTCTTAAATTCTTTTATCTGTATGTGGTGACACAACTATTACAATGAACAAGTGTAAACTTTCCGCTCATGTGACAGCACATCATCTTTCTTTCTTGCTAGGCACAAATGATAGTTTCACAGCCCTTTAATGTCATACCTTTTTCTCTTCATCTGTATTCCCTCTACGTTGGTTTTATATATATCAAAAGAAAGGTAATTCTCTGTGAAACCTCACCTTTTTGCTGTTGGTTTCCTCATTGTGATTAATTATAGCTGTTACTGATCTGATACTAACATTAGAAGCTGTGAACAACTTATTTTAAAAGGATTATTCTTCTGTCAGAATTAGTGAAGTTAACAGTGTATACTCTATATATAACCTTTCCTTTTTTGTGTATGTGTTTTCACATGTCAATAGCAGGAGGAATTAAAGGACTTTTTCTCATACCCAAATACACAATCCATACAGATAATATCCTAATAGTAAAGGGGTTTTTTTAAATACTACTTCTCATTTATAATAATCCAAATACTATTTGCACGCACTTCCTTGGTTAGTCCACTAACCAGTCCCAGTGTAGATTTCAGTCAATGCTTTGTGGACATTTTGCACATAAGCGACTTTATGTACCAAAATTCTTGTAGTGTTTTACAGCAAAATCTTTAAAGAAAATTATGTTATTAATTAATGTTCACTTACACTATTTTGTAGAATCACAGACTACTTTGGGTTGGAAGGGACCTTAAAGATCATCTAGTTCCAATCCTCCTGCCATGGGCAGGGACACCTCCCACTAGACCAGGCTGCTCAAAGGCCAATCCACCCTGGCTTTGAACACTTCCAGGGATGGGGCATCCACAACTTCTACATGTGCTTCAAACTCTGTCAGGTAGAATTTGGCATACCTTTTTTTTTTCCAAAATGTTATATCTTAAAATCTAATAAAATCAAACATATAAAAATTGCTTGTGTTATCATATTTTATAATAAGCACAACAATATAAATGCAAAATATGTGAAGAATTTTATTAGAAGGATTGATTTTTAATAGTGATTTCCTAATAAAACAAATTAATTTGTTGATTTTCACTGCCCTTTTCACTGCCCAAGCTGCCTCCTTAATTTTATGTACAAGCATTACACACTATGAAAAAAATTTGCTACCTTCTATTTTGAACAATTAAAACCTGTAAGAACTGATTTGAAGATATTTTTCAGGGTGAACATCTGCATCAAATATTTGCAATGGTGGTGACCTAGCAAAGGCTGTTAAGGTCATCTTCCCAAAATCGTCCTCTTTTCATTGCCTTCAACATAAACATGCTACCATCAACATAAACAGCTTATTTATTGAAAGGTTTGTTGATTTGTAATGGTGCATTAATATATTGGCAGAACATAGTTAAAGGTTTTTTCTCAACAAATGAATGGCTTGATATGCTAGAATGCTTTTTTTAATTCCTTTTTCCCTATAGCAGTGTTAAAGCTATTATCTCACATCATATTAATGACTGATCTGTTGTCCAACGGTGTGCGGACAAATCAGTCTACTATAGGATTTCAAAAAACAAATATCAAAAATAAAAAATCGATTAGGTCATCAAAATGAAATGTGCTTTTGTGGATCCCTCCCAATCACTAGCAAGGATCTCCCCAGAGCCAGAACAAAAGGTGACAGGGCTGAAACCTGCTTCTTCTCAGTGCTCAGGGGGGAGGAAGGATGAAGTTAGCAGTTCTCTGAGTGTACAAATTTTAAAAAGTATCTGCATGCCTTTCTAAGGGATTTTGTGGTGGAAAAGCTCTGG
This sequence comes from Turnix velox, assembly GCA_013400935.1. NCBI lineage: Eukaryota > Metazoa > Chordata > Aves > Charadriiformes > Turnicidae > Turnix > Turnix velox. Next base: position 75,923 of record VZTY01025343.1, read on the forward strand.
CATCTCTCAAGCACCTTAAAAAGCTTAATCAAGTTCCTTGTTAATAAAAATAATGAAAATACCTGGAAGGTTCATAAGCTACTTGTTGGCTAATCTTAACAGAGGGGAAGAAAAGTGCTTCTCAGTTTTGCATTTGCCAGCTGTTACTAGGAGATTATATCAGAAATCCTGGCTAGAGATAAGTTGCAATGTGCATTAAAGAACTTTACAGCTGATTAGAGTAAGTGCTTAAATTGCTTTATTACAGTGCAGAAGAATTCAGAGATGGAGGTCTCTAATATCTTTTCAGTAGTGATACTGAAGTAGAAACCACTAATGAAATGACTAAAATTAGTAAGCTGCTAATTTTGGACTTGGTATATCCATATGGCAACAATGTGACTAGAAATATAATTGCATTAAAGTTCAAGCAATAGGGCCAGCATAGCAAATACTGAAGTGTGGAGGTATGCATTTTGATTTATGATCTAATTCTGTCCTGGAACCACATTGCACTGCTTATTGAAAAGGGTAAGAGGATCCATCCTTAAATTTACAGAAACCATTTTTTCTATTAGGAAAATGGTCTCTTCATAACGGTCAAACTTAAAGCTGTTCAGGGTACATATATTTTATGAAAGCATTAGAGTTTTTGAAATGCAGTTTTATCCCATGAAGGAATAAAATAAGAATTCTCAAAACTTCTCCGTATTGGTTATTTTAGGTTTAAGTTGAAAAGTACAGTTCATTTTTTTTTTCTCTGTCTTCTTTTCTCACTCTCTCTTTCCCCATGGAACAGGCATGTTTGACTTGCAAAAAGTTGCAAACACTCATGTCTTTTCCTTTTCTCCATAATACTTTTAGAATATTGGAATTGCATTTTATTTCACTGAAGTATAATCAAATCAAAACTGAAACGTATGTGAGAAGCAAGGGAAAAAAAGCATGTTTTACTATTCAAAATGCTAAACTAGCCACACTTCAGATGAGTATGAATTATAGTCTATGTAATACTTTAATGACTTCAGCATGAACTTTGTAAACTGGAGGGTTTTCATAACTGCTAAATCCATAAATCTTGTAGCTTGGTGGTGAATATTCACTAAGCATATTTGGCCTAATTTTGTTCTTTAGGACCTACCTCCAGTATATATGATAATCAAGAACCAGACAAGGCACATGATGATTCCACTATTTTCCCAAGCGAGAATGCAACAACAAAAATTTTATCAGAGCCAAGGTCAGACCGGGTACCAGGTAGGTTTTTAAAGTTATATGTTTAAACAATATAAGCAGAGAACTGTATTAATATGAACTGAGGTAAGAGATGGCAATGTAGGTCTGGTGCAGTTGTTTAGACTTTTCTATGTATCAGATAATATTCAGTATTTTCACTAGTGGTATGGACAGAGGAGCATATTGTAACTTAGATAATTTTCCATCAGGATCATGAATAGAGAAATCATGCATTTGGAGAAGTGGACTAAGATCCAAATAACCTTTATAAATTTATATGAAATAAGGCAAAATTTAATAAAGATACATGCAAAACATCATATGTAAAAAAATGCTCCCCGAAAATAACAAGCTGAATGCTGCAAAGTTAATCTTGTAGATCAAAATGGAATAGAAAGAAGCCAATATCATGATACAATTGCAAAAAGACCACAAATATACTCTGGGACACATAAGTAGTAAAGTAATTCTTAAAACAGAGCAATTATTCCACAATACTTAGGCCTACCAAATCCAGAGCTGAAGCTCTTTGTTCAGTTAAAGGTGTTGCATTAATCACATAATTTAAAAAATGAGAAAAGCACAAAGAAAATTTTGGAAAGGTAACCTTCAAGCACTTTTTTTTTAAAACTCATTGTTTTAAAAAAAAACTGAAGGGAGATATGACAAACGTATATTAAGAGAAGAATTATTAGTTTAACACCACAGAGTTATAATATTAAACTAAACAGAAGAAATAATTTGTTTCAAATGAAACTGAAACATAGGAAATTTGTTTAAAAAGCAAGACTTGTTTCAAATGAACAAAATAAAGGAGGTGCCTTTTAGGAGATGATCTAAGTCTATATTACTACAGCATATAGAATAGACTACTGGGAAGGTTATGAAATATCATTTAGTAAAAATGTTACAATAAGTGGAATATTTCCTAGCCATGTTCTTATGGACACTGTTTCACTGGAGTGAAATGTAGGTAACTGACATGATCTCTTAGAGTCTCATATAGTTTTTTCAGAGTATATCCATAAATTACAGTAAAATTTTAATTGAAAAAATGAACAGTCCACTATACGTGTAAGTCATTCCGCTTTTATGCCTAGGATTGCAGATGTATGATTGCTAAGCCTTTTCTCTTGCTCTTGGAGCAAATCATTATGCATTTGATTTTCACAGAAGCACTTTGTAAAACATTCATGCAAGCAAGGAAAAAAATCTGATCATTTAAAGAATATAGCAGAACTTGTGTTCTTACAGTTCTGTGAAACAGCAAGCCTACTTGAGATATGCTAACACACTCTCCTCCCCTCCCTCACATCTTCTTACAGAATGGCTAATCATAGTTGCTGCTCTTGTGGCACTTGTGTTGATTCTTGCAGTGTGCATTGCTGTTAACAGTCGGAGAAGGTAAGCAAGCTTCTTTACTTTTTTCAAAACACATTGCCTTGCTATTTTCTTCTTCTCAAAGCTTCAAAGCTTTGTGAAAGAGCAGAGCAGTGTAACACAGGAAACAGCTTCCTCTGCAAAGCTCCATGACTTGGGATGTGAGGGCGCAGGTCACCATGTCTTGCACAGCTTGTGCATCAGTGAGGGAGCAAGTTAGGCAGTCTCTGCCCATTCAGAAGGCATCTTTTGAAAGCTGTGCTTTGTTTATTGATTTTACACAGGGTTAGCTGAGGACAAGTCAGTTTTTCAATGCCATGTAACCAGATAACCACTTTAATAGTCTGGGGCAAAATCTGACAGCTGTGTATAAAATGCTTTTTGACTGCTCTGATGAATACTCAGCCCACATTGCCAGTGTGCATTAGTTTTGGACTGGTGTTTTTTTTAAAAGATAGAGAATCTCTGTGTATCTGTTCATTCTTATATTAGGATATATACAAAGTTCATAAATATTGACATACCCAAATGTGAGAAAATATCTTCTAGCTTTCAGTAATGAATGTTATTCTTATCTGTTGTAACGATAGATAAAAACCTAAGAAGTGAGTTCCTGACAAATTTTATACATATAGAGTCAGATGCTTTAAGAAAAAAAAAAAAAAAGCAATATGGAGAAGCTTTACACTTATTGTCATCTCTATCTGCACTGGCAAACACAAGTCTAATTTCCAAACACTTTCTAAATAGTGACTTTCTGTTTTTTTCTTATTTCTCTTAGTCCTCATTCATAGTACTTTTTTTTGTTTGTTTCTAGATGTGGGCAGAAGAAAAAGCTAGTGATCAACAATGGCAAAGGGGCAGTGGAAGACAGGAAGACGAGTGGATTAAATGGAAATGTCAGCAAATCACAAGAAATGGTGCACTTGGTTCATAAGGAACCATCAAATGATCAAACAGGAGCATGTGATGAATTTCTTACTATTAATGAAACACAAAGTCATCAGGATCTTGACATGAAGAGTGAAATGTAATAGTACTAAGCTGCTAAGTAGATCAGAGATGGGGAATTCAAAATCATGAGTAACTTGGACAGGAATTCACAGATGTACTGTGCTACAAAATATTTTGAAGATAATTAAATATAAGTTTTATTCATTTTTAATCACTGATTTTAAATTTGTATTTGCTTTCGGAAATAAGCCCCCAAGAGCTGCATCATGTTTTTAGTTCCTAGTTCCTCCACAGAGGACAGTTACTGTGTCCTAGGTGATAGAAGGAGATTTATGTCATTGTTCCCCATATGGAGCATCTTTACTATGCGGAGCTTCAAAAGTATCCAGCCACTCCATCTCACAGGCATTTAAGGTACTAAACTTGCTATGGTACAAAAGTGAGGATCACATGTCAAGGCCTCCAATACAATATCTAATACATCAGAATCCTTCAGAAGTGCCTTCCAGTCAGGAAGAGTAGTAGGTGCATTCAAGAGTCTGTTGGTATAAACAAAAAGTGACATTTTATAGTGATATGTGACATGGTCTACAGTGAGGGAAACTTGGAAGGACAATGTTTATTTATCTCTATTTTTAAATGTCTGTGGTCTTCTTGGCAGGAGGAATAGAGACATGAAAACATGAGCTGATACATAATAAATTTTTATACTTTGTGACTTTAACTATCTATCTATAATCCTTAATGTTTTTTGCTCTTCCACTTTCATTGATCACATTTTGTGCATGTCTTAATGAATCTTTTCGTTAGGATAATGAATTGTCCCATCTCTATTACAAAGGCATGGATCAAGCAATTGGAGATCATTAGGAAAGACCTCAGTCTTTGATTCCTAAAAATTGGTCTCTGTCTTCTTATGCTCCATTTTTCTTAGGAAGTGCTGAGCATAGTACAATTTGTTTTCCCTATAAGTATTATGTTACACTAGTTTGCTGGTATTTTTTAAATTGACTTTCTGTGATCTTGTTCACTTCACAATTCCATTTCATCCACATTTTTCCCTCTGCTTTCTAAAATTACCAAAAGAAACGCTGCTTGCTTATTGGTACTAGAAGTTTAAATTCTACAGTAAAGATCCAAGAGAATTAAAAGAAACTCTGTCAGCCATGTAATAGAGTAAAGCAGCCTCAGCCACACTGTTACATGCTTTTGTTTTGTCTTTATGTGTCTGTTAAGTATTTGTATTAAGCTATGATGCTGTGCATTATATTGATATGAATTGTCAGAAAGAAAATTATTTACTGACAGTGCTCTGTGCCATTTTTAAGTGTACTGGAGTTCAGGGACAATAATAACTTCTAATTGGGCTGCCTCAAAGCAAAGGAAGTAAAACCAACATGAGGTAATTTCAACCAGCAGTCTGTGTCAGTTGTAGGATGGGGAATTTCAGGGTTTTTAAAATATTCCTGCTCAATTGCAACAGCACTTCTCTTTGAGACTGTTCAGCTAAAGCTTGTTCTGTTTTTCCATCTGGATCTATTTGGAGGTTGAGTATTCAGCTGGCTAAATACTAATATAAGCTAGCACTGCTCCTCACTGAAACATAAAGCACATATATATCTAAGTCACAGCCTTTCAGCAGTTTCCCATGTTTTGTTGAGTTGTCTCATGCCCTGGTATCTGCAAGCAGATCTGCTCAAACGCAATTTGCCCCTGGGCAAAAGATCCCATGATGAGGTGTGACTTTAAAGAGTGCATAGGACGTTTCTGACTTCATGTAAGTCAACATGCTTCTTCTACGTTTATCTATGAATGTTCATATTGGCTGGTGGTCCAAAGGTGTTTAAGTACATTGTTGGTACTTGTGATCTACTGCCAAACTTCTCCATCCTGTCATGTATTTTAATACTGAGTTGTGTAATGGGAAGTCTGTTGACTCCATGCATTTATTTTTGTTTAATTCCCGTGAGGTTTTCAAGCAAGCTTTTCTGTCATAAATCTAAACGATTTTTCAAAAGCTGTATTTCAACTGGTGATATGTACTTGTTTCATTAAGTATGAATAATAATTCCTCAGGGGAGGATTTATTCCTTTCTTCAAATACTAATTGAATATAGGTGTCAATAGAAAGGAAAATTTAAAGCTTGAATTTTTCTTAAAAGAAAAAGCCTTGGGCATGTTATTAATTTCCTTATTCAGCTGGAAAACCCACAATCTCCTTCCTAAATTATCTAATTAGACTGACTGATTTTTTTTTATATTTTTAAATAAAAAGATGCTCAAATTCTTTTTATAGAGGCAATGCCATTGTTTTGTATATGCTGATTCTTTTTATATGTCAGTGATTATTGTGTAGCTCAATTTCAAAGCTAGATGGCCATTTCATGTGCAATATGTTTTTATCGAACTTGATTTTATATTTGAGAGCTTGTCTGTTATTCATATGTACTTTTTATAGGGAGCTCTTCATATAATTGCATATTTATTTAACAGATTAATCAGAATGAAAGAAAATATCATCTCTAAATTGTAACTAGAAGTAGTATAGCTAAATACACATTTAACTATAAAATAACTTTCCAAAAATAAACTTCATTCCATACTGAAGATAAAAACTAAGATCTATATTATTAAGAGAGAGAATTATTCTGCAGGATAGTTGTGTTTAATACTGGGGATCCAAGGGTCATTTTTTTCTGCTTAAAAATTTGAAGTCAAGGTCAGCTGAAGGCCGTGTGACCTTGTCTGTTCTGTCAGCTTTCCAGAGACTCCTCAGATGATCTTGGAGTTAGCTATTAATATTAACATAGCTTCCCTCTCCCAGCAGAGAAATTGATCTAATTTAAGATCATCACATCTTGATGACTCTTCTGGCTCCTGGTGGACAAGCTGGGTCTACCCTTATTTCCTGGTAAGAATTAAGAGCTCTCCTGAAAATGCTGAAGGGACCAGGTTGGACCTAGAACAGATCCCTGATCAACTTGTGTCACACTTTTGAGTAGTTTTAAATAAATGTAATCCAGACCACCTTGCTCATGGAAATACTGTCTGAAGCAGTAAGCATATTTAAGAAAGGGATTGTATGTTTATGGAGATTGTAACAATCCAGGATGTTTGTTTGAAGATCTTGCAAGTAATGTTTGATTAAAACAAGGAAATGTTATGTGGCACTCATGTTTATCTACATCCATGCTTTAAACCCTTTCCACACCATCAGTTACAAAATTATATTTCTGCACAATGTTTTTCATTATAGGGATTTTTTTGTGTGTCCTGTGTCAACAACAATAGTTCTAAGTGGTTAAAAGTATATGAGGAGACTATAATCAGGAGTCTCTTTAGCCTATAAAAAATTCCAGGAAAGGACAGAGCTCAGTATATGTCTTTGTTAGGACCGGTCCTAATTATTTTTTCTTTAAATGAAGGAAAAAAAGCTGTGTTCTGTTGCAGCTTGCACACACCATCAGCAAATTTTGTAAGCCAGTAGTTTTTTTTATGGTAGACTAGGCTGTTAGCCAGTGATTACTTCTTACCCTTATTAAGCAATTCTAACTTCTCTGGTTGCAAAATATTAGTCAAAACCAAACTCTTTGCATAACCACAGATATTGACTAATTCTTTCTCTTTGGAGAGAAAAAGGACAAAACAAGGTTAGGAAAAAACACTGCGCTGTGATGTTCTTCAGAATGCATTTCCAGCCACACTGTGAGAGTGGGTGAGAAATATCTCATTCCTTAGAGAGAATGGTGAGTATTTTGTGAAGATGTTTTAGGGGTGGGAAACCCTGGGGGATTACAGATAGAGGGCGATACAGTTGCTGGAAGAGGAAGTAAATGGAGAGTGAAATTTCTGTGCTACTACTGTGAAAGTCCCTTCAACATCCCCAGGAATTTGGCATTTGAATAGTACAAAGCTCTAAGAAGGAAAAAAAGAATTGACCTTTTCTTGTGAACTCCGCACCTCCAAATCACCATCTTTTCAACACCTCATATACAGAATGATTTTGAATAATTTTTCCCCTGGTATCTCTTTTCTCACTATTGCTATGCCATACTGCATGGGCTGTCCACCACCACCATCCTGAGAGAAAGTAGCTATGACTGTAAGCAATGTGAGGCAAAGTGTAAATTTAGCAAAGACGAGAGTAATTTGTACAGCAGAGACTGCAATTTTTGTCTTTCCTGTCTTGGCCATTTGGAGTAAGTTTAGCAACAGCAAGAGTTCAGGATTTCTCTTCCTGCTCATCTTGGTTTTTAAAGTACCAGAATTACAGTGGCATCTGCACAGGTCAACTGTGCTGCTGCACAGTTCTTTGAAAAGTTGAAATTGAAGCCAAAGAAATTGAAATCAAAGAAGCCCTCCTGACCTCAAGGATGCTCATTGTTTACTCACTCTGCAAGTGAAACAGAGGCAGTAAAAGCTTTATATTTATACCTCAAACACAGCCTCTTTCAAATTTGTCTGGGTGATTCCAGCAATGATTAGAAAGGCTACAATTCTGAGCAACAAGTTCAAGGCGTCTCAAATGTTTTATTAAAACTTCTTAGTCTACAGGCAAGAAGGTTTTGGAGGAGCAAGTGCATGAAATTAATTTTCTTACGTCCTTTGTCACACAAATCTGTGTACTGAACTGTGCACTGATGTGGATGTCATTCATTTTGTGTCTTTCAGAGAATAAGAAAAATTAAAATTATGAAGTTATGGATCAATAAGATTCCACAAAGACTGTCAAATCAGAGTATAACTATTTTTCTTTTGTTTTCAGAAATAGACATGGGTTTAGCTAGTTTTAATATCCCAAACAGAAGACCTAGTTGTGAAAAATGTTTTTTTTCTGAACATTAACAGAATCACATTATGTCAGGGACTGTAAGGAACCTCGAGAGATCTAGTCCAATCCCCATGCTGGAGCAGGAACACCTAGACCAGGTCACACAGGAATGTGGCCAGGTAGGTTGTGAATGTCACCAGAGAAGAAGATTCCACAACCTCTCTGGGCATTCTGTTCTATTGTTCTGTCACCCTAACTGTAAATAAGCTTTTTTCATATATTTCTATGGAACTGTCTATGTTCCAGCTTGCATCTGCTGTCCCTTGTCCTGTCAGTGGATGTCAGTGTCCTCCTGACACTCACCCTTTACATATTTATTCATGAGGTCACCCCTCAGTATCCTCTTCTCCAAGCTGAAGAGGAACCATTGTACTGTGGATTGCTGGCAGAGTGGGCCTTCCAGCACATATCAGTTAAAGTCTCCCACAATAACCAGGGCCTGTACTCTCAAGGCTGCTCTCAGCTGCCTGTAGAAGGCCTCATTGACTTCCTCATCCCGATCTGATGGCCTGTAATAGACACCCACAACAGAATCACCCACACCAGGCTGACCCTTAATTCTCACCCACAAAGGCAATAACCGCTCCTCATCTACCCCTGTACAGTATTCAATACATGCTAGTTGCTCTCTCGCATAAAGGGCAACTCCAATACCCTTCCTTGCTGGCCTCTCTTTCCTGAGAAGGCAATAACCACGCATGACCATGTTCCAGTCAAGTGAGCTGTCCCACCATGTCTCTGTGATTGCCATCAGATGACAATCTGCTGTCTGAACACAGATTTCTACCTCCTCCTCTTCATTCCTGAACGGAAATTGGTACACAGACATTTCAGGGAGTGAGCCCAGCAGATTGCACCCCAGGGAGATAGGAAGGGTCCTGGTCTTCATGAATATTAGAGCCCTGACCCACTGGTCCTAGCCCAGCTACCCTTTCTCCCTCTCATCTAGATTAAAGCCCTATCAATTAGCNTCAGATGACAATCTGCTGTCTGAACACAGATTTCTACCTCCTCCTCTTCATTCCTGAACGGAAATTGGTACACAGACATTTCAGGGAGTGAGCCCAGCAGATTGCACCCCAGGGAGATAGGAAGGGTCCTGGTCTTCATGAATATTAGAGCCCTGACCCACTGGTCCTAGCCCAGCTACCCTTTCTCCCTCTCATCTAGATTAAAGCCCTATCAATTAGCCCTGCAGTTTCTTGGGCAAAGATCCTCCTTCCCCTTCGGGACAAATGTTCCTCACCTGATGATAACATTCCTGGAGCAGCATAAGCCATCCCATTGGCAAAAATTGCAAAATTCTGTTGGTGACACCAGCTACAGAGCCATGTATTGATTGATTGGCTTGATATGTTCCTTGCAATGTCATTTCCTCCTAATGGAAGGAGTGAGTTAAAAAATAACCCAAGGTTCTAACATCTCTTTTGATAGCCCTGGGCCTACAGTCTCCTCTCCACCTACCTGGAAAATAAGCAGTGGACAGGAGTCAGACAACTCTATCAGAGTTGGGAGGTTCCTGGCCGCATCCTTAACCTGGGCTCCAGGAAGGCAGACACCTCCCTGTGAGTGGGCTCTGCCTGGCACATCAGGCCCTTCCTTCCCCTTCAGAGGGAATCTCTAATGACTACAGCCCATCGTCTTCTCCTCATGGATGAAATTTTTATTGGAGCAATGGCCTCCCCAATTGCAAAGACACTGACAGTGAGGAATCCTCATCCCTCACATCTCCATTTGTTGGGCTTTCAACAGCCAGAACCACGTACCTGCTGCTCAGAGGAACTGGAGGCACTGCGGTGGGCAGGGAGGGAGCTCACCCAACTGCCCTGACCATGATCTTTACTCGTTTCTTTTAGGAATCTGTCTTCTGCCTGAGAAGGGCAGGATCTAGGTGCACCATGGTCCTGACTCCTGTCTGACATGTTTCTGCCTCAACTTCTCTAATGTCCTTAGCCTTTCCACTTCACACAGCTCCACCACCCTGCTGAGCAGATCGTTCTCCTGCTTCCAGCGCGGGCAGCACCCTCAGAGTTACCCCTCGGTAGCAATGAGAGGCTCCGGCATCGCCTGCAGCTGTGGCCGAGACAGCTCCATTGCTCTGGGGGAGCTCCCTCGGCTCCTGCGTCCTTTCCGACTGTGGGTGGGAGCACAACCTCCACCGGGTGGAGATCGTCGTTAACGCCTCACAGTCGGTGACCCCGCCCTTGTTAATTACAGAGNCTCCGGCATCGCCTGCAGCTGTGGCCGAGACAGCTCCATTGCTCTGGGGGAGCTCCCTCGGCTCCTGCGTCCTTTCCGGCTGTGGGTGGGAGCGCAACCTCCACCGGGTGGAGATGGTCGTTAACGCCTCACAGGCGGTAACCCCGCCCTTGTTAATTACAGAGAACACCTACCCCCTGCTGGTTTAGGCTTTGGAAAGGCCTCGTTTTTCTGTGTGAGGGGGTGCGGGGCAGTGAACGCGCTCGTGTCCCGTTTCAATCTGCCGCCGGGGGCAGCAGCTCCGCTCCGCGCTCCCTCACTCGGCGCCGGAGCTGCCGGGGAGGGGTCCGGCCTCGCTGCTTTTTCCGGCATCCAAAAGTTCCGAAAACGAGCTTCTTGCCGGTTCTTTTTTGCCGAGGTACCCTTCCCCAGCACAAACAGTCCTCCGCTGGAGCCACTTCTCAGCGTAATGTATTAATTAGGTTCGCCACCTAATACATTACGTAGCTTTTCCTTTGTGCTAAACAGAAATTATTACAAGTCATTTAATTCCCACTGAAAAAAATTGTCTTCATAGGTTTAGAGTAAAATAGGATCTGTTATAAATTTAAGTTCATCTACTGGAAAACCCTGAAGTGTTTTTAAGAATATTAGGTAAATATCTTACTCTAGACTTCAGCTCACCAGTAGCTTTCTTCTGGTGCTAGGTCTGCCTTGTAAGCTATGAGAAAGGACCTGAAGTTAGGGACCAGCAGGCTCATATGCAGTGGGGGCTCTGTACATCGAAAGGTTTCTGAAAGCCCTTCAGACTTTCAGAGCAACCCTGAACAGTGGAAGATGTGATAAAGCATTTTCCATCTCTTCTCCAGAAGCTGTACCAGGGTGGGGTTTGCCTTAGCACCCAAAAGTTCTCCCATGTTGTAGTGAGCAATGATTTGGTTATGGCAAAATTTTAGCTTTAAATCTAAATTTATTTATAGATGTTGCTTGTACTTCTACATCTAGCTTCAACTTTTGGCACCACATACCTGAAAGGGTTGGGGTTTTTTTGCTTGCTTACTTGGTAAAAAAAAAAATCTTGGATGATTTTCAGTGATACTTTCCTCACAGGAATCTGGATTTCATGTTTTCATTTTATCCAGAATAAACTAGTAAGAACTGGGTATATTTTGCCTCATGATTGGATATTAAATGTGAGTTTATATTTACCCCTTTTTATCAGCCTATCCTCTTTAGTAACAAGCATCTGTTTCAGGACTCATGTTGCAGATTGCCAGTAGCACCTTTACTGTAACTAGCTCATACATCAGTTCTGAGCAGCTTTCAACCTGAACTTGTCTTTCAGCCTGAGTTTTTCTAAGAAGGCCTGTCATCACCGAGTCCAGTATCCAAATCTCAGCTGGCAGCACAACAAGAGAGAAAAAATCCTACTGCAAGTACCCTGAACTTCAATTGCCGATGATACAGGCCTCACAGGAAATCACCGGGAAAAAAATTTACTTTTTGGATTTACAAATGATTCACTATTTTGGATTTGTTCGGGCACTGTCAATACAGCTCTAAATGCTGTCTTTCTATCTGTATCCTAGTGTGCAAGTACATGGGGTTTGTTTCACTCTAACACTTTCTACAGTCACCCACTCAATCAAGGATGTTTTGTTTTGCATCAGTGAGTCATTAGAGTCACCAGTGCAGACGAGCTTATAATTATTGGGTACTTCCCTGCAGTTCTTTTGTGGTTCAGTTTCTAGTTAATGTTTCTTTCCCTCATCAAGGTAAAGTCTAAAATGAACTCTACACAAGGATGCTAGTTTGTTCAGCTAGTGACTTAAAAAACCAAACTCACCCCTTGTTCAAGAAGGGTGACTTCCTCCTAAAAGGGCAGATGTAAAGTCTATCAGTTATATGACAGACAAGACTAGGTGAAACCAGGTTCAGAGACAGCTCTGAGGTTCAACTTGCTGCTGATTAACAACAAAGGTTCTGGTCTTCTTTAGGAAGCTTTTTTTAGAACAATCTTTATTCACATGGAGTAGTGCCTTCAAAAACCATTGATAGCAAGTACAGGAAAGAAGTTTATTTGATCCTAACAATTTAGGTAATACTAGTAGCACAGGTGAAATAGGTGAATGAATTTTAGTGAATTTCCTAGCCTGGTCTTTCTTCTTGCCCATTCACAGAGTTGGGACTCAGCTGTCTTCTCTCCGTAGTGATGACTACGGACCATAGGAGAGTGTCCAATGGCCCAACTTTGGGCAGCTCATGAAGAAAACAGGTAAATTGAGGCCTATCAGTCTCACAAGTTACTTCAGGAAAGGCAAGCATATTTTCTCTGTCAAAAGCGAGAATGAATAGCACAACACTGTGAAAGTCAAACCTTGGGCGGCTGCTTTTCTAAATGCTTGTCCTTGTACTGCAGAAGCATCCTGAATAGTGTGAAGCTTCGTTCCTCCAGATCCCATCTCTGAGTTTAGGTGGGCAGCAGCCATCGCTGTAATTTATCTTTTCTACACAGACGCATTTTGCTTATCACTGCAGAACCTGCCTGCCATGCTAACATCAGCACAACCACAAGATTTGATCTTGCATGCAATCTAGTTTCCTTCCTGCACCTGCTGTAGGATAAGTGTTCTTTCATTGCATGCTGTTCACATGAGACAAGAAGCAGGCATCCACCTGCTGAAGCCGTGAAACCGCCTCAGCTTTGATGGCCAACACAGGACTCTGCACAGCTCAGAAAAGCTTCAGCTGTACAGCAGCATTAAACTCTGGGGGGGTATGTGTCCATTCTTGCAGTATAAATACTTGTTGCAAGTAACTCCCACTAACCTGAGTATCATTTTTAATGCTGTTTTCCTTCCACAGCACTGTAAGTTGAGGACACTTGTTTCTTTTGTATCCTTGCCCTGTTTGCTTGCACTGTCTATACAAAGGAGCCCTGAAGTGTTCTGTTGTTTTTCCTTCCATGCCTGGGAGGGGATATAAAAATATCTCTTAATATGGATCAATGGTTTGTGACTCACTGCCTTTTATAGCACTTTCTAACAAATGCTTTCCTGTGGAGAGGGATGCATTCCAAACACAAAGACTTTCTTATAAAAAAGAAAACACAAAGGTTTTGCAGGGCCTTAGAATATGTATTTCCAGAAGGGACATCTTCACATAACTGCAGAATTGACACCTGGGATGTGTTTTTTAGGTCTTGCAGAAACATTGCTCTGAAAAAAAAAGCAATAAACACAGGTCACAGTGTCAAGCCTTCCAATTGAAGCTTTTTGGCATGTTGTGTAACAAAAGAGTACCCATCAAAAGATTCTTTCCTTTAGGGAAGGAATTTGAGTTTACACAGTGCACATAAAGTATATAATGATGGGTAATCCTGAGCACAACAAACTTCAATATCATGCATTTATTAGCAGCTGTAGCAGCTGTTGTTAATGTGGCAAGATCAGGATGTTTCTGCATTCTGTAGAAAGCCACAATGTGGCACAGAAATGGCCGTAGACAGACAGGGTCTCAGATTTATCTTTTGCACTAAGATCTTTCTAGTGCCTCATAAAGACCTGGTTCGTTACTGAGTCAGAGGGCAGATTGCCAACTGAAGTGCTGCCAAAGCCACTTCCTGCCATGCCTGGATTTTCTTTGGCAACTTCTCAAGTGGATGCTGGTCTCAGATCAGTCAGGAGGAGGCACAGGTCCATGCAGATTATTAAATCTCACAACAAGGGGTTTGATTATGTGTCTTGATCACACAATGGTAGTTACTCTACTTCCATAATGTGTAGTATTCTGATCATAAATGTTGGCTCCTCTCCCTACTTATCAACTGCCAGTCCTATGGCAACAAGTGCAGTTTGTGCATCTGACCTTAGCGGCAGATTTGCTCAGTTGCAGGTGGCACCCTAGAGTATTTGGAGGATACAGTGTGTGTGGGGGGGTGAGATTTCTAGCACTTTGGCAAAGTTTTCAGAACAGGCAGCCTCTCACAACAGCCTGCCTAATCTATACTCCTACCCATTCCCATATTGAGCCCAGACTGACATCAAAACTCACAAATAAAGGCCATGAATATTATGAACCAACATTTATTGATTATATGTACAACTATTTCCAGTATAGAAAGAGTGTCTAGCTTGTTTTATACATGAAAGTTACAAAAAATTCTGTTCACACTGTAAGAAAGCATTAGAAGTAAATGATCACTGATGGTTTTAAGGGGAAAAGGATATGAACTAGAAAAATAGACTCCATTTATGAGGCATTCCAACTAACGTATACAAGAATAGAGCTCAGAGCTGGGAGACTCTCTCATCTGCAATTCACTAGTTTTTTAACAAACTGTGCTATAGATCTGTAATTTCAGACTGTCATTTCAAAATTGGGGAACTTCTTTAGTTTAAGAAAAAGACAAACCTTATCCCTCTTTTTATTCATTCTAGATGAAACATCTCAAAACAATCCAGATCCTGATCACATTTAAGAAGGGGCAAGGGATGATGAATAAGCAGTTCACTGCCATACTGCAGTTCACCCTGAAGCATCTTTAAGGAGCAAACCAAGCAGGATTCTTCCTGTGCTTTGTGGCCTGGTTTTGGTCTTTTTCAAACTTTTACAAACTTTTTGTAAATAATGGGCCTGTACAACCACCACAGTAGCTCAAGAATCATTTAGCTTTGCGTTTAATTTACACTAACTATTATTAATAGCCTTTTTAAACAATGAAAGAAACAGGGCACTAGGGGCGCATTTATCTTTCCCAGAGACTGTTGCTGCCAAGGGGATAAAGCAGAGCTTTCTACTTTGACCAAGTGCGAAGTGATGGCCCCTGCTGCTGTGTGACAGTCATGTGACTGTACTTGCTTTGCTGGCATCTGTGGTCGAGGAGTAACTGGAAGTGACTCAGAGGTATCTTGCGACGCTGTCATATGACTAAGGGCTGAATGGTACACAGTGGAATGAATCAGACAGTTAAAAGCAGCCAGGGTATTTGGTGAGGGTGAAGTTAACTTGATTTCCTTTTATTAAACAGTGATTTCATTGATTTTCTAGAGATTTCAAAAATTTCAAGCAAACGAGAAGAAAACAAAACAGAAGCTAAACATTTTAGATGAACATTAATTCTTAATGTGTTAACAACTGAATTCATGAAACAGCAAATCTATGCTAGGATAACTTTCACTCACTGCCAGGGTACAGACACACATGCAGGTACAGACACATACCACATTGGTTAGATAGTTGAAAACTAAAAATAACATATTTACAGGATGTGATTCTGAATATTATCTGAAGAAAACACTCTGTAATAGACAGATAAAGCAGTTACTAACTTGTGGAACATAATCATTTGAATGGCTGGAAGGAAACACATCCAGATTAAAAGGAAAAAAACCAGTAAAATTTTTAAAAAGACAGTCTAATTTTCTACTATGGTGCAATACACAGTAACCAATTCAATTCAGTTAAAGCACTGCTACACATACAGTATACATCATTTCACTGAAATTACACATAGCTACATTATCTACACTAAGTGCAGAGAGGCACTGGACATCATGCTTCAACAGAATGTCAATAAGATTTTACAGCTATTAGTAATTCAGAACTATTCTACTTGTGCATCCTATTAATACTTGATACATCTCATTTAAAATACAAAATGGAATTAAAATACAAAAAGGAATTAAAATACAAGGATATAAACATTTCCTACATGTATATATACTAGAAATTTAGTCTCCAAAACCTCAGCAGGTTAACATAGCCCCATACATTACTAAATAATTGAAGAGATGTCATTATCAGTCACACTAGGACAGCACTACTCGTTATTTAATGTTTTGAATCACAGTCAATGGGCTAGTAGGGCATCAAAGATTTTTTTATAACATAATAGTTATTAATACTTATTTTTATTCCTATAAAACCAGTTCCTTGTTAATTAAATTTAAATCATTATATTCATGGCCTTAATGCCAACAGATATTTGACTAATGATGCAGAGATGACCATAAAAGAAAACAAGTCTCACTTGTCTGGGTAAAAAAAAAAAAGGTAGTGGTCGTTCTCTTCAAAATGCATACTAAAAAAGGAAATATTTGTATGGATGCTCTTCCATTACACTCATCCCATGGTTGGTTGGTCCTTTCTCAAGAAGGCAAAGATGGGTGGCCAAACTATGAACTGATTCCACGGGCTGAACTCACATACACTGTATTGCAGCAAGACAGAAAGGGTACCTGATAAATGTATTTTTGCCTACTCAAATCTCCAGTTTTCTATAAGCTGTATTCTGAGTCAGTCAGTTATGCATGATTCGATCCTAAGAACTGTGGGATTTGGCAAAGGTAACACCAGAAAAAATGAGGGACGATTGCCCAAGACAGTCAATCTAGACGATTGTTCAGTTTATTATAAAATTGTCCCATAATGAACTGCAGCATTTCAGGACATCTTTAAATTCCTATTTGCTTCTTGCATTTTGTGCTTTGATATAATTCATCACTAAGCATAACACAAAAAGAAGAAGGCTGGTTTTATTCTAAGGTACAAATCAACTTGAAAGGATTATTCCCCTATGTTCTATGGTCATATAGAAAAAAGTATAAGCAAGTATTAGTAAATTACAAGTAGAAGGTAATTTAGTTCAGTCTACACTGTAGTTTCCAGAGAACAAGTACAAACCCCTAAAACCTGTATTAACAACTAAATCAGTATTGAGCACATAATATTTAATAAGAGAAATAAATATGCAGCTTTCTTCCTCATGCATTGTACAAGGTAGGGTTCACACTAGATCACAGGAAAAGGGATATATTTAAGAAAGGAGCAGGATCTCTTGGATGGAAGTCTGTGCAATTGTCTTTAAGAAGGAAGGACAACCTGTAGTACATAAGAACTTACAAGTCTATAGCCTAAAATACTGACTGCAAAATTAATATAAACAGTTTTTGCACACAGTCTTCAAAAAATTATAAAGAAAATTAGAAAATAACTAGATAGAATCTCTCCAAACTATGCTATTCATGTAGAAAGCAATATACAGGCAACAGGCAGTCCAGGATATGTGATGCTGCCTATGACAGTTTCCTTTCATGTAATGGTGTGCACCACAGGGCATCATTAACAACAACTGCAGAACTCCTGAGTTTTGAAAAATCAGACTAGAAAGATTGGAATTGGCATTGATCTTTCAGCAGATTGCTGTTAGAAGTGAAAGGGGAGGAACAGCTGGGTGAAGTGAGAAATCTCACAAGTCATCTTGCCTTTCCAAATCCTAAATTAGCCTTTTTTTTGTTTCAATCCTGGACTAGTAGAGACCTACTCAGTGCCTCAGTCACATGCTCCAGGTTTTTTTCCACAAGACTCACAGTTGCAAGCATACAACCACCTTACCTGTTAGCTGTTGTATAAACCCAGTAGTGGGAAGATACCAGGTTGCCTTGGGAAAGATACTTGTGGAAGAATCAGCTGGTTCTGGTTATTCAGAGCCTTATGCCAGGAAGCTCACTCATAAAAAGAATTACCAGTACCTGAGCATCAGCAACAGTTTGCCTCATTCATAGCAGCAGATTCCAGTTTAACATAAAACATTATTAGAATTAGAAAATTAGGGAGGCACCCATTGTGCAGCCTGTACCCAGGTACTGTTGCTGGGGTCTTTTTTGGGAGTCCTGCCTTAGGTGTGCAGAACTGCAGTTTGTGCTTTGTCTGAGGATCACAGACACATGGAGACTTAGTGTCTGCATGGGAAGAAAGAGCAATGAGAAGACATTGTTTCAGGTAAATTGTGAGCAACATAACACTTTCAAAAATAAGGTGAACTTGAAAAATTTGTTTACAGCTGTACTGCCTTCTTCGACATTTTTAATATTGTCATCCCTTTTTTCTTTTTCTTTTTTTTATTGCAGTACTTGGAAGTTATATTCTATATAGTCTTATTCAGACAAAGGAAATTTGGTATATATTTTTCTTTCAAAGTAATCAATATGACTGGGGAAGTAAAAGTAACTCATCTGACCAAGAGTGCTTTCTGATGGGACCAGGAACTTCTACATCATCTTATGTGGTGAATTACAGCCAAAGTGAATAGTCCCAATGGACTATCCACCTAATACCATACACTATGATAAATAATAGGAAAAATATCTTAATTGTGGCCTTGGAAGTCACAGTAATAAAATCAAGTATAGTCTTCTGGCTCATAAAAGATTAATACTACAGTACATTTTTATAAAGTGCTCTTATTTATCATTCTGTAAATTAATTAAAATGTTGCAATAGCATTAGACGAATAGAACTTAATGAGAAACTTTTGTCTTTACAGCTCCACAAAAAGGTTCCTCTGAGCCTTGTGCTAAAGCCAAGGGCCTTTTTAAAGATACCGGCAGAAGTAAATGTCAGAGATGAGGTTTAACACTGCCCACAGTTTGGGGGATTTGTGCCATTGCTGCTGTATTGCTACAAGACTGCAAACAATCTGAGTAAAAAGCAAGGAAGAAAAGAAAATCCAGGCAGTTGCCAGAATAAATATGTTCAAACACTGTTGCTGTAGCTTCTCAAATGAACAGTCTGCTTTTCTGATTATCTATAATAGAAAACCAAAGGCTCTAGAAGTATGGAAAATAAATCAGAAATCTTTATTACTCATGTCTTTTAAAGTGGCAAAAATTTTGGAATTCTGAGTGCTTTGAGAGAGAAATGGAGATCAGCTGCATCTCAAGGAAGAAACGAAAAAAAAAAAGGTGATAGTGTTTCTTGGTTTTGTGCTGAGTTTTAAATTCATTACTGGATTTGTGGCATAGACACAACTAGGTAAAAAAGAGAGATCTTGGATGAGAGAACCAACATCATTACAAATAGCAGACAAAGACTATTCCCTGGGATAGAATTGTGAAATGCCTTATGTTAACAGAGATGGGAAGGAGATTTGACCTTTCCTGGAAGACTGAGACTCTCATAGATCTCAGTGGGTCTTTCATGTAGTTGGAGAATTGCAGGCACAGGTTTTAGTACAGCAAATACAGTTTTTCAAAGACATGCTGAATTTCTCAGTGATTCAAAAGAAAGGAGCACAATCCATAATATGGTTCTAATGTCTTATCCCTACCTATTTGAAGGCTCTGCGTATGTCAGACTCACAGTATTGTGCAACCTGTCTTCTACAGGAAACAATGAATGAAGAAACAAATTCAGTAGCAAAATGCTCCACCTCTTCTATGGTTTTAATGTAGAGTGTGCTTTCGTTTCAATGAGCAGGTATTGAGAGAATGCCAGCTGCACTAGTAAATGCATAACACAAATGCATAAAGATGTAGTTAATTAAGTATGTAATTAATTGAGTTATTGCCTGGTCTAGACTTTTCTATGTGGTAGTGTGCTGTCAGCAATCCAAAGAGAAAGGGATATCACAAGTAAACAGAGACCTGACAGAGCAGCAAACAAGATGAATGCATATAGAAATGTTAAATTGTTTTTCCTTTAACTTTGCCACTCCAGCACTGTAAACAAATACAAAAAATATGCATGCCTGGTGCAAGTTAATGCATTAACATCCCTAGTGAAACTAAACACAGTAGCCAGCACTGCCTGCTGAAACACAAACCTTGTATCAGGTGAACTGGTCAGTCCCTGGCTTATTTTCTATTGATTTAATTAAATGGCAACCCAGCCTCATGTAGAATGATCAAATCAAGAAATATAAGCCAAGAGTGACTTAATTTTCTCAAAGAAACTGGAAGCTATTTGTTAGTTAAATATAGCTCTGTGCTGGAGTAACATGTTAAATATTCATTCAGTCTAAAACCAGAAAAACCAACATCCCTCTCCCACATCCACATTTAAATAGAGAAATACCATTCTAATTACCTTCTGAAATATCCCTGAGTTACTGTATCTACAGAACTGCTATTTTAAAATCACTGCCTGCTCTTCCAGTCCTATCAAAAGTTCCAAATCTATTCACACATGTGTGGATGGGATTTCTCTGTCATCTCATTCCTTCCTCCCCTTGTGTCCATCCAAAGAAACACTCTTCAAAGGACAATACGTCTCAAGTGGATAAGTATAATCACATGCTAAGTGTTTCTCAATATGTAATTCTGTGGCGCTGCCTAGTCACATGCTGCTGACATTCTTATTTAGTTCCAGCTGCTAAACAGTTTCAAATGACAGCTAAAAGTCCCATTTTCTAAAGGAATTTTCAAGGCAAGAAACAGGAGCGTCTGCTCAGTGAAGCTGCTACAGTGAGGAGGGTGGAAAGTCACCTACTTACAGGAGAGCTGTGCCGTGAAACAGCTTGAGGATGCTGGATATAACCTGGAGTAAACACTGTGTATTGTTCTTTGACATAATCACCAACCAAACCACAGCAAATTTCACTTCATGTGTGTCAGAGCATTGAGCATTTTAGGATACATACACACACCTCAGGCCTATTTCTAGCACGCAATCCAGTGCTAAAAATGTCTGAGTGCAAACTAGGAGAAGCAGCAGCAAGCTGAAGGTTAACTCTGGGTCCACTAGTACCAATTATTAATGAAAAGAGCATACAAGCTATCTGAATATCCTACAATTCCATCACCAAAAAACCCAACTCTTAAGATGGTTTAGGAGGCCTATGGAAAAGGCCTACTGTTTCCTACTGCGATACATGGGAGAGGTCTATAGAATTGATGGTGGCTTAATGATTTTTAAGGTAAATAGAACACTGTCTTGCTTAGGATTGTAGCCATGGCATGGCAAGAATAATACTCAGTAACAACAAATGCTTAAATGAGGGATACTCTGACATGATCTTGCACATCATTAATCATGCAAGCAGCCTTGGCTGGCTCAGGTCTATGTGCATTTTTGGAGATATTTATATGAATGCAGATGAACAAAAGCAGTTTATAATAGCTTCTACAGAGCTAAACTCTACAGGTAAATTCCTGTTTAAACCCCTGACAGGTTTAAGCACAGGCACTGAATGGCCTATATCTGTAAATGCTTCAATTCCTTTCTCTGCCATTTTTAGGGTCACCATATGCTCATATTCTTATTCATTCTCAGAAACTCTGAGAGCTTTCTCCAAAATTGCACAAACCTTGCTCTGTGGGTAGAGCCTCTCAAGGCCACGTGGCTCAGCTTTGCTAAAGAACATTGATAAACACCATTGTTTTAAAATTGATGAGTTTTAACAAGCACCTTTGAAAACAATTCACAAGAATTATTGTGACTAATTTTTTGTGATAGGATGTCAGCTATATTATATTGACAAAACACCATCTCATTAATTCAGACGCCATGTGCCCTACAAAATTTTTCTCTGACATTAGAGAACTATATGAATTGTTACTCTGCAAAAGAGAGAGATACTCAGTATATTTATCTAAATCCTGAAATTCCAGTTTCCTACATTCTATTAAACTTACATGGAATTTGGCTTAGCAAAAAATTCAGGATTTAGCCATTCTCTGAAATAGGACATATACCTGAGAGATGGCTTTCACTTCATACCAAATGCTACTGATGATCACATTCAAAAATTCTCCACTTCTTAGAGTAATTGACTCAGAACTTGTTCACAGGTCATTTTCTGCACCCAATCATGACATCCATGAGTGCCTCACTTGAGTAGTCCCATCCACATAAGGAATTCCTCTGACATCTGTGTACAGGCAGAATAATAATGTGCTACCTGATTAATTAAAAACACACTGCCCAAAGAGGTGTGGAGGCCCCCATCCCTGGAGACATTCAAGGCCAGGCTTGATGAGGCTCTGAGCAACCTGATCCAGTCCAGAATGTCCCTGCTCACTTGAGGGAGATTGAACTAAATGACCCTTGAAGGTCCCTTCCAACTCTATGATTCCATGATTCTATGAACTGAGCCCATGATATTCCATATTTTTTATAACAGGCATAGATTTAATGAAGGAACTACCACCCTTGCAATAATACTATATTGTATTATATGATACATTGTGATCATAAAACAGCACAGTTTCATTATAAAATACAGACTGCACTGCCCTCGGACAGCTGGCAAAAACACATGCTGTGCACACAAATCTAAGATTTGTCTTGTTGGTTAAGTATTAGTTGTACTAATGTAACAAATTGTCTGCAATGATTTATTGACTTCTATACATTAACCTTGCTCCTGAATCTAAGCTAGGCACAAAATTACAGTGCTTGTTATTATTACAACAAATAGAAATCCTTACAGATACTTTCAAAAGATATTTTAGCCATATAGTGCTAAATAGATCAGGTAAGCCACAAGAGTCACCAAAACACTTGAAAGCTTATGTATTTGTATTTCTCTTATATTTGTGGCCCTGAGTCTCTGTAGCAAACCATACTGGCACTCTGACCCTCCCATTTTGCAGCATTTACATTCTCTGTGTCTTGAATGAAAGGGCAGGTGGGTGAGTGCACATTGCACTGCACGGAGTGTTCTCCAGCTGCAGCATCCAAATAGTTACTCATGGGAGACAGATGGTTACAGATCATTGCTTGGTAAAGACACTACAATAACTTGATGAGATCTCTGCTAAGTTTCAGTCAAGAAATTAAGTAAGCAGAAACTGTAGATGTTAAAAAGAAAAAGAGAAATCTTCTTTAATTGTGATATCTTTTGCCAGAAGATAGCTTCAGGGCTTACTAAAGACGGCTCTAGGAATATCTTGCCTTAGTTTTCACGGTTCCAAGGTTCTTCTTCAACAACACTGAAGTCTGCAGATTTGCCGTTGGTTGCCAGTGTTACCTGCAAGTAATTACCATCAACAACCAACTTAAAGGCCAAGGCACTTTGACAAAAAGTCATGAGTTTCATATGGAGGATCATAATATTTACAGGAATTACATACATACATGTGAAATGTATTTATTCAGACTTCACAACAGTCTCAAATAGAGAGTCTTGTTCAGTTATAATACTAGTTCCTTATTTTCTTAGCCTTAACTGTAGGGACTTGAAAAAAAAAAATCAGATTCTCCTCCTTTCTATGTCCTATAGATTTCTCTGGATTATTTAAAACACAAATTATTATTTTATGCAGAAAGCCATGTTTTTTTCCAGTGGAATTCCTTAGCAAAGCAGGACAGCTGATGCAAGGCCATGAAAAATATGCAAAATAATCATAGCTGATTATCTGTACACTCACCTACAATTACACTTCCTTTAAGAAAATGGAGGAAAAGACCTGCTGTCAAAGATCTGTAGTGAAAGATTTTGACTATATTCAGACCAAACTTCATAATAATACTATGTTTGTCTTACACAAAGTACAGCCAAACATCATTTTTGCCTGTAAAGAAACATGAGATATGTGCCAAAATGTTTAGTTTTAAATATGTTAAAAAGTGATTTACTAACTCGCAGTAAACACTGTCCAGTATATTGTATCACAAAAATCACCCACGCTTCAAAAAGAATTGCTCCAGTCAAATGGCTTTTAAAAAATTTTAAAAGGTAAAGTGTAAATTTAGCTTTGCAGAAGTGATCTAGAATTTTATAATTGTGATAAAAGCTTTCACTTAATTCTAAATAGATGGCTCACTCTTTCCTAACTTACCTTGCAAGTTAATTTCCTCAGCTTCAAACTTAAAGACAGAGCTGAAATTCCCCATGCTGGACAAACTGGATGCATGGAAGCATTGGAACATGGAAACATGACAAAATGCACTGATTTTTCAAACAAAGTAATGGGTTTTCTTACATAATTGAAAGGGACAAACATGCACAGGAATGCTGGAATGAACAGCTTAGAAGTGAAAATCACAGAGCCATGTGAAATATGGTAATAAAAAAATACAAAATTATCATGCAATAATAAACATTCTACCCCCATAGAAAGGCAAACTAGTTATTAAAAGTATACATCAACCATGCAAAATTATAATCTACTAGCATTATACATGCAGTGCATTACAGAAAGTAAATGGAAGGGACATATTAATAGATTAACTTTTCCAAATTCTGATCAGAGTTACAGGGAGCCTTTCAACCCACCAGTGTATTTGACAAGATGAAGAGATACCTCTTCAGATTTAATAGCTGTCCCAAATCCTTTCCCCTGTTGCTTTAGCTACTCTACCACTTGAGTGCTGTACAGCACTTCGACAGTGTATACTCAGATCTTGTAACATAGACTGTAACATCACATCCTTTTGGCAGCATGCAAACAGACACACAGACAAGACAAATGACTGCTCAAGTGTCAGTCTTGTGCTCAGTTCAGGAAACCCTGGTTCTTTCAGTGAGTTTCAAAGTGCAAAATGAGATTATCAAGCAGAGCAATCCCAAAATGGAAAAAAGGAGGAACACTTCTAGCTAATTAATAACTGCTCCTGAATTTCCATTACAGAGTGTGCTTAGGATACAACATTGCCTCATTAATTAATGTTTCTAAGGTAAGATAATGACTCCAAAACAGTTATCCAAAAGTTACAGCAGTTAACCAAAGTATGTTCATATGTGTATGATCACACTCTTATTTTTAATGAAAATATATTTTCTTTTCAAGGAGTCAGTTTTTTTCCTGCAAATTTTTATCTTTTCTGTGTCCTTTCTTTTTTTTTTTTTTGAGAATTATAAATAAATTAATTTTGTAAAAGCATGTATTCCCTTATTTAAAATTTTTTAATTTCAATTTTGTCATAGAAAATAATGAGACTAGAAGAGGAAAGGGAGGGCTATATCAGAATATAAAGTTTGCTTTAATTTTTAAAAAATCCTTTTATTATAGATAGGAACACTCTGGGGAAAGATGTAAGTTTTTTCTCTTCCAAATTCAGTATTATTTTACCCCTGAAAATTCAGGTTTGGTTTGACATGATCTAGAAATAAGCATTAGAGAAATACGTATTCTAAAGAACACTTCCAGTCGTCTGGAAATAGGTGAAAGTGACAGTATAGGACTTAGAATTCCAGTACATAAAGTGATCTGCTAACGGATTTAGTGTTGGCATTCAATTAGATACTGGGTCAGTTGTGGCAAATCGAAGATGAATCTGTTTGGTTAGATGATTATGGTTGTCTCTCTGGTAAATCCACTGTGTTAAAGACAGTGTACACCACCTGATTACAGATAAATAAATAATATTATTAAATTAAAAGTTACAGCTTGTTTTGCTCTCTTTATCTTCCTTTTTAAAAACTCTTGATTTTAGTGGGTCTAGTAAACTTCTAAATACAAACCTACCTAACTCTTTTCTCATTCAACTGGTTGGATTTCTCAAGCTCACTTTTCTCTGATCAAGACATTAGCTTTAGTATTAATAATCCATGTTAGTTACAGCACAGATTAGAGACAGAATACAATGTTTGTGCTTTAATGACGCAGGTACAATGATGGAAGCAAAGAGTAAGCATGCTGTATGAATATAGGAACATTCTGATGCTAAAGTGCATTCAACATGTCCATCTTGGAACAGCATATCATGGAAGGCAGTCAACAAATGACAACACCTGTATCTGAATTGCAGCTATCCTTCATTTGAGTTGGCAATTAGGTTCTTTGTGCCATAGAAAATTAAATAAATGTCCATAGAAGGTGATGCCATATTCTCTGCATCTTGACATTTTCCATAATACGCTGCATCTTGCATTTTGATATGTAAACAATGTACATGAATTTTTCCCCTCAAATGTCAACTTTTAGGAAGAGTGCAAAACCCCATCTTTTGAACTGTTCAAACTCATTCAAAACGTCTGGGATTTATGGACTTTTTGTCACGTTATTATTTGCAAAACAATTTAAAAATACATGCGGGTTAAAAAATAAGATGAAAAAATAAAGCATGCAGTGCTATATACATGTCTCAATATCCATAAATGTGAAAGGTACCTTGCACTCATCTATTATGACTGAGTTGTGAGCTGCAAAAACACATTGGTTTGAGTTGTTCTCCCTATGATTTTTCATGTCATCATAGATTGATTGAGTCTTGGTCATTTCAATGTCTTCATGCCCTTTATGATGGGAATCAATGCTGTCAAGTTCTGCCTTGGAAAGGTGGTAGACAATGCCAGCACCAAAAGAATCACCCACTACATTGACTGATGTTCGCATTCGGTCTCTACAAAAGAAGCAAAATTACAGGATGTCATGACAGAAAGAAAAAGCAGGGCACGACAGCGCTGTCAGTGTTACAGTTACTGCGTTTATTTCAGAAAGTTTTAAGGCATCTTTAGAACAGAAAGATGGAAGCTTTTAAGGCACGCTTTCCCAGAGAACTTGTTCAAACAGAGAAGATGTGCAAACTCCCATGTCACAGCTGCTCATAGCCATGGATTTTGGCAAAGAATTTGTGCTAGTGACACAACCACACTGCTGAGCTGTGCTAAGATCAAGCACACAATGTCTGCTTCTGGAGCTAGAGGTTTTAATGTCACAGTGCCAGGCTCACATCACTGCTCTTTATTTAATCTAAACTTATCAGAGCACTGTACTTCATGCAGCTAGAGAGAAGGACATATAACTATAAACGGTGATTACAGACATACAGGCTTTTGAGTCCTTTTTACTATCTTTACTCTAAATATCTGGAAATCTGCTTTACAGAGCTGAGGAAGTTTCCCTTCAAAGTTCCCTTTAAAGTTTATCTTCTCCCTGTGAACATTATCATCCTAATACGAAAATATTTCTAGTTTGTGGAGTAATATTTTAGTTGAAGTAGTCCTATTTTTTCTTGTTTTGTCATACAGTCATAGAATGGTTTAGATTGGAAGAGACTTTTAAAATCATCAAGTCCCCTACCAGTTAGGTCATCTTGCTCAAAGGCCCATCCAGCCTGGCCTTGAACATTTCCATGGAAGCAGGCATCAACAGCTTCTCTGTGGGGTGACCCTTTACAGTTTCTCAACAGCTACACAGTAAAGAGTTTCTTTTTAATATCTAGTCAAAATCTACCCTCTTTCAGTTCAAAACCATTACCCCTCATCCTATCACCGCATACTCTGAAAAACAGTCCCTCTCCATCTCTTCTGTAGGCCTTTTCTTCTCCAAATTTAACTCAACTCTCTCCGCATTTGTCTTCATGGGAGAGGAGCTCCCACCCTCTTATCACCTTTATGGCCCTCCTCAGGGCTGAATCCAACAGATCTGTGTCCTTCTTGTGCTATGGACCCAAAGCTGGACACTGTACTCCAGGTGGAGTCTAATAAAAGTAAAATCAAGGGGTAGAATCACCTCCCTTGACCCACTGTTCACAATTCTGATGCAGTTGGCTTTCTGTGCTTCAAGCAAAAATTGCTGGCTCAATGAGCTTCTTATCCACCAGCACCTCCAAGTCCGAGGCAGAGCTGCTCACAATCCATTCTCTACTCCGCCAGAATTTGGGTCTATGATTGATTGCCCTGACCCACCTGCAGGACCTTGCAATTGGCCTTGTTGAACGTCAAGGGGTTAGCACAGGCCCACCTCTCAAGCCTGTCAGCATCACTCTGGATAGCACCTTTTCCCTCCAATGTGTTGACTCGTCCCTCAGCTTGTTGTCATTGGCAAGCTTGCAGAGGGTGCATTCAACCCCACTGTCCAGGCAGCTGACAAAGATGCTAAAAAGCACCAGTCCAAGTATCAACCCCTAAGGAATGCTACCCCTTATTGGTCTCCACTTGAACATTGAAACATTGACTGCAGCTATCCATCCAATACCTTATCTAAGAATTGATTCATCTTGTAAATCCATATCTCTTCAATTTAGAGACAAGAAAGTCATACAGGGAAATGTCATCAAAAGAGTATCTAAAATAGGAAGAAACTGTCCAACAGTTCCCCAAAACCCAAACAAACCAGCAGTCCAGAGGAGGAATACATCCTTTCAGCTATGCTTTGCACAAGTAAAATGTGTTATACATTTCTCACCCTATGCATAACTGTTTAAAATCTCATCACAGTGACAGAATAGGAAAATATGACCATCAATTATACTTAACCTGGTACTAAAGCACCATGAAAAGAACATCTGTTTAATTTTCTATATGAGGTTTTCAAAGGATTCACTGATACCAGATGATGGAAAGACAGCACAGGACATCAAAAAACAGGGTGGAGAGAATACATAAATCTAATTGAGGCACAATTCAAATTCTGAAATTTGAGGAGATGCTATTTGAGGAGATGCTTTAGTCCATGTGCATGTGCCATTAGCCAAGAGATACAGTGATGAGGATGAGGTCACTCTATTTTCACTGGTCCCCTGTTACAAAAGGTAACAGTCACAAACTAAAGAGTTATTTCTTTGAGGGTAACAGCACTGGAACAGGCTGCCCAGAGAGGTGATGGAGTCTCTGTCTCTGAAGAAATTCAAAGCCTGCCTGGACACGTTACTGTGCAAACTGCTGTAGGTAAAGTTGCTCTAGCAGGGGGGCTGAACTAGCTGATCTCCCAAAGTCCCTTTCAACACATTCAATTCTGTGACACAAACGGCATGCTGCCGCACAATATGCCATCCTGTGGGAACTGAAGATAACAGGTTCCTTACAACACAAGGGACAAAGTCTCAGCTGTCAGGAATCAACAACAAAGGGTTACTGACCACTTTGATCCAAAAAACACCCTAAGAACAAAAAATCTGTACTTAGTCTTTTGTTAAAAATTAATTCCATCTATCCTGGAATGATGTAAGCAAAATCAAGATAGGAAAGCAATGACTTGCCTCAATGAGGCTACTTTTGTGCTGTCCATGAGGAACAGTGGCACTGAAGTCAAAGTTCTGTCTCCAAAGCCAAGTCAACATCTGGTTGGATGGCTAGGATTGGATCTTAATATATTATTAACTTTCTCTTGTATATTCTATTAAAGATACCGCTGCATTGTAATTTGATGATCTAAAGAAATAGAATAAAATGTTTGAAGGTAAACAAAACACATTTTCATGAATTTTATGAACTTTAATTTCAGATATTTTTAGGTCTGGTTGTGTGCCCGCAAAGTCTGCCTCCTAGCCTTTTCTTAACATCAGAAATGTCAGCAGCATTGTTTTTCATATCTCATTAGATCATCGTGGCTACCACAACACAACCACTGGAAGACTGAAAATAAAGCTATTAGCTGTTGACATATGTTAATTAGCACCGGTAAAACTTGTCTTAACTTTGCAGCATTGGTGGCATAATACAGAGCTTTTAATCTTTATCTCTTTTCCCCCTGCCTTTCAATTCTGGATCACGCTGCAGTTGCACTGTTTATTGTTAGGCCAGAAGGACACAAACCAAACCCAGCTATTCATATGTTGAAAGATTCTTTTTTGCCTGGCATTTATTTTGGAAAGACACCTTGAAATATCTTTTAGAATTGCTATCCTTCCTATACTTACATTTGTCACCACTACAGCTCCACAGCACAGATGGTTTTATTTCCTAAGCAGGGCTGGAAGCTGACAATGCTGCTTAAAGTGCAACATCTACCAGAGGATCAGAACTGCTGCGAAACTTCCAGCTCTGAGGTTTGCTAGTGTGGGCAGAGCTGCTCAGTCCACAGGAATATTTTTAAATGACATTTTCCTAAAAACCAAACCAATCATGTGCTACTTTTGCACATCCTCCTACCACTTGCAGAAACCTACCTATTTACCTTACTTTGCCTGCCAGCAAAAACATGTATTTAAAATGAGTATGAGGCTCTCTTTTGTTCTTCTCCTCAGAGCTACAGAATCCTATGCTGCTTTCCTATTTTCACTCATGAACACCTAAATATAATAAACCCAAAGAATATAACATTTTTTCTCATGTCAGCTGTACTCCCAACGCTGAACTCTACCTCATATCACCATTCTGAGTCATAATTGATAATCAATCAGTTATAAATAAAGTATGTCATCTCTTCTCTGTGCCTTCCCAAGCTGTAAATTCCTCTTTCATTTTTTCCTGAAACTGCTGTTCCTCACAACTCACAGTGACAGTAGAGGGAAAAAGATAAGAGTACATCATGTAAAAAAGATAGGCATGTGTCAGCATGTATAGCTAACATACAGCAGCAGCAGCAATGTGTCAGAGAATCGACCAGGTTCTTGAGTTCTTCTCAATAAGGCAGAACATGATAGAAAAATAATTTTCTAGTTTATCTTCACATAGTTGACTCTGCTATTCCTTCCTCCTTAATTTTAGTAGTGTATCTGGGTCTGAAAGCACCATAAGCAAGCAGCTGAGACCACTAGTGTAGAAGGAAATGCATAAATATAGAGTGGTACTCACATCTCTCTTTCTGGGCATTACTTCTGACACAAGAGTAACATACTTCTTTGCTAGTGGATCAGAACTGCTACCTTGCATTAGGTGAGAGACAGATGTTGACCAGAAGATACTTACAATGCACCCACAAAGGACAATGTAAAAGCCTCTAGAGGCCAGCATAACTTAGAGAACTAAGGAGTCTCTATCAGTTCTGTGCAGATGGTAGAAAGGTGTTCATGTTGTCAAATGACAATACAAGAAAGGATATGGCTTGGCATTTGTTCTGTCTACATTAACAGCTTCTCTATATTCAAAAGTCAAAGAACAAATGCCTGTGGTAGCTATTTCTTGTCAAAGGACCTGAAATGGTCCTGAAGGACTTTGACCTTCAAGTCCTTTCAAGTCCTTGAAAATGAAAGTCAGTCTTTCCAGTCTGAGGGATCTGCCAGTAAAATCAAACTAGGGAAATATCTTTTTTCCATCAGTTTGCTTTCTGATGTATCTTCGGTTTATATCCTGGTCTAAAATTGTTTCAAAGTATTATACTTCCTTATGTATAAAAGTAATAGAATTTCCCCACTACAAGTATAGTAAATTTGAAAATAGAAATGCCCAAATCATCCTGTAACTTAATGACAACATCCCAATGGAAACTGCATTTTCAGCATTCATCCTCAACTTTTGACCAGATCTATAAGAAACAGAAATATGAATGCAAAGATCAGAAAACTGCTCTTGAGCTTTATCTGCAATGGAGAGGCATCATTAGGAAGGAAAATATATGTGTGTGACCCCAAGGACCTTACCAGAAGATCCTTGGCTCCTGGAAAATTTCTTGAGTAGCTCTGTAACAATTTCTACTGGTTAAAAGCTGCTTCCAGTATCCCCTACTTTATCAAATATCCTATTTCCAACTCATAGTTCTTTACGATCAAAAGCACTATGGATAAGTATTGTTTCACTACATTTTTTTGCACTGAGCATTGGAGTCAACACAACTTACAAAAGCCAGTCAACAGCAACAAGCAAACTGATGTCCTGGGTAGGGAGTCCCACTGCAGTTAGGATCAGCAGCATAGTGACAAGTCCCGCGCTGGGAATACTGGCAGCTCCAACACTTGCAAGGGTGGCGGTCAAACTGCAAAACCAAAAGTCAAATGAGGGCAGCAGGAAAAGTAACAGATTGCATGCTCATGTGATCAGTAGGAAGTTCTTCTCAGAAAACTAATGACTATGAAAAATCATGGTAACCTCAGATCATAGTTTTCATGCTTGTTTCTTCAAAAATGTTTTGATAAATCCATGGACCTTGTTCAGAGAATTGTAGGAGAGAAATGAATAAGGAAAAAGGAAATAAGAAAGAAAAAGTTCTGTCTTTTTAAATAGAGTCACATGGTTGTACCCAACAAATTTGAAAGTGATTCCAAAACAGAAGTAGGGGAAAAAGGTCTCTGTGGGGGGAATCCACAGCCACTAACCACAACACTAATCTGTAAGAATGTTAGTCTGATTTAGAACTCACAGATGGCTGGGTTTGACCCACACAATCTAGGTTGCAGTGTGTTTCTCAGGTGTTTGGGTCTGTGAAACACCCAGATACATCCAGCAGGTATGTGGGAAGGATGCTCTGCTCTGCCATCAGCCTGTGAGCATGGTGCCAGCTCCTCAGGCACTTCCAGCCTGAACTGGTAAGTGATTGCATCCAAGCTCTGTGAGGAAATGTTCCTGCCAAACTTCCCACAACAGTGCTTACAGGGATGGAAGGGAATGAAGCCAGCACTGTTCATGTCTAAACAGGCTTGCTTAGCTGTCATTTCCAAGAACATTCTCTCCAAAAGAAGACAGAAAAATAGAGGATCAACATGACCAACATGAAGTAATTAAGGCTGGTAAAAGGCAAATTAAGTCATGGTGAGTTGATGTCCAGGTCATTTGAATATCCTCAGTATCACAAACTAGATTGCTTATCCCCTGCTGTGCTGTTGCTCTAACAGGTATCAGGGTGGCTGCACCTATCTTTCTATCAAAGGCCCCATTCACTTAGTCTTCCTGGTTGTGTCACCTTGTACTAGACCTCCACTGTAATGTCATCTGTCCTGCCCTCCCTATGCACTCCAGCTGGTCATTGACATAGAGGGCAACACTCCCTCCTATTCTCCCCTGTCTATCCTTCCTGATGTGCCCATATCCTTCAAGAGAGCTTCCTTCCTAAAGATCCTGCAGCCCTCAAAATGCTGTAATGCATGAGTAAGAGAACTAACGGTTTTCTTACAGATAAAGTTGCTGCCAGCTTACTAAATGTGGGTCACAAAGCTGACTACACCAGCCTTGGAAAGGTGACATCAGGAAGAGCTAATGGGTTAATCCTTTGAAGAAAAGTTTAGTAACCTTGGCTCCAATTTTTCAGGTTTTGGGACAGGTAAAGAAATGGAAAATGTGGAGCCAGCATAGTTATACCACAACCATAAAATTAGACATCCCTTTGCAGGACTTTCTTCAGTTTTAAATGGGTTTAATAGAAGAAAGGTGGGTGGATAAGAACTAATGAAAAAGGCAAACTTGGCAGCTTTCACTTGGGGTTTCTATTTTAACTGTTATAACAATATAACAAATATTAGGCCTAGTGTCTTCATCAAATTTTTCATTTTAAATTAGCTGCAGCAGTCATAACTTTGACATTGCTTTTTTTAGTCATGCTACAAAATGAGTAACTCCATTACAATAAACAAGCTTTAGTCACTCTTATCCATTTTTAATGGATACTTTCCTTTGTCTTTCCAGATAATCAGCTTAGTCCTAGATATGATAATTTAATCCGAAAAGACTAGAGCTGGGTTAGAGATAAAACCTCTGGGAGTAACACATTATGCTGCAGGAAATCTCACCCTCAGGCTCCATTCTGTTCAACACAGTCACAGAAAAAATATAGGCAAACATAAATGCATTTTTAAGGCACAGTTTTTCCATCCAATGTATATAAATAGATACACTGTAGAAAGTTAATGCCAAATATATCACTTGCAGCAATCCTCTATGCTGAAAATGATGTTGTACTGAACAGAGAATGCTACTTCACATTGTACTTTCATCTGCAAAGCTAACACTATACATCACCAGCACCCACTAAAGCTGCAGATTATAGAAAATGCATGTCATCAGAGAACCAGGACCTATGTATATGACATTTCTCTGCATATCATTATTAGAAATCCATGGATTTCATAGTGAATCCCACAGCGAAGAAAACATCCAACCCAAAGTTTCACATTTTATAGTCTGTAGAACCAAGGCCTACAGTACTGACCTCACAGTTACTATCTGGCCTCCATCCAGCTCAATTCCATTCATCTGTGCTATGAAAATGGCAGCCACAGCTTCATAAAGGGCCGTTCCATCCATATTAATAGTTGCTCCAACAGGAAGAACGAACCTTGTTACACGCTTATCAATACCTAGATTTTCTTCAAGACACCTGAATGTGACAGGTAATGTTCCAGCACTGAAGGAGAAAAAGTAAAACGCAGAGAAGGCATAATTACAATACATTATTACAGTCACATAATTAACACATACATTATTACCTGTATGTAAGGGAGTAAAGTCAGAAATTCTGTTACCATTGTTTAGATTTCCTACTTCCACTTTCCACTGTGATTCAAACATTCTTAAGTCTACATTTAGCTGGATGTGGAACGGAGGCTAAGATATCAACATGACTTGAAGTACAGATGAGCTATAGAGAACACAGATGATTTTTCATAATCATTCTTGCGTTTTATTAAAAAAATCAAGATCTAGATGTTATCTGATGTACAGAATGATGAGAGACAAATCCTAAATTTCATTAAATCTACTTTGGAGAAATCAGTGTTGTGTTAAGGAATGAAAAAGCCAGGCAAAAAGATACTCCCATGGAGCTCTGAGGTACTAGATGACATGTTCAGAGATTCACAAAACACAACAGGAAAAGATGAGAATGACAGAATTTGTGGGGATACGTCTTTGATTTACATTTATTTGCTCAAAATAAAACATATTCATCAAAAAATACTGATGAAAACAGAACATGCTCTTTTTTCCCCTGTTGGTGCAAGTATATTCTACTTCTTCCCTTCCTTAGCAGGTCTGCTTATCTCAGGCAAGGGACTTACTGCTACAAGCATGAAAACCAACGCAGGAATGAGTTTTAATTCCTTCCTTTTCTGTACTATCTCTGAGGTCAAGGCCTCCAGGAAATGAAGCTTGTTGTTGCCTAAGAAGCTGTTCTGAAAAGAAAGATGGCCTAGATGTTTCATACAGAAGCAGATGGAGCACATCTGTTGTGGTTTATTTGCTTTTCTTCAATTGAAGCAGCAGAATTTCTTAAAGGTCTTTGCTATTGTATGTCTCTAATTCTGGTGTCTCTAATTCTGGTGTCATTGCCCCTACAAAA
Organism: Turnix velox; assembly: GCA_013400935.1. NCBI lineage: Eukaryota > Metazoa > Chordata > Aves > Charadriiformes > Turnicidae > Turnix > Turnix velox. The sequence continues at coordinate 111,098 of VZTY01025343.1, forward strand.
ATACTAGCTTTCTCACAGAAGAGTAAGGAGTAGACTCGCCAGATTTTCTCAGATAAATACTTGCAGCATAGTGTTGCCTTGCAACTTCAGGGTCTTTCCAACTCATTAATTCATCCACTAAAATGGAGATGCTATTGGGTACAAAAAATTTAATCTTCCCATTTTACAGATAATTAAAAGGAAAAGGGGGATTATGAGATGATTTAATAATAATAGTTTCATAATAAATGTCATAGGATATCTGGAACAAGCACATGAGGCTGCCCTATCTTGCATGCAATCTATGGAAAGAAAGTCTAAACCCTTCTGGATTGCCAGATGTCCATATCACTTCCTAAATGACTCTTGTCCCACACCTCTGGAAGCACGAGTTAGAATACACAACCTTTTAGATTCCCCACCTCACTCTCATATGATCATTCTTTGTTCATAGAGTTGATCTTCTGAACAGATTTCCTAGTTCATGAAACAAGTACAGAGGTAACACAATTTGCAGAAGTCGTTTGGCCAAATGTCAGAAAACAAACCAGAAAGGGGTCTCCCAGCTCTCTGCAGATGGCCATACAACTTCTCTAAAAAGTACCAAATGTGCATGGCTATTTTTATTTACTCCAAAATGGAATAAAAATAGTTTTTATTCAATGGTGCAAAATAATTTTGCAGTGAATGTCAGAACAGCAGATATATTACCTCTAAACAGCAGCTAATAAGGTGCTTAAAAGTAAAGCAAACTTTTATTTCTCATGTGTACCTGGAAGCTGTGCCTAGTGCTGTGATCCATGCCTGGAAAATCCCAGCCAAGAACGAAAATGGACTTTTCCTTGTTATCACAAAGTAGAGTAGAGGCAGGAAGATCCCTCCATGGATGAGAAGACCCACAATCACAGTCACCATGTACATGCCAAGTTGTCTAGCAACTACTTCTAAGTCCTTGATTGCAATGATTTTTCCACAGATGAGGCAAGCAATGCCCAAAGGAGAATACCTGGAGAAAAAGAACAAGAATAGATAGAACTAGTCTCTGCAGATTACTCATAAAAATTAGGGTAAATTGAGCATAGGTTGGAGAAGAGTAGGAGGCTCATCTTTTTCAAAATGATGGCCACCTCCAGCAACTTCCTCCTTTACTTCACTATTTAATTCCATCAAATGGAGTATGCATTTCCTCAACAGTTTTTGATTCTGAAAAAAAAATATTGTATGAGACTTTATAAAGGCTTGGATCATTAGGAAGAGTGGTGTAGCATTTGTTCTTAATATGCAACTTTTGTAACCCGCTGTATTATTTATTTCACTTAAGCTCTTTGTTGAAATTAATTGCTTTTATCTTGAAGGCTGCAAGTGTTTCCATTATGTTCTTTCAATAACTGGATTCTTCACTTGATTCCCTGAGGCATTAATGGAATTTTTACATCAGATTATAATGGGAGAACAATTTGTTAAAAAATTAAAAATTGAAATGAAGGGATGTTATTTTTAGAATTTAATAATGGTTAAAATGCCTGAAAGTACATAGAAAGAAGACAATATTTATAACTGCACCATTAAAGGGTAGTATATTATATGATTTTATGTTCTGACAATCTACTTTGTGTGATATGGCCATGCTTGCATATGAATAGCACTGGGTAAACTCTCAAAAGAAACATTAAAATATGCAGCTACAGATTGAGGGACACATATAATTGAAAATCACTTAAGTTTTATTTGATAGTAAACCATTTTTTAATCTAGAAGACAGTGAATAAAGTGTGTCTCCAGGCTTCTTTGTAGTTATTCCTCCTAACTATGTAGATAGGGTTTATGTAGATACTCATTTGTTCTTCTGTGTAGATACTTGTTTATCCTTCTATATTGTGAACTTCCATAATCTGTGCAGTATTTGAAGGCTTTTTCTGGTTCCTGCATGTGTTGGATTTCAGTAAACAAAGAATGAAATACCTTCTGAAATACTTCAGATTGCATCCAAAATAATCCTCACTGAATACAGTAATGCTGCTGTGGTTCTAATGTACCTGTTAAGGGTTTAAAAACTGAAGCATTTAATTGCATAATTTACTAACAATCTGTGGTCACTTTATGCCATATTAGCTTTTATGAGGTTTTATGAAATCTTTTTTTGTTATAAGAGTTAGAACTTCAAACTTACCACATGATCATAGTTACTAATTTCATTACAATTTCATTCAGGATGTTGAAGAAATCCACCATCATCTTGGCCTGTTCTCCCATTTTCCCCATAGCAATGCCAAAAGCAATAAAAAATCCTATCAAACCTATTGGAAAAAAAATGTAAGACAAAAAACCACCAAGTTAAGTCATGGTTTCAGGAAGCTTTTGCACCTAGTCAATCTCTTGATACTACCTCCTAATCCAGTATTCAGAAATATGGTGTTCTGCACACTTCTTGGGACTTTTTAATAGGAACACATTCTCCATTTTAATATAGGCTTTCATGGCCATATTTAGAACATATTTTATTCTTCAACATTTTACTAAAGTTAATTTTAATGGCACAATTCTGTTTTTAGTTCTTTTTTCCTGAATTGGTTTAATTATCAAAAAATACCTATAGCATAATCTCAGTGCCATGCAACTGTTAGAAACCTCATAGTCCCTGGCAAATGGGAAAGGCCACACAGCACCATAACATGACTCTTTTTTGTTGCTAGAAGAGTTACTAGAGAGACAGAGCATTTTTCTTTACAGAAATCCTTGACAGATTTAAACTACAGTTCAATCTATTCAGTTCTGGAGTACAGGGAAAGGCAAAAGTTACTCCAGAACATAGCTTTCACAGGCCAGGAGTATTCCAGTTAAATGAAGAAGGTGGGAATGGAAGAAGAAAGTGGTATTGCACTTTGAGCTAAACTACAGAACTGCCATCAAAAAGATTAACTGCACTGAAACCAGCTATCAGTGGACTCATAATCACAGAATTCAATTAGAATAACATTTGGTCCCTAAATTTATATGCTAAATGTGAAAGACTGGAGTATTGGACTATTAGTGTGAAAAACCAACTGAGTGTACCTATCATGTATTACTTCAGACACGCATCTCCAGTGCTAACCTTTATCATCCAGCAATTTCCAATGCCTAGAGTGGAATTATTAACTGATATACCTTCTGAAGCTAAGCTTTCAGCTATGATACTAATTCAGCAACAAGCATGTGAACTCAGTAGAATAATTCCTAAGGAAAAAACCATCAGGACACAAAAGTGTTTATGAGAAGGGAATTTCAGTACATTAGCCTGGGAAAAGACCGGGTATCTATCCTTAGAGTGAGTTCTTTTTTTTAGTTCTTTTTTTTTTTTGATCCAATTTCATGGATATAAAGTCATTCTTTAGCACCAAGCTACCTTTTTTGAGACACTTAAATAGGGAAGAGAAGTGTACATTTGTGCACTACACAGCATGGAGAAATGATGAAAAGTTTTCATTCAAAGACTACGAAACTTCCTGGAATTCTCTATCAGAAAATATTAATAGATGAATTCATTCATCAATTATAAATGAACTGTTGCATTAGTCATAAGAGTTAAGTTGGTTCATGTTTGCAAGTATTTGCCCAACATTTTTTACTTCTTCATTCAAAACCAAAGCACACCAAGCCAAAAAACTCAGCAAAGTTTGAGAGTCAGCGGTTAAAATACTATAGCAAATCCCCTACCTAAACCGTGTATTTCCTTTCTGAAGGAATTGTATTCAGCCTTCTAATTCTTTTCTTATCCATGACAGAGCCTGCACAAAACAAGTCCAGTACTAAATGTAATGCTTACATTTACATTTTCTCTCACACTAGAAACACTGTTTCATTTTCATGCATAAGCAGAGCTCCAGGAGAGAGAAAAAACAGTGAGGGTGACAGCATGAGCAAGGAGTTGTTGCCTCGCATGCAAAATGCCAATTTGCAGCTTTGAAAGAAGCTCTGCTCATAGATGTTGAACAGAAGGAAGAACTGTGGAGGCAGGCAGAATACAGTGTCTCCTGGCCCTTGTAGATCAGGCTGTTTCACAGAGAAACAAGTCAGCTTACCAAGCTATCTCCCCTACATATAAGAAAAGCAGCCACTCCCAGCTAACTCACTGACACCTGGAAAAGCTCTGCAGGCACAGCACCCACTGTCAACAGTTTTCATCAGCTATAAGGAATCTGTAAGCTGCCTTTTACTCCTAAAACATGATGGCCTACCTAGTTGTGACATGAAGTTTTAGATAATGTTCCACTTTGAGGATGACACCTACAGCACAAGTGTCAGCCTACACATGTTGCTACAGCACATGCATATATTCAAGTGTAGGTGCACCAATGAAGTGTAGGTGTTAGTTTGTAACTAACTTCACCAATGTCAAGAAAGTATAAAGTTGAGGGAAAGCACTTATCTCTGGGCTGACAAAACAGTGAATCTAGGCACAGAGGAGAAAACAGAAGTAGTGTGGCAGTTTGCACCCCTCCACCCCTGCACTAGTCCAAACAGGTGGTTCAGGAAGGGGTAGGAGGTAGGCAAAGTCTTTGTACCACCCACACTTGCTTACTTGTCCAGACAGGATGGCACGATGGCAGCTGTTCATAATTTGCAGCTGGTAAAGGTCACCAGCCAAGATGAAAGAAGGAGGGAGTTGTGACTCAGAGCTGTGACAAGCCTCTCTGGGATTTTTATTGGGTGGTGGAGTTCACACCCCACCTCAAGCCAAATTCTAGAGCAGCATGCAGAAGACACCTACTGGAAACAGCTGAGCTAAGGAAGTGGGTCAAGTACTGGCCCCTGAAGATCTCCAATATACTGTTTTTTACAATATGCCTTGGTATTAGTCCAGGTAAGCTACTTCTAGGATGAAAGGGTATTTTGGGTATCTCCCACAAGCTTCTCCACTGGACTCCAATTAATACCTGCAAAGCTGCCAATACAGAATAATTAATTTGTTTCTGTGATACAGTCATATTTCTAGTAAATCCATTAGAGACAAAGGGGCCGCCAGTAAATGGTAACATTTGATCATAATCTGGGGAGATTAAACTTGCACTGATGAGCAGACCACACAACACTGGCTATGGCATCACAGCCAAAAGCTGTGTCATACATATGATGCATATATTTGACAGCCAAAAAGTTTTCCTACCCAGGACATTCATGCCATCTTTGAATTCAAGTCCCTTCTTAATGACCATCTGGGCTTCTGATGGCGCTTCATTCACTGTTTCATTCAGCATAGCAAAAGCAGAGTCTGTGACATTGGGTAGTTCTTCAATGGGTGGAGGCACCAGGACTTTCTTGGTGACCGTCTGAATCTGAACACAATAAAAAGGGAGGACGAGAATGGAAAGAGTCTGAAAATACTCCATGAGGGTGATCAGGAAATAAAAAGAAAATGAGTTTTCACTTGAAATTCCAGGAAGCTACATTTTTAAAGATGTGTATTCCAGAACCTCTTAACCCGGTCCTTAAAAAATCAGTTTGCTATCAATTGTTCCAAATATCACAAAGTCCTTAGAGTCTTTCCCATTATTCTAGTGTAAAAATGTATGGCAAATACATGTTCCTTATAACTACAGTGTAATATTTTACAGATTGTTAACATTTTATCCAGATGGCTCATAAATGCTTTCTGCCACTATTGCTTTCTGTCCAGATGCAAGGGAATGCGTAGAAAACTCCCCCACAGACCACAGCTACACAGTATCATTGCTGTGCACTCCTCAAAACCACTCTTGACAGGATTTGTGAAAACATAGTTTCCTCTAAAGGCAATCTGAAGACACTGAATGGCCACTAAGTCAGTCTGTATAAGCATAAGAAGAGAAGATATATGCTGACACTTAAAAGCATTTAATTTTCATTCTAATTGAAGAGAGAGACAAGTAAAGACTATTTCCTTACTGAGGAGTTAAAGGACAATGCACAAGTTACATCTGGAAAGAAGTGTAACTTATTTGGCAAATGAAAGGTGACTTTGTGGCAGAGGCTTTCAGTGGCAATTCGTTTGGAATCTGGTAAAATCAAACACCTGAAAGCAAAAAGACTCAGTAGCTTTTTTGGTTAATATTAAAAAAACCAACAAGGGCATTGGTAATTCATAACTAGTGAAGTGACCTGAACATTGAAGTATCACACTGTAGAAAAGCAAGAGTAATATTGCAAGAAAACTGACATTGTAGCTTAATTCTACTTTCTCCCACTTTCTCTCCCTTCAGCAGGACAAGTGACCACTTTCAACTGACCAGAGATCTAATTCTCCTCTCTTGCATAGTTCAAATGAGGAAAAGGAAGACATATGATGTTTAGCCATCCATAGTTTGATCACAACTGCCATTCCTATGATAATTTGGAAACATTAAGAATGTTCTCTCTTTAAACCCCCCAGGACTATGTGTTTTTATGTGAAAGTCCATGGAAGAAGTAAAGTGATTCAAGCCCTTTTGACAATGCAGGATGCCCACCATTCTTCCACCCTGCATGGCCTCTTCTCTGTTCCCTTCAACATAGGAATACTTAACAACAGATTTGGCAAGCAACTTTATTTCATCAAAATTTTTTTTAAAAAAAAAAGGTCTGCAAACAGTTTAGTTGTAGGGGAAAGCAGCTTACATAAAAGAAATATGCTTAAACAGAAAATTGAAAACATGTATTTTTAATTTTACCCTTCAGAGTAAAGCTGTTTTAATTAAGCATCGGAGAAAAAATTTTAGTCAAAAATACCTACCTACAGAGCAAGCAACACATGGTGCAAGCATCCTTCTTTCCCAGCATGCTACAAACCTGGCCTGATGGAGCCACCTGTAGGTGGGTTAGCCACTTGACAGTATTATCTCCATCTAGTCTGGACTCTAAATAGAGTAACAGAAGTTATGAGAGGCTGGGTTTTAGGGGACATTTCCACTGGCAACTAGCTGGAATGAAGATCATCCATACATTACAAACGGGGCACTGAAGAACTGTCAGTTCTGCAACTAGTAACGAAGCTCAAATTCAACCTGAGTGAAAGATCCCATAATTCATTACTGTTCAGCCCAAGCAAGAATTCATGATCACATACATTTTACAAAAAGAAAAAAAACAAGTTTACCTATTAACAAGCTAAAAATAATCTTCTTTAATAATACATATTAATTTAAATAGTAACTGCAACACAAACCAAAGCAGCTATAAACAATATTCTTTCACTTAGCCACTCAAGACATGTTGACATCATAATTTCCAGTTTCCACCTAAACAAGCACATTAGCTTTACAGACATTCCTAGTAAATAAGTGATGCAAAAAATAGTTACCACGGAGTAGGATTTACCTGCTGAAAGCATGCTTGGACTAGATTTTCAGGGAACAGGTTTCGGATCAAATCCAAGAACGCATCCAGACTAGATACTTCATCATTCTTCTTCCCTTGACCAAGCTGTTTCTTGAGTTTTGGATTTCCTGGATGGATGGCTAAAACTAAAATCACACCCAGCACAGCTGCAATTATAGTGGTGGACATGTAGTAGACCATGGCTCTTGTACCCAGTCGGCCACTTGCTTTAGCATCTAAACCAGACAGCCCTGCAGAATTTTTTTTAAGAAACAAAAGATTACATTGAGACTCAATACGCAATTTCATAATCATCAAATCAAATCCTTTATAATTTGTAAAGCTTAATGTCTGTCCACAGGTGCCAACCTTTGTCCTTATGATATGCTTAGCACTAGATAGATTTCTGAAGCCTGTCTCCATTTCATATGTAAACAACGCATGCTGCTACTAATTCGAAGAAAAACATTCATGATTCCATCTAATTGCAGAGGATGCATTGAAAAATAGAGAAGATATCATACCATATTTTGCCCTTGATTGCTGCAAACTGATCATATGCTGACACCACGCCTTAACAAGGTTAGCCTAATTCATGACTTCTTGTTTGCAAGGTAAAACAGCATATTTTGAAATTTCTGATGTTCAAGAAAGTAGTACATGTGCATGCATTTGAAAATAAATTGACTTGATCATCTACATATCAAAGCCAACAAAGATAATTGGAAATTAACTCTGAAATACTCAATGCAACTGCAATATCCCTAAAGGAAATAGGTAATATCTATAGCAAACATAGAATAATAGAATCATGGAAAGGTTTGGGTTGGAAGGGACCTTAAAGGGCATCCAGTTCCAACCCCCCCACCATGGCCAGGAACATCCTGCAATAGATCAGGTTGCTCAGAGCCTCAGCAAACCTGGTCCTGGATGTTTCCAGGGATGGGACCTCCACCACCTCTCTGAGCAACCTGCTCAAGCATCACACCAAACTCATGGTGAATACTCAAGTCCTTCCATTCTTCCCCCCCACCATTTTACCTCTAGGCTGGTTCCACATACCCCTCTTTTCCCCCATCCCCTGCCTCTGCCCCGCATCAACCCTTTTCCAGCCCATTTTCCCCTAAATCCCACACACCTGGGCTCCTCCCCTCCCCAGCTGTTCCAGATCAGCCCACTCTCCTATTTAACACCAGCAGGAAAGGGATACAGCTATGATTTGCTCCCCTGTGGGATACTTCTCCTGGTGTCTCTACTGCAGGGCACTGCACTGGTGAGTTGCATTTTCCAAGGGGACATGGTGGGAGGAGAAAGACACAGGGGGCTTCTGGTCCCCCTGTCGGTTAGGGAGAGGGAGGGCAATGGCCTTTTGTTTCCATTTCTTGCCTTAATGCTCTGTGAGGTTGGCCTGATGAAACATCTGTAAAAATTAATGAAACATTCTGTCTTGCATTTGTTTTGATTTCTGATCTCCTCCTGGATATGACCATTAACATCTTAAAGTATTTATGGCCAATAGATCTTACCTGTGATTAAACTGGAGATAATTAAAGGGAGGATCAGCATTTTTAGCATCCTCATAAGTATATCTCCTGGGAAGGCTATTAACATGATAATGTCAGGGTCAATAGGTGTTGCTAGACGAAGAAGACCCCCACACAGTGCACCCAGGATCACACCTGGAAAAAGAATAGGAGAGAGGAAGCAGGTAATCTAAATACACCTGAATGCACATTAATAATATAGAACAGCCTAGAAGAAAAACAGTTGCATAAGGCAGCTGTTCTGTGGTATAGACAGGCTTTTAGAAAGCTGATCCTTCTAATTACAAGGCTATAATACAGTTATCATATAGGTAATGATTAAAGAGATGTAGTCCTGTTATAAATTTTTCAGACAGCTGCGCTTACACTTGATGTATTATTTTGCTTCTAAAAATACAAATTTGCTGCATGTCACAATGCTATTGAGGCTTACTAATACTGTATAGGCCTTGAAGTACATTGAAGCATAGTTAATTTTGTCAGTGATATGAATTACATTTAAGGCTCTAAGAGGCTATACGGACCATACAGAACTGACAGAAGAGCCAGGGTGAGGACACTGGTCTCCACACTATGATAGCTATCACTCAGAATAAGAATGGTAAAGCTTGAGCCTAAGCTGGAACAGTCCTCAGAACTGGAAAGAAAACAGGAAAGCTAGAATAGTCTTCTGAAGAAAATAGAAGTTTTGTTCTAGGGGTTTTGGAAGGGACAGCCTGACCTGGAATGGTACTTTGAAGAAAACTTGATTCTTAGAACTCATTTGTTACTCCTTCGCTTAGACCTACAAACTTCTCTCTGTGCTAAAGTTCTCAAATCCCAAACAATCCTTTCATTGCTTATTTAGATTTGTACAGTGGTAACACCTAAACCCCTCTCTCAGGATTGAGCCTGTTAAGGAAAGAAAAGGCCATGTTTACTTTTATAGCATAGTCTTTGTGAGCAAGTATTTTACACTTACATGCAGGATGTCTGTTTTTCTGATCCTAAGCCTATGTCTCAAATGTAATAAAACTTGACAGTAAAGCTTGAGTTGTGATTTGCAGCCACTATAATTCTTTGAAGGATCAGATTGATACAGTGGGAAATGTGTGTATATAGAGTTTTTTTTCCTGAACTGCATCAGGCACCTTCTACACATAATTCAAAAAATACTATATAAGCACATCAGCAATATGGGGTTTGGATGCTGAAGAATACGGGTATGAAATTTGGAGCTCAAGACTGGTTGCAGCTGGTCTTCCAAACACTAATGAAATAGAGTATGCCTATGAATTTGTTGCATTTGGCTGGTAGGTTTTAAGTGAAGAAAACAGGCCAAGAGACAATGAATCTCAATAAAATGTCAAACTGCTTCATATTTGTAGGCTGCTAAAGCCAGAGGCAGTATTCAGAATGAGATCATGGTGTTCTGACTTACAGAGAACAGGAGAAACCTTAAAAGCAGCAGAGCATGAACTGAGCACTAAAAGATGAAGGAAAAGAACTTCTTAAGTGTTTTTATCTTTATTTTTCAAATAATTAAAAGGAAAAAATGTTGTGTATTTAGTTCTTCTCAGTGACATTGATCTGACTGGCCTTGGGACTTCAATCCATTTAAAATCACATATAGTAAAAACTTTTTTTGTTTTGCTTGTTTTTTGGGCTTTAAGAAATAAGCCCAGGTATCTCAGTGGTGGGAATCTGCATGCCTGAACATTGCAGACAATGCCTATGTGTGTCCTATTTTCTGGCTGTTCCACTGGAACAGCTGGTGGCCTCAGACAGGGTGTGGGATATGCTGTATGAAAAAATTCAGAAGCAGATGTATCTTACCAAGTACAGTAAGAGTGAGGAGCAGATTCCTATGGAGTGACTGGCAGAACTGCACACATATGTTCCTGGATCTGTGTTCCACTGGGCTTAAATGGCTTTCATGCATCCGTACTTCTACTTGTTTAGGCATATTGTTGGCTCTAGAATGAAAAAGTATAAACAAATAAAAGTTACAACAGAAGATGCCAAAAGTGACAGGAAAGTTTGTATTACTTCCATCATATATAGCTCAGGAACCTGATGCATATTCCATTGCTTCCCACATCTTATAGACAATATGAACTGCTCTGAAGTTTCTTGAAATGGCAGTGTTTTTTTCTTCTAATGGTCTTGCCTTTAAAGTATTTTTTGTGGTTATATCACAAAAGGTAGAGATGTGTCCAGTGAATTAAACCCCACTGTTTCATGGACCAGATTAATGGTTTTGAACTGAAAAATTGTTTCCTCACAGTTTGTAGTTGTATGATTAAGAAGAGATGTTGAAAAACAAAGCTGCAGGAAAATGCAGACTTAAAGACCTTGTTTAATTTCAATTCAGGAGAAGGTATTAAAAATGAGGGCTTATTTGCCTAGTTATGCTAGCGACAATGAGGAGCCCAAAGCACTTTGGTGGTCTTGTTTGATGTGGTCTTTAACTCCTCCCTTGTTATCACTAGGCTGTTCTAGTATAGTGGACAGTCAAACTCCAGTGAGCTTCTGAGAAGAACTTTTTTGATAAAAATATATAGTTAAAATGCAAGTATCTTGTTATTAAAAGGTAAGATTTCACACATGAATACCACATGGTAATGTAATTTTGTGTCTGTTTTACAGTTTACCTTTGTACCCTGGGATTAATAAAGCCTGCATGAAGCTGTCCAACAGTAGTTCATGCATCTCTTCTATGGGTACAGTTGAGGCCTAGACTTTCTGTCTTTGAGAAAACAGTCTTTTCCTGATTTCTTTGCTCTCCTGTTCTGGTTCAGACTGAGACAGGAATATTCACCCCAGGCTCGGGCAGGGACAGGTACTCCATCCCATCTGAGCCATGTCCAGGCTATAGCCAGGAGATGCCTGGGGAGGGTGTGGGAATCACCACTTGGAGTGGGCTGGATCTTCACAGATCCAGCTGGTGAGTGGTGATGCTGCAGTCATGTTTGTACATTCCTCAGTCTTATTATTGTTTTTCTCCTTCCTTCACTCTTCTATTGAACTGCATTTATCTCATCTCACAAGTTTTGCCTTTTTCTTCTGACTCTAGCCCATATCCTGCAGCATGCGTGGGGCAGGAGGGAAGTGAGCACGTGGCTGGGGTTAAACCATGACACATCCTTTCTGGTCCCAGATGTTGCTGGAAGATTTGGCTTTTAAAGTGCTAAAGCAGTTTAAAGAAATCCAGTGCTAGATGTGCACCCATTCATGTATAATGGCACTTTCTGCTTTCGATAAAGGAAAGTACATCAAATTTAGCACACAATCTGCACAGAAAATGTTGCTGTAACCCACTGTTTTCCATATTTAAGCCACCAGTGTTCTGGAAGAAAATCCTGATAGACTAAAAAGAATTATTAATAATCTTGCCAATTTCTATTGTGATTTACATTAGTGCAAGGCAGATGCAAACCATTCCTGGGTTTGCAGTTCTGTGAAGACATATACAATTTTGTTTCCATTGTACGTTCTCTGAAACCTTATTGAGGACTGTAAGAAATACTGTAGACTCT